>JALMGA010000019.1:12395000-12793349 GCA_023333525.1 Aspidoscelis tigris stejnegeri | reverse complement strand
CTTCGCCTGTATGTGTGCGGAAGCATCCTGCTTCTGACCGGATCAAGGTAAGACCTAATTTTTGAGGTCTTCACAAAGAATGGATTCTTCGGCGGCGAGATCTGATTAGGGTCGGGTCTTGTGCGGTAGCGGCCGCCAGGAAGAGTCCCGGATCTGGCCTCCTGTGCGGAAGGTAAATTCTTATGTGTCTTTAATGTGTCCTGTATGTGTGTCTATATGTGTTTTAACGGCCTGTGCGGATTCACCCTTAGGTGTGAACACAGCCCTGTTACCTCTTAAATTGGGGTGGGTTTCCATCCAGTCCGGTTTACTCCTTTCCTTTCTTTAAACTTGCAGGAGTAGCCAACTCACAGTCTGAACTACAACTACCGTTATGCTATCTTTGTAGCCTCCATGTTGAGTTTTTAACTCTTTTTTAAAAAGACTTCTCTGCTTCAGCATCTGGTATCAAAATATGGATTTTTAAAAACATGCTATTAATCCTCTTCCCAACCCATCCTTTCATGCTGACTGAATGCAATAGTAGGCAAGCAAAGCTGGGAGGGGGGTGAGATGTTGTTTAAAATTACTTGTGTGTGAGTGTGGGGGGGGGGGAGGGATTATGTATTTATTTGATGATGGTTTGGCAAGCTTTACTGCTCCCCAACCCAAATCCATCCAGCTTTCATCTTATCTTCCAGTCAATCATAGCTGGATTTAGTATGAAGAATTGCTGTTCTGTCCCAGTTTATATTTAGGAGCATAGGACCTGAAATAAAACATTTCAGGTTGGAATGCTGCTACTGTAGTTAGCATTCTCTTCTCATTTTAGTCACTGAGCATGCTCAGTGGGTTTTTACCTCTTCTTGAATGCTTTTCTTTTGCATTGTTCGCTCATACTGTTATATTTCCATCTTGTGCATGTTTCCAAAGCTATTACAGATATTAAGTATATAACCCAAGAGGCACAGTGGTACAAAAAGAAGGATTTGAAGCAAGAGAAGATGAAACTTAGGAGCTGTTTCTTAGTGGAAGAATTATTATCCTACCATAATATTTTGCTGGATTGGAACAGTTTTACTATCTCTTTGTCCTCTGTGGTCTAATAGGATGGCTTTTGTAGACATAACCCTTACTCTAATGTCCATTTTTTTAATCTGTGGCCATCTCCAGATGGTGCCAGATATTCCTCTAGGAGGCGATACTGTGGAAAATCTTCCCTATTACCGCCTCCCAGCTAGACAGTGCCACAGCCAGTGCTGCCTTTGCACATTTTACTCAAACTCACATCTGGGCATTTGGCTGTCCCAAATGCCTGGATATGTTCAGCGATACCGCTGTGCATATGTTGGCACCTGGTTCAGCCTCTGTGCCCACAGAGTGGACAGAGCTATGATCGCAGCTCCATCCAGAGAGAAGTAGAAAGCACTACTGCTGGAATACCCGTGACCAGTGCTGGATTTTCCAGCGATAGCTTCTAGGGCTTTATAGGGAGGAAATACCAGAGTTATGCTGGGGTTGTCTCAGATATGGGGCCTGGCTGGCCCGTTGCTGGCAGGTGGTTGGTGTCTTGGACAGTTTGTCTACCAGAAGAGCTGTGGTGCCTCTGCAGTGCTGCCAGTGTAGGTCCAGAACAGATGGCACCCCTACCCTCTTGATGCAAACAGCACCTGCTCTGTCTGGACCAGAACAGTCGACTCATTAAACTGCTCCAAGTGAGGTTATTGTGGAGACAGCCTCTGTCTCTCATGTTCAGCTGGCAATTAAAGATAAGAAACTCTTAACTTTCTGCAGTAGCCCTTAGATTCAGATCAAAGGGCCTCTGCTCTAGATACTGGGTCTCCTGATCTGCACATAAATCTGGATCAAGGAGGCCTCACCCTGCACAAGATGGAGCCAGATCTGGATCAAGAGCACTGATATATCAGGTCTACAAACTGGAGCAAGGGCTGCATTCTGGATCAAGAAGGCATGCCACCGAAAATCACCCTCCCGCACATACCCCAAGGCTAGGAACTTTCACTCCTAGCTGTTGGGTGTGCATGTGAATTTCGCTTTACCTCAAGCTTCACAGATGTTTTAACCAGCATTAAATTAGCATTTAATTAGCATTGTGAGTGCAGATGGTATGAACATAAGAGAAGCCTTGCTGGATCAGGCCACAGCCCATCTAGTCCAGCATCCTGTCACACACAGTGGCCCACCAAATGCTCATGGGCATCTCAAGCAGAGACAAGGACGAACCTTCTCCTGCTCTCGAGTCCCAGCAGATGGCCTTAGAAGCGCCCTGGTTCCTCCCCCCCCCCCCCCGCCCAGCCTGAAAGATGCACCCAGGCATTCGTTCTAGTAACCATTGATACATCTGTCATCCATAAATTTGTCTAACCCCACCTTAAAGCCATCTAGACTGGTAGCTGTCACCACCTCTTCCGGCAGCACATTCCATAAGCCGATAACCCTCTGGGTGAAGAAATATTTCCCCCTGTCAGACCTTACTCTCCTACCCATCAGCTTCATAGAATGCCCCCTGGTTCTAGTGTTGTGCGATAGAGAAAAGAAATTTTCTCTATCCACCCTTTCTATACCGTGCATAATTTTATATACTTCAATCAGGTCCCCTCTCAAACGCCGTCTTTCCAGACTGAAGAGGCCTAGACGTTGCAGCCTGGTTTCGTAAGGGAGGTGTTCCAGACCCTTAATCATTCTGGTTGTCCTTCTCTGCACCTTCTCTCGTTCCACAATATCCTTTTTGAGGTGTGGTGACCAGAACTGTACACAGTATTCCAAATCCTGGCCTCACTATAGATTTATAAAGGGGCAAAATGACACTATTCCCTTCCTAATTATTCCCAGTATTGAATTTGCTTTTTTTCGCTGCTGCCGTGCACTGGGTTGACACCTTCATTGAACTGTCCACTGAAACCCCGAGATCCCTTTCCTGGTGTGTTGCAGAAAGCTCAGACCCCATCAGTTTATAGACGTAATTTGGATTCTTGGCTCCGATGTGCATTACTTTGCACTTGTTAAGATTAAAGCACATTAGCCACTTGGTTGCCCACTCACCCAATGCTAAGAGATCCCTCTGGAGCTCTTGGCAATCTCTTTCGGATTTTACTACCCTAAATAATTTAGTATCATCAGCAAATTTTGCTATTTTACTATGTACCCTTTCTTCTAGAGGGACCCCAATTTTTACTTCTTTCCACCCTGAGAATTTGCCGTTTATTACTACTCTCTGCTCTCTGCCCTTAAGCCAGTCACAAATCCAGGACAGAACCTGTCCTATTATTCCATGGCTGATGAGTTTACTCAGTAGCCTTTGATGTGGGACTTTGTCAAAAGCCTTCTGAAAGTCCAGATAGACAATGTCTACTGGTTCACCTTTATCCCCTTTTTTTTTGACATTCTCAAAGAATTCCAACAAATTTGTGAGGCATGATTTACCTTTGCAGAAGCCATGCTGGCTTTTGTTCAGCAATGCTTGCTTCTCCATATGCACACTAATTTTGTCTTTAATAATGATTTCCATCACCTTACATGGAACTGATGTTAAGCTAACTGGTCTGTAATTGCCTGGATCACCCCTGGATCCTTTTTTGAAGATTGGTGTTACATTTGCTACCCTCCAGTCCTCAGGTACAGAGCCTGATGTTAGGGAAAGATTATATATTTTTGCTAGAAGGTCGGCAATTTCCCATTTGAGTTCCTTAAGAACTCTTGGATGAATACCATCTGGTCCCGGTGACTTGTTAACATTTAGTTTATTAAGACATGCCAGGACCTCTTCCTTGGTTATTTCTGTACAGTTTAACTCTTCAGAAAATACAGGATCAGCTACTGGCATGTGTCTTCTGCCTTCCTCCGTGAATACTGAAGCAAAAAATTCGTTTAGTCTCTCTGCAATCTCCGTGTCTTCTTTAATTACCCCTTTCTGTCCTTTACCATCTAGTGGTCCAACTGCTCTCCTGCCTGGATTCCTACTTCTGATATACGTATAGAAGTTCTTGTTATTTCTTTTGATGTTTTTAGCAATGTGCTCCTCAAAATCTTTCTTAGCTTTCCTAATGGCCGTCTTGCATTTGTGTTGCCAGTATCTATGTTCCCTTCTGTTCTGCTCATTTGGACAAGCCTTCCATTTCGTAAATGAACTCTTCTTGTTTTTAATGACTTCATCTACTGCATTTGTGAGCCACATTGGTTTCTTCCTGGACCTAGAAGTCCCCTTTCTTCTTTTAGGAATGCATTCTAGTTGCACTTCCATTATTGTGTTTTTAAGTAGTCTCTGTGGATTTTGAAGTGATTTAACTCTTTTGGCTTTCCCTTTCAATTTCCTTTTCACTAATTTCCTCATTTTGGGGAAGTTTCCCTTATGAAAGTTTAAGGTCTCTGTGTTAGACTTGATTAAAAACTTACTCCCTGTATTTAAGTTGAAGGTTATTGCATTGTAGTCACTGTTCCCAATTGGATCAGCTACAGTGATGTCCTTTACCAGGTCCTGAGCATTACTTAGGATCAAGTCCAGGACTGCATTTCCCCTGGTTGGTTCCATGACCATTTGTACTATGGAAGAGTCATTTAGCAGGTCTAGGAATTTTCTCTCTCTTTCCTGAGTTGAACAGGAGTTCACCCAGTCTATGTGAGGATAATTGAAGTCCCCCATTATAACTACCCTATCTTTACCTCCTTCTCCAATTGTTCATCTCCTTCGGGCATATGGTTGGGAGGACGGTAGCATGTCCCTATTGTTAGACTGCCTTTTTGGCTTGGTATTTTTACCCACACTGCTTCTGTGGAAGAGTCAGACTCACCTGGACATTCCAGTTCATAAGATTCTATCTCTTCTTTAATATACAAGGCTACACCACCTCCATGTCGCCGTTCCCTGTCTTCCCTGTACAGTTTGTAACCTGGGATGCCTGTATCTCATTGGTTTTCATCCTATTTTCCATAACTAAGCTTTCTAGCTCCCCTATTTTGGATCTGGCCCTCACCTCCCTATGATCTGGATCAGTAGATCTGATAAATTCAGATTTACAGAAAGGGATCTACTGCTCCATAGTGCAGAAAAGACCGTAGTATTCATTGACCTTTCAACAAGGAATAACTTTTACTTCATTGATTTAATTCTATGGTCCTTCAACATATTCTCCCAACGTAGTAAGTAGGACATAGATAAAAGTGCTAGATATTTTTGTGGCTGATGAATGACTATCTAAAGCTCCAATATCCCTTCTTTAAGTGTCCTTTCCATTTCAGGAGTTTGGCAACCAAAAATCTCCAGCATTTTTGAATCTTTGGTACATAGTTGTTAAATGTGGCGAGAGCTGTTGACCAAGTCTAGTTCGTTCACACGCCTTCAGGGGTGATATTAATCTCTCAGGTCAAAAAAGCACCCTTTTCCAGAGGACAACCCTCATCCAAATAAGTTGCTTTTGAGCACCTTTTGCTTCTTCCACCAAGTTATCTGTTGATTTTCACAGAAGTCCATTAGCATCCAAAATGACAGAGATGTAACAGGAAAAAAAAGTTATCAGTGTGGCAACAGTGACAAAGGAAACAGAAAGAGTTGCCTAGTATCACACAAAGAACAGGAGATCTTAGTACCCTGGAATGCTTTGAACAAGAACACTGCAAGTGGGCATTTAGTCACAAGCGAGTTAGGAAGGACTAATATTTTTCAGTTAGGCCCATTTAACCTGTCACTGAGATTTCAACAATCTTTAAAGAAAGCTGACTTGACTTAAAATATGAAGGGTAGAAATTTTTTGACAAATATGTCATATAAAGATGTTCTGAGTTGCAGTTTTCACGCTTTCTTCCAGGTGTGTGGCTGCGCATTGGCACACCACAATCGCCATGGCAATGGCCAGGTGCTTGACAGATGTTGCCACCACTGTTGCTGTAACCTGAATGTTCTAGGACAGACCATCCACTCCAAGCGCTGGTGGTCCAGTCTGGGACTGAACCAGTGCCTGCTGTGCAAATGTATCTCTCTGCACCCACTCTTAACTTCAGTAGAATGGTTTAGTTATACCATTACTTTGTCTCTGATCCCCATACAAACCTTGCCTCTATTGTGAATGGTTTAGCAAGTCCTTAGCAGGCAGTAAAATTGGTGATTCATTTGGCTATTTCTCAAAGAACTAAATCAATAACATTTATTCCCTCTCCCGGCAAAATAACCACAAACCAGGTGGGAAATTTATCAAAGTCTGGAGTGCGACAACAGAATTAAAACGGAAAAGTTCTATTTTTATGTATCTTGAAGCTGTAGTAGAAATTGCTTTGAACACTAGGTGTAGCTGTTGTATTATTACTGATGTCAAGATAGGCAGAAATTCTTGTACTGTAATTGAGTGCCAAACTGTAATGAGTTGAGAAGGAAAGTGCAATGAACTACATTATACCTAAGTGACCATTTTCATCCTTTGCAAGTAAGACGGGTCATCTTTCATTATGTCATCATAATCTGCACTGTTTGCCCTGCACATATGACCTGCTGTGGGTCATATGGGAATAACAGCTGAATATGATCATACCTGCTGGCTTGCAGTTTGAAAAAAGGAAACAGAAGGGTGTCAAAATGTATAGATAAATGGTAATTAGACCCTATAATGAAATGTGTATATGTAGGTTAAAGTTCTAAACAGTTAAGCTCTCAATTTTATGTTCTGTATATGGTTTGTGGGTAAATTTTAGGAGATTTCACTAAGGGTGAGTCTGCACTGACCAGTATACTGGACCAGCAAGTGTTCTAGGAGCCTCCGTTCCATACACTGATGCGGTCTTGTGCAGAAGGGGGCTACTCCTACCAGGGTAGTAGATTTGCTGGTCCAATATACTGGCCAGTGTGGAATCACCATAAATTTCTGTAGGGAAGAGGTTTTCTGTGATAGTTTTTCAGAACTGGGGCCACTTTTTAGTAGTAGCAATATAGTAATTTTTTTCTCTAATTTCCCTGAGATCTTTTTTCTTCTTTTTTGACTAATAATACTGATACTTTAATACTGTAGGGACAGTGTTGTCCCAAAACTGGTTTTTAAAATCTCTTTACAGTGTCCTGACCCTAGTTTTAATTTACTTTATACTTACTTGAGAACCTTACAGTCTGTAGCTAAAGATCTTCATCTGTATCTTCTCTTTTGGAATGTTAATAATTGACAGTCACAGTATTCTTTATGTTCTGTTATCTTTGAATTTTAATCCAAAGACTCCTCACAGGGCAATCTGGCTTTAATTTCTGAACAGTTGTGTGTAATTAAAGGGTGTTCTATGACTCCTGTCAGTTTGTTACTTCTTTTTGAACAAGTTGTTTCATTTTGTTGCTATTTCCCAATCAAGATTTTACCATCCATCTGTAATACGTGTAATAAGTGATCCTATCATCCCTTGAATAATTCAGTTTTTGTACAGAACGTTTTTGCTCATCCACTGTTGGTTGCATGTGATTTGTCTCCTTTACAGCATCCCTCTCCTACTATTGGGATTATAATGTTTCTTGTGCCTTGTGCTCGCCTACCATCCTTGTGATCTGTTATCAAAATAATGTTTGAGAACATGCTAAAGTTGCTTTCTACTTTGTATGGGTCTACTGTGGTGATTCTGACATCTGGTGCTCCAACATCTGATGTGGACCTTGCTAATCTGGGTAATGTCTGAAGTGGCATGACTCTTATTTTTCTTTCTCCCATAGTTGAGGAAGGGTAGAAGAGTGAAGCAATAGGCATCTTGCCTAAAGACTCTTACTGGACAAGGGTTTGGCCAGGATTTGAACTAGCATCCTGCATGGTAGCTGTGTGACAAACTGTGTGCTTAACCATTGTGCTTTCTAGTGTTCTCTCTCTGTATGGATTTGATCAATACCATGTTATCCTTAGATGTTGCTCAAGTTCTCTTCATTATTTGCATATGCTTTGCCAAAGTTGTATTCCTTTTTGCTTTCTTTCAGTGTATCATACTTTTCACTTTCTGAAGGATGCCTTCTTACCTCAGCTTTCTTGACACAGCCATGGTAGTCCTTTTTGTTGGAATATTTTGTAACTAAGCATCCGTTATTATAATTTTCACTAGTCAATCTTCTGTTTCAGGTTCTTTCCTTGTCACAAGTCTTCTCACTTTTGAAAAGTTCTATGTTTGGAGTCAGATGTGACCGTATTGGGCTTCCTTTACAGTTTTTCACTTTTATAAAAATGTTGAATTTCATAGCAGAATGATCACAGTACCCAGTTGTTTTATCAGTATTAACTTTTGTCAGCTTGTGCCCCTCTTACAGTCAAGTCCAGGATTGCTTCTTCCTTTGTTTTCTCAACCAACAACTTTGAGCAGTTAATCAACTGACCTGTGGATAATGGTAACCCATTTTTATTACAGAATTGCCCTCTGTTATTTAGATTTCTATCTTAAAGCCTCCCTTCAGAACCTTTGTTGGGGGAGAGCAAAAGTATAGTTGTCACTATGCAGCTTCAAGTATAATGAAAAGGTGGAAAAATTCTCTATCATACAACTCTAGAACCAGGGGGCATTCTATGAAGCTGAAGCTGATAGATAGGAGAGTGAGATCAGACAAGGGGAAGTATTTCTTCATCCAAGGGGTCATTGGTCTGTGAAGTTTGCTGCCAGAAGAGGTGGTGACAGCAACCAGCCTAGATGGCTTTAAGAAAGTGTTGGACAAACTCATGGATGACAGATGTATCAATAGCTACTGTGATGGTATCAGGGTTCAGGCTGCAAAGGGCAGTAATATTTCTTTGCTCCCTCACAAGCCTCTTTTGCAAGCCTTGGCTGCAAACTGCGAAAAGGGCAGGAACCATTGCCCTGGCCCTTTTGCATTGATTGGCTGCTGGCAATTTGGAGAGAAAAGCTGTCCAGGGTCCTGGAGACCTGATTGACAGGCGGCAGGAGTTTCCCTCAGTTGCTAGGGAGGGGAATTGATCAGAAAGTCTTTTCTTTGGGGCAAGAGTTGAGGGAGACAATCGTGGGGGGTTGTGCCTCTGAAGGAACTTTGCTTGAGAACTGACCAGAGGCTGGGACCCACAGCCAAGCATGGAAGGGCTAAGCCTTTCTGATACCAGGATTTAGTTGCTGTTCTTTGGGGAGGCTTGAGCTTAGGCAAAGCAAACCAAAGGGGAAAGTGGATAGGATTATCTGCTGGGAGGCAACTTTTTACCTTTAAGCAAAGAAGCTGTTTGTGCTGGAAGCTTACTACTTCAGGAGACTTTCTGAACTTTATCTATCAATACCTGAACTTACTATTCTTCTCTTTTACCTTTCTTTTGTATGTGAATTTCAGTAAACCTATTTTTGGTTTACTGTTTAACTGTTTGCTCCCAGTTTTTGCTTATAGACTGTAGTACTCACTCGGCCCATTGCACATTTCCAGCAACCTAATAGTGCCCAGTTACTCCTAGGAGGGCAGGCACTGGACGGTCTCTTTGGAAGTCGTGACAGCTACTAGTATGGATTCCTAAGTACATCATTCAGGCTGAGTGGACAAGCAGGATGCTTCTAAGGGCATTTGCTGGGATTTAAGAGTGGGAGAAGGTTTGCCCTTGTCTCTGCTTGAGATGCCCATGGGCAATTGGTCTGCAACAGGATCCTGGACTAGATGGGCTGTGGTCTTATCTAGCAGGGCTCTTCTTATGTTCTTATGAAACTGTGTGTAAGAAGCAGTTAACTTTGATATGATATGGAAGGAAGGCTGAGGAATCATCACTAGAAATTCCTTCATCATACATTGTCCTCACACTTTAAATGGATAAAACAGTATTCCTTTCAATTACATTTACTTAAATGGGGAATTTCCCTGTGCAATGTAATGGATTCAAAGTCCCATATCACCACCACCTTAGCCAACATTTCCAATGAGGTGGCTGTGGTATGGCACCCTCTTATGTATTAAGGAAAATCAGCAATGAAATGGTCTTACATTAGAACAAATAATATCAACTAAAATAGTGCCTAGTAACTTCTGTTATTTTTTAAAATGAATTATGAATATACAGTCTGCATCAGTCTGGGTGTTTATTAAAGGAGCCTATTCTGATGTGGCACTTTCCATTTTGGTGAAGGTTCAGGTTTAACCTGTAGTATATCACAGGTACCCCAGGCAGGATCTCTCATGGAATGGAATGTCACACATTAGAACGGTGGGAAGAAGGATGTCTTCTGACTTTGACACACACCTTGGAAGCAGCCTGACTCACCAAACCACACAAACCTTCTCTTCTCTCCAGCTTGCAAGAGGCTTTTCTCACTATATAAAGACAAGTGGGAAAATAACTCCTGGTACCAAGTGCAGCATGATAACTGTGTTTTCTTCAGCACCACCCAGTATCTAGGTGGCACATAACATGTGGTTCTAGGCAGGCAAGTCACCATGCAGTCTATACGTGTACTGAACACTTTTTTTTTTTTACATTTTTAATTATTAAACTACCTACTACCAGAAGCTTGGTTCCTTTGGGAGGAGAAACTTTTTGGAAAGAAGGAACTTGTTCTCTGAGGAAAAAGTTCATGCTAAGGGAGCATTTCCATGTTTCTCAGCCTGATTCCCTCCCTTCCCAAAATCTTTATTGAGAATAGCTAAAGGAACACTGGGTGCTGCCCAAATGGAGCTAGAATGTCCTACTTCTGCTATCTGATGAATAAATCAAAGACTCCTCTTTGGATCCAGATGAAGACATTTTGATGTGGACGGCCAGACAACCGAGGTTGAACTAAAGCCCCCTCAGCAGATGCACCAATAAAAATTCAGGAGGGCTCTGGGCGGTCATGGCAGCAGATGCAAGCAGCCATAACCCATCGTTCGTCTGCTTGCATCTGTCTGGAAACTGCTTTACATCTACACACTTCTGGGCAACTCCAGCACACATAGAGCTGCATGTGGAGAACTAGAAGCTCTGCGAAATGGAGGTGCTGTGTTTCAGAGTTCCCCCAAAGTTTCCTTCACTGCCAAATGTGAAAAGTCTCTGTGATAAGAGAATTACAGGTTGAGTAAAGATTGTGGCCTTCGGAGGTAAGTTCTGACTTATCTGGGATTGTAGAGTTTGAAGCCATTGCACTCGGTTGTCTTAGAACCAAACCATGGAAGAGAATCTTAGTAGCTTTTTTGATCATTGTTGAAAATAGCTAAATGCCTTTAAAATCTTTCATTGGATATGTGTGTTTGGGGGATGGGGAGTAGGTTTTGGGGTTCTTGATTGTGTGTGGTTTTATTATTGTTGTTAAATTCTGTCTGGCTTGTTTGTGGAGCCTCTTCCTAATACTGAAAGGCTCTCCCTCCTGCTCCAGTTGCTCTGCTTAACCAGCTTTTATCCCATTCTGTTCTATTTTGTATGCAGAAAACATTTGCTTTTAATTAAGTAGCATTAGCCCTTCTGTCATACTGTTAAGTGTTGAAGTGCAAAGATTAGTAATAAAAGAATCAACTCTGTTTTTCCCATGGCTTGAGGAATGTAGAAAGCATTTTGGTATCTCTGATGAATGGCCTGTATTTTTCCCTAGCCTGAAGCACAATTCATGGCAGTGTCTGGATAAGAAAGCAAGACATTTATGCAGTATATGATACAGGATGGAGTATTTAGAACCCTTTCAATCTAGGATTGTCTTTCCTAGCAGGAAAAACAAAACCCAAGCTATTTAACTTTAGTAAGGTATAGAGACATATGTAATATCTGAATCATTGTTTGTTTGTTTTTTTCCAAGCAACTTGATCTCATCTTTTTAAAGTCATTGGACACTCCTGCAAAATGAATTCAACATTCTGGAGACACAATATCCTCTTACTTTTTAAAAACCAATTTATTTTCAGTTAAACACAAGAATGCCTTCCAGAATGGCTGCTTGAAAAGGGACACTGCAAAATTGGTTTATTATTGTGACAGGCAGGATTGAATCTTCATCAATGAAGGTATCACACTGACTTACATGTACAGTTCTTCATTGTAGGTAGGAGCCACACAGCCAGATCAGGCCATGCCAAAAAAGTGAAAAGAACTTGGTGACCACACAGCACTGCACACTGAGATTGTGGTGACTGCATGGCACTGCACCCATCTACTGTAGTGTTTAGACAACTCCCAGTGGGGGAATCCACTCCTTGGAGTGGTCCTTTTTGCAGAATGTTAAAAACCATTTTGTAAAAAGGAGCGTTAGCTTGGTTTACTCTTACAGCTGCCAAGCAGAGGCCTGGTAACTGCTGGAGTGCCCTATGTCTGTCTTGCTGCCTAGCACCATTGACTTCCAGAGCCATTTCTGGTGCTTTGTGTAATGGCTCTGGATGGAAACTTTTGATTGAGACCCAGTTTTGAAGTTTTCATAGGCTGGAATGTGTGGACTGTGTGAACGAAACTGCAGCCCAGTCCTGGACCAGAGCCAGTGCTTTGACCTGGGAAAAAACCCTTTTATTCCCTTATGGAAGTAGCCAGTGTCTGCTCTCTTATGTGCTTGGGGATAAAATTAGACATGCCACATCAGACTTGTAAAATATCCACTGCAGCAGTAGAGATATTTCAAACCTGACTCTAGTGGCATTATTTATGTCATTGACCAAAGTCACCCCCTGTCGGCATTTTTTCTCTCTAATAAGGCAGAAAGTTCTTACGTCTACCATCACACCTACACAGATGATAAGGTTTTTATGCTCACCGTTTTGTGAATCACTTCAAGACTGTATTTTTAATGGGAAGCAGTATATAAATATTTTAAATAAGAGGAATAAACATTTTGATCAGAAATGCCTCCAAAAAGGAAACAAAAAAAACACCCCTTTTCTGTCCTGTTTGATACATCGATAACCTCAATGATTTCTTAGTTGCTTTTGGGGGCAAACCTTTATAAGGGCAGCTTTAATAAAATGGGCATTACAAACAAAATATTTTCGATATGACATATTTAACAGAATTGAGCTTCATCAGTCTTTGCTCTTAAATGGAACCTGTTTGTTTTAGACTGCTTTTAATGAAGTAATTGTTTATTGCCAGTTTCAAATTGCTGTCCAGAAAATTAACTTTAATATGAATGTTGGGCTAGAGAAAGAGATTTCTTATGCTGATCTTTTACAAAGCTTTCCTGTATCTGGTGAGTCATACAATTTCTTTCTCACATCTTTTGTGGGATGTTCAGCACTTAGAAGTCAATGTGGACTCCCCTTGTCTCTTCTCTAAAATATCTTCTTGTGTTTCGTTTTTCTTACAGACTGTGCTAGAAATTGAAGAGATTGCCATGACGCTGCACAAGTTGGTTATTAAGGTAAACCGCTCCACATAGAACAAAAGTAGCCACTGATTCTTGTAAACAAAATGTCCGGAAGTGTGGGGTTTTTTTTTGAAGATGTCTTTTGTGAGTGTGCCCATGCACTTTCAGAGTTCTGTACTAGAAAAGCACCTCACGTAGTCTAGTGCCCTCTACATGTTTTAAACTACAGATCTCATAGGCCTCATGCTGGCCAGAACAGATGGAATTTATTGTCCCAAACACCTGAAGGTTATCAGATTGGGAAAAGTTAATAAAGGCGATCCTTTGGCTAAAATGAAAATAATATACTATCATCAGATGTTGGAAAAAGATGTGAATAGGTTAGATCTTGTGTGTTGAAGAGGAAAAATACTTTTGAATTTTGTTTCTTCCTTTTAGTGCTCCTAAACTGAAATGCAAGAGAATTCCTGTGTGAGTTTGTGATGGTGTATGATGTCATGGATATTTCAAAGTACAATTCAGCTTGATTGCTTATTTCTTTGTATTTCTATCCCGCCCTATACCCAAAACTCTCAGGGCAGGTAACAACATTTAAAATCAGACATATATTAAAACAACAATAGTATATATGAAAACAGTAATAGTGTCTGTGAAGTGGGGAGAGACAGTATATTCCCATTTAGTCAAAGGCCAGGGCAAAGAGGTGCATCTTCGCTGTCTTCCTAAACATATACAGTGAAGGAGCCTGACACACCTCAAGGGAGAGACTACTCCATAGCCTAGGGAGCATCTTTGAGAAGGCCCACTCCTGGGTGCTCACCCCTTTTACTACTGAGGGTGGCAGGGCAACTAGGAGGGCCTCCCCTCCAGATCTTAAGGCATGGGTAGGTCAATATGGAAGATGTTCAGCACTCTTCAAGTTTAGTTCTCATTCTTTATAAAAACACAGTAAAACATACTTTAAAGCTAAACCTCCTGTCCTGGCAGGGCAACCTCCAGAGAGAACTAAACATGAGAGGCATGTTTTAACCAGGCCCAGAGGCTGTATAACATTGGTGCCTGTCTGGGAGGCTTTCCCATTGCCTGGGGTCCACCACAAAAAAGACCCTCTCATGTGCCACCACTCGTCATAGCTCTGAAGGTGGCGGGACTACAAGAATGGCCTCACCTTGTGGTCTTAAGACATTTTGCACTTGTTCTCTGTCTTCAATGGTAGTGCCATATGGAGCAGTGCAGTAGTCTAGCCTGGGGCTTACTAGGGTGTAGATTACCATGTCCAAGTTATCTCTGTTCAGGAAAGACTGAAGTCAGAGATGGAGGTGGGCGCTCCTGGCTACCACTGCCTCAAGTAACAACAATTATTCCTGAAGCCACATTATTATTCCCTGGGTCATATTTCTTTCTACAACCCATGTAGAAATATGTGCCCCCTGACTTCCTGTACTTGGGATCCTGTGGCATACAGTACCTCTGTCTTCTCTAGATTCATTTTTCAATTTATTGTTCCATATCCAGTCCATTACTGACTCCATGGGTAACAAGGGTATAAAAATGTATTTATTCATAAAAGAGGGGAATAGGGGGTTGATTGAAGCTGAACTGGGAGATATCGGGAACTGCTGCTCTGACACAAGCTATGAACCGTCCCATGAGATGGGATGCATTATATATGTAAGAGAACACTTTTAGATGCAACCTGTTCTTGGGATCTTTTCCAGATAATATCAGAATCTCTCACAAATGGCCAATCATAAGTTTAGTTACTTGAATTAACAGTCTAGTCTCAGATACTACATAATCTTCTCATGTCAACTGCAGATCTTAGATCAGATACCACTTGATTTTGATGTCATGGGAATACTATTAGACACTTGGGTGGTCAGTCTGTATTGCTTTATGAATAAGCCAGTGATGGCCAACCTATGGCACGTGTGTTACAGGTGGCACACCAAGCCCTTCTGGGTGACACACCTGGTCACCCTGGCACCTGGGCATGTAGTGCTTGCTTGTTCTTGAAGTGTACGAAATATCAACTTTCGACGGAAGATTTAGCAAATGTAAAGCATTATTTGTTTTTGCTTTTAATAAAATACATATATCAAAAATATAACTTTCTTATTAGAGCTACAAATATCACAAAATTATGGATATTTCTAGATGTGACACAACACCCGAGTTAAGCTAAGTTTTCTTGCAAATTTTGTCACACCAAGCTCAAAAGGTTCGCCATCACTGGAATAAGCTGCCTTAAATCTTGCATTTTCCTACTGCAGCTTTTTAACAGAAAGAAAATATTATCTTAACCCTTCTGTTATGCTTTCAGACCTGAATGTTGTTAGTTTATTGCACTTCATCCACACTGTAGATCTATTGCCTTCCAAAGGATACTAGTTTGCACCTTCCCATATTATGCTACTTTGTAGTGTATGAATTAGTAGTGATTACTCCATAGGCTGACCAGGATCAATCACGGCCACCATCGCACCTGCAATCCCCGACGGGCCCCAATTGCAGAGATGGGGATATTAATTGATTGATGCTTGAACTAGGTGGGACTTTTCAGGCAGCCAACCAATCATTATTATTCTGATATTCTATAGACTATCCGTGCCCTGAACGAATCCCTCCTACCCCTTCTTCCTATGGGAGGAAGGAAATGAGGTCCAGGACCGTAAAGAGGGCAGCATGATGGACAAAGCAGCATGAGATGCTCTGATCCGGGGATGGGTGGCGTTGCCATTCAAAGACTCATTCAGAAAGAGCTGATTGAACAACAGGAGACACTTCTGTTTACGTTTCTGTATTATTTCATAAAGTTATATTGCAATATTATTACTATTATATTACATTTTGTATTATAAAGTGATACAGTTTTTTTAAAAAAAGTCTTTAGTGACTTCAGCAATAGTCAAGTCTTATCAACTGGCCCATGCTTTAAGATCTGGAGGAGAGGCCCTCCTGGTCGTCCCACTACCCTCAGTAGTAAAAGAGGTGGGGACCCGGGAGAGGATCTTCTCAGTGACAGCTCCTAGGCAATAGGACAGTCTCCCCTTGAGGTGCATCAGGCTCCTTCACTGTATATGTTTAAGAATGCAGTGAAGACACAACCTCTTTGTCCTGGCCTTTGGCTGAATGGGAATATATTCTTTCTTCCCACTTCACAGACACTATCACTGTTTTAATATATGCCTGATTTTAAATGTTGTTACCTGCCCTGAAACTTTCGGGTATAGGGTAGAATAAATAAATAAACAAATAAACAAATAGTTGGAATAATGGTATGTAAATGAATTGATTGATTGATCATGTGGATGTGGCCTTAGTGATGTTTTAACCATTTTGACAGTATAGAAGCTTCAGATTATACATTCTAATTAAGCTGTAGAAAAGCTCAAGCTCGTGCTGGTTAATGTTGTGTTTGCATCACTGATTAGGGTGAGTAACACTGTATGTCTGAGTAGTAGTGAAATCATGACCTTCCACTATTTCCTTTGATAGGAGGCATAACAGTCCAGTGGCATTTTGCCAACATTTTTATTGCTCATATACTACTGCATTTAATTCCCGCAAAGATATGCATCAAGGGAGAGGCTGCAGGCATTTTGTTGTTGAGCAAAACACAGCTAATTTGTACTATGGATTTCCAAACAATGTTGTAGCCATGTGCACATGAACAGTAAATCAAACTGATCTGAAAGGAGGTGGAGTATAAGACCTGGGACTGACCTCCAAAATTAGGTGGCGGAAGTTTCCATACTGTATTGGAAGACTAGACATTGTTGTGGTTCTTGCTTGACCACATGTAGAAATTCAGACATTCATAGGGCATTTCTTCATTTATTTTGGTTGTCTGCATTAACAGCAACTTCAGAACAATGAGTAAAACAAGGGCTTTCTCTAGATACCTTATTATTATCACACACTTAAGTATACACACAGCAGAGCTTCTACACGATAAGTATCAATACCCCGTTTTATTACACACACATACACATTTCTAGAATGAAAACTATTTTACAGATTTGTTTTTGGAAGGAAAATCATTATCATTTTTACCACTTCATCTGGGAATATTTGGGGGTAGTTCATTCAGCTTGAATTGTTGTAGTTCCAGGTATGTTTATGTGGGAGTGAGCCCCATAGAGTATAGTAAGATCTATTATTAAGCTCATATGCACGGTATATAGGATTGCTTCACGTCTTGTTAATGTTTCACTTTAAACAAAACCTAAGCTTCATTCTTCTTGCTACTGGAGGACAGCTCTTCTGGGAATCAGGGGCTTAGCTTGGGTGGAATGGATCCCTCACAGACCAAAACACAAAACAGGCACATAATGGTATAGTAAACAAACAAGAAACTTAGTAACCAGCCAAATACTCCTAAGGGTTTCCCTTTGGTTCTGGACTCCCAGCAATATGCTGAGTGTATTCAATGATAGTTACTTCCCTGCTGGTAATGGCTAATTACAATTTTACTGTTCAATCTAGAGTCCTTGTATCTGTTTTCTTCTTGAAGAAGGTAAAGTTCATTTCCTAAACTTACAGTGCCTCTCTTTCAGTATTTCATAGTTTCAAAAACAGTGAGGGGAAGTGGGAATAGAACACCATTCATTGTAGTAGTTTTCAAGTAATAAAAGGGTGTCAGCCTGTATTGTAATATATGTGGTGTCAAACTGGAATACAGCCTTGTGTTTTCTGAGCAGAAAAGATAACAGTATCTGTTTTGTACATTTTGCCCAAAATATTTTTATTCAGAGCTGTTTGTAAGACTCTGGAAAATTCATCTTTTCGTCTGTTTATGTCTCAGTGGTTTCAAATGTAATTTAGAAAGAGAACACCTACATTTGCAATGGCTTTGCTTTAGCAGAGCACATGTATCTTATTAGAAAGTTCCCCAAGGATTTCAGTTTTCAAATCCTGTTTTAATGCAATAATGTAGAATATTCTGTAGAGGGAGCAATTGATCTATGTATGGAAGGCCTTTCAAAGCTCCGCTGCTTTAAAATTAATACCATATTAAATGATCCAGTGGTGTGTTGTGGAAGGGTTCTTACATTCTGAACCACGTGTTTACTTTAAATGTAATGTGTTGCAATAATATACAGCAAAATATAATGCAAATTGTTGCAAATCAGCTTTCAAGTCACAAGATTATGTTTTTTAAAATAACTGGTGTATTCAAAAACAAAACAATGCTGCCTCTGCCATTATTGTTTTATTTTTGAATACAGCACTGCTTATGCCAGTTATTTTTAAAACATAATCTGATAATATATATTTGTTTGCCTTTTTTATCTCACCATGTGTTCTTAAGATCTCAAGGTACAATTATAGCGCACCACAAGACTTACAAAAAAGGAAAATATAAAACCAGTTTGAAATATCAGGATAACAATTGGCGTTATACTCCATGTAGTTTGAGTAGATGGCCTGTAAACCAATGGCCAGGGTAATGAATTGTTACCAGTCACGTAAAATACATATAAAAGTGGTACTTGATGCACCTCAGAGGGGTCATCATTCCACAATCTGGAGGCTATTTTGGAGAAGACCCTCTCATGAGTCCCCACATCTTTATAGCTGCTAGAGACAGTATGAAGAATGTAAACAAACCAGTCTGTTTGGGAGGAGATGCTCCTTTAGATATTTGGGCCCCAAGTCATTTAAAGCTTTATAGCAGTGGTTCTCAACCTTCCTAATACCACGACCCCTTAATGCCATTCCTCATGTTGTAGAGACCCCCAACCGCAGGGGTGAGGCAGCTCGGGTGTTGGGTGAGGATGGGGCAGGAAGGTGGGAGACTCGTCATGAACCCCCCTGAAAGGGTAGTTCGACCATCAAAGGGGTCGCAACCCACAAGTTGAGAACTGCTGCTTTATAGGTTCTTCTAAGGTCCTCATATGGGCTTAGTGGCAGTCTGTACAGTTTCTTTAAAATGATGTCAGAATAGCAGGTAAATAAATGCCAGCAGTAACTGGCCATCCATAAAAGAAGCTGTGAAATATTGTTAGACTATGTCATATGACACAGTAGACCTTTACATTATCGTTAGAATTTTAAAATTAAATAGTCCTTGCTAAAGTTGGACAAGCTGAACTGAAATTGATGCACTTTGTAATAAGTGCAGTTGGTTGGACTTTCTTGTGAGTATTATGGGATTGTGGCATGAATTTATTAATGCCGTTAGTGAATCTGTAATAGATACAGCTATTGGAATAATAACAGTGCCTTTGATTAGGGACTAAAGATGTGCAAATGGGTTCGGTTGGTTTGCAATTTGCAGCAGACTGGATGGTTTACATGCCGACAAATCACTCTGTTGTTTGCAAAACCCTGGTTCAAATCAAACCCAAATCAAAGGTGTTCTGTTGAACCGAAGGAACCATAGCGAACTTCAAGGGTGGTTTGCTATGTCTTACTTGGTTAGCACGCAAACTGACCCACCCTCTTCAAAAATCCCAGTTTGAATCAAATCCAAACCAAGGGTATTTCGTTCTGTTTTAACCAAACCACTAAATTTCAGTTTGTGCACATTTCTGTTAGAGACCTGGGGAGAATCAGTTGGAACAAATCTGACAGAATTGTGTTCTTCAAGATCAACTCCTAGTTTCCCCTGCTTACAGTTTCTGTGCATGTTCAATGTACTAGTTGGTCCTGTAGGTATAGTTTAGGACTCTTATCTGGTACTTTGCCAGTTTTAGTCCGCCCTCCCCCCACAAAGCCAGCTGGGTGACTTTGGGCTAGTCACGGCTCTCTTTTTGGTCTCTCACATCCCCACTTACTTCACAGGGTATCTGTTGTGAGGAGAAGAATAGAGGTTTGTCAGCTACTTTTAGTCTCCTTAGGGAATCTTATTTATGCTGTTTTCAAAGTTGGGGGCTGGTGTAGCTGGTATAGTTTTCTGTTTTATAGGAGTGCTCACACTAGCCTTTCTCCCAGAGGAAACAAACTGTTGCTTAACAAATGAATTTGCCCTTTGTGATCTCTGATGAGGATGATAACTGTGATTAAAATATGAAATATAAAATGCTCTCCCACAAAAACAAGTCTGAGTTCTTCACACTTCCTTAGGGCACTCTCTTGAAGGCTTTAAAGTAGTCTCCTAATAAAACTGGGATTATCTGCTCATTCTCTTGCTTTCCTACTGGTTCCCCTGAGAAATTGATCACTTGCCAGAGAGCGTGCATATTTGACCTTTTGGATTAATATCACTGAATAGTAAATCTTTTAGAGAAATGGTAGAGTTGGAGGTACCCAGTGTTCTCAGGTGATGCAGTAGCTTTGGAGGCCAGATGATACAAGGCTGAACACATCCTTTGGCTTCCATCTTGCATCTGCCCTTTTTTCTCTTTTAAGTTTGATTGTATCAGGTTTTTCGGGGTGTATTTCCTTGTTTCTTTTTGGCTGCCATAATAATTTATTTTGTCATTGATAATCTAACTTTGCTTCTTGCTAACTTGCAAATATTTTGTAATTAATAACTTTACTAGCTTTGATTTAATCTTTGGTCTTAAAATCCTAATCTTACTTGGCAAGAAGATGTAGAATCCAAATTCAGCACCTGCCTCAGTTTATTTGCAACAGAGTTCTGGATCTCTCAAATAATGAAAAAAAAATAGATCTTGCTGTCATATATATCTAGTTCGGCTTTTTGTTAAAATCTGAAAGACTAGACTATCAGAATAAAATAATTTAAAATTATTCATAGTATGCGATTAATTGTCTTAAGACAAGAGGGCCCATCTTTTCTATGAGGATGAAAAGAGAGGTGACTTTTCTCAAAGTGTCACTGTGACATTGGAGGCAATCAGAACAGACTTAGCACATGATCCCCCAAAATTTATATAATAAATTATATAATAACTGACAACAGTACTGGAGTACTACAGGTTTTGAGTGTATGCGTGTCCAAACTATTTTTGTTTTGTTTTAAATTGAGCAGCTTTTACATGGCAAGAACAATATTTGCATGGCCCAGCAACATGGATAGATAGTGATTACTCAGGTTTTTATTGTGGAATCAAAATCTTACCAAATAGGGAATTCTGATTCTATAAAAATGACTTGTGCAAGCTTCTCTCTCACTTCTGATTAGACTGTCTCCTTTTTATATAAAATTATGTGGGACCAGGTGCCAAGTCATTCTCATATGAATAAAGAAAAAGATATTTTCTCTGTCACACAGTACTAGAACCAGGAGGCACTCTACACAAAAGGTACTGGCAAACTAGAGCAAGTCCAAAGGAGGACTACCAGAATTGTTAGTGGTCTGGAAACCATGTCCTATGAGGAACGGATGAAGGATCTAGGTATGTTTAGCCTACAGAAGAGAAGATCAAGAAGAGACATGATAGTGGGCTTCAGGTATTTGAAAGGCTGTCACAGTGTGGAGGGATCATCCCTATTCCCACTTACACAAGATGGAAGGACTGGAAACAATGGTACGAAACATCAAGGGAGTCAATACAGATTAGAAATCAGAAAAAACTTCTGGACAGTAAGGGGGATCAGTCACTTCCATGAGAGGAAGTGAGCTCCTTCACTGGAGTTTTTCAAGCGAGGCTGGACGGACACCTGTCTGGGATGGTTTAGGACATCCTGCATTGAGGAGGGGATTAGGGACCCCGAAGACCCCTTCCAACTCCATGATTCTATGAGCTGATGGACAGAAGAGTTAGGACAGGCAAGGAAAGTATTTTTTCACCAAGAAGGTCATCAGTCTATGAAATTAGCTACCAGAAGACATGTTGACAGCAACAAGTCTAAATGGCTTTAAGAAATGATTAGATAAATTCATGGAGGACAAGTGTTTAAATGGCTGCTAGAATGGATGCCTAGGTACTGCCTCTGAGTTGGAGAGACCCGCAAGGCTATATGTTAGGAACTGAGAGCAAGTGAAGATTTTGCATTTTTCTTCTGCTTGAAACCCAAAAACAACTGGTTGGCCACTGTGTGAGATAGGATATTGAACAATGGCAGGATTCCTCTTACGTCATGGACAGAAGTGCCATTGTTGCCCTGAATGCCACAGCCTAAATTATGTTTGCTGTAGAGAAGATACTTCCTTGCTCTAAAACAGAGACTGAGGAAGCTTCTTATTCAGTTTTGATCACAGACACCTGCCTCCCTCACCTGAATTGCAGACACCTCAGCTGATAAGTGCCTCTGGGTTAACATTGGAGCCAGGCTGTCTTCAGATAGCCTGGGGAAATACCGACTCTTTAAAGAATGCTGGCATTTCCATGAAACATGGATTGCCATGCTAGTGCAATCTCCTTCCATACAGTGATGGATTGAACTTCGAGGAGTTCAGCAGACCAGTCTCTTTTCATGTGCACAGTGAATTCTGGGAAGCTCATTCCTATGCTATTCCAAAAGAGCTCTGACAGATGCCTGATTGTCTGGCAACATGCCAGCATGTTAAAGCTAGTGTGGGGAATTTGATACTCTCTTCAATGTATACTTTGAGGGAACCAGCCTGGCAGTACCTCAGCATGGCATCAGGGCTTCTCCTGTCCTCTCTGTAACGTTGGCAGGTTGCTTGCATTTTTATTACATCTGGAAGCTCCCTATATTATCTGTAATTGTGTAATAAGCCTTTCCAACATCCTAACATTTTTATTGACTTGGATTGCAAGTCTTTCCCCATTCAGGTCCATATAATTCTGAATAGAGCCAGCAAACTAGAATGTAACTCAGGGATGTCAAAGATACGGCCCGCGGGCTGTATGAATACGGCCTGTGCCCGCCGCCGCTGCCCGCCGCCGCTGTCCTCCTTGGGCGCGAAGGAGGCGAGGTGAGGCGAGGCGAGGGCGAGCGAGCGCGCAGCGGGACCCTCCACTGCCCGAGTGCGCGGGCGCCGCCATGGACAGCCAGCCCCTCCTCGGTGCCCTAGCCACGCCCCAGCCACGCCCCCAGCCCATCCTCTGTACCCTAGCCACGCCCCCGGCCAAAGCCCCAGCCCCTCCTCTGTGCCCTGGCCATGCCCCCAGTCACGCCCCCCGCCAAGCCCCCTGGCCCTGACAGTATTTTTTTTTTTAATCCGGCCCTCGGCAAAATTGAGTTTGACACCTCTGATGTAACTCAATGTAATCTTTCAAGTTACATTGGAATCTATCGACCTCACAATGCAGATTCTCATTCAGCATTGCTTTCCTTGGATAGAACCCTAGCATTACTGGAAGACCTACTCTTGATGTCATTTGAAACTTTAAAACCTGTTTTGCAGAATTGATGCAAAGCATCCAGAAGTAAGTGAGAGGTCCTAGAGTGGTTTATACAACAAAAACACATTTCAGAACAAATATTCTAGGATTAGGCAGGTTTTTGCATATGTGTTGTCTTTGTGACTGCAGCATCTTGAAACTGGCTTTAGGATGCTGACAGACCCACTGTTTTCAGCCCTTGCTGTGTTGCTCCCCCTTCTGGTTGAATGTCACCCCTCAGCAGGCATAGCTGACAGTAGATTTGCCTCTGCTGTCATAGTTACTACCACTGTTGCATGTCTGCTTGAGCACCTCTGCTTTCTCCTCTGTCCATCTTCTCTCTAGCTAGCTGTAATGCCTGCCTCCTGGTGACCGTTAAGGGTGAGGGAATTGGTGGAATATGTCTCATGCCGCGGCTAATGAAATAGACACACTTTCTTTAGCTGGAAAGACCAGATGAAACTTTGCTCATAATTGCATTTCCATAATTGTTTAATCTGTTCCATTTCTGGCTGCTACACAGCTATTAAATGCAGAGCAGCTTTGTTCACTCTCAGTGTCAGTGCTGAAGCATGTAACAACTTGAGCTGTAAGTCAGTTTTGCTGTTATACAGTATATATTTCATCAAAAATATATCTGGTGGTTCAGATGAGTTGAGTACAAGCTGAATGAGAATTAAGATTTGTAGAAACTAAGACTTCATTGCTTATGTTTGGATAAACTCAAGACAAGACCAAGCTATGCACACTCTTTTTAAGAATGTATACATTTACTATAGTTATTTGTGATGTATTATAGCTCTTAAAGGTCCTGTGAAACAATAAATGTATCCTATTGACTGTTTGTCCTTAAAATAGCCATTTGATCACAAGTCACTTCTGTCTTCATTGACCAAACAGCCAAAGCATTGCTCTGTGTTCTTGTGCCATGACACAGGATCTACATTTGTACATAGATCCTGATGTGATCTACAACAGTGATTTTGGGAGTCAAATTTTGGGTGACCTTATATTAAACAGGCATCCAGCATTTGCCTCAAATCCTTACTGCTTTAACTGCTTCTGAATTACTGAGCATATCAGGATTTGCCATATACAAACCATAACCAGTTTTGAAAGTACCTTGGAATAGAAGCTTAGATGATATTGTGTGTAAGAGAGAGATTGAGAGAGTGATTGAGATTTTTAATTGAATTCTCTGGGAAACCGGAAATACTGCTGTATTTATCTTATCTTACAATCTTTGTCTTAAAATTTGTCTGTGATTTATTGTTTTTCTCCTACCCCTAACTCATAAAATTAGCAGTGAAAGATGAGATCAGACAGAGGAAATATACCCAGTGGCTTCTGCTTCTTAGTATGATGAAAAGGTCTGGAAGCCCTTCTGCCTATATAAGTTGCAACACTGAGAGTTGGTATCTCTGGCTAATAATAGTTTCCAGTGACTTTCATGGCATAAAAATAAAAAGAAATTATTTATATATTTCTAGGAGCTGCCTCTGATGAAAGTGGCCCAGATGAGTCCCTTTGTTTTCTGCATTTAAATTCAGTGATGAAATTGGAACGTAAGTCTGGTATAGAAACCAGAGGCCAATTTGCAATTCAGAGGTCTCTAGTCAGCAATTAGTGCAGCTCTGATGAAGAGCATATGGACACTTACTAGGCTGCTACAGCCTAGAAGTGTGCCCGCCCTCACTAGAAGTGCACTAATTGCTGATTAGGTGTTTAACACAAATATTTACCACTCTTTACTGCAGGCTTACCTGCAGTGTCCGGCGGTGCAACCATTTGCATGTCTTCCGGCTCGCTGCATGTGGTGGGCGGGGAGTGTGTCATCTGCACAGGCGCAGCCACATTGCCAGTGTCTTGCACATGTGTGGTCGTGTTGCTGGTGCTGCTCAGTTGTCAGCCGCTGCCACAAGCAGGCAGGTCTCCATGGGCCAGTGCAGCAGTGGCAGGCTGGCCAGGGACTGATGCCAGGGACTGATCCAACACATCACCAGGATCAGTCCCACCCTCCTGCATTGGTCTGCCAGTATGTCACGGAATGTGTGACGTGGCTGGCGGCAGCCGATCAAGGCAGCAAGGAGGCTGGACTCCTGGTTTTGGCCACGGTGGGCTAGTCAGTGGGGGGCCATTCGCATTTCTGGCCGGTGAGCATTTTAGGGAAACGTCCCTCCCGCCAAAAGCGAATGATCCTCCTGTCCCTGGAGTGTACTGGCCCTAGTTCATGACGGACTAATGAGGTAAGTGCAGAAAGGCCTCAGGTAAGTACTCCGTTTAGACTCAGAATAGACTGTGAATGTAATAAATAAAACAATCTGTCAATATCACATTTATTCCTCTGGATGAATGTGTTCTGTTAGGAAGCATGCCAGTTTAGCTACTTTCTCTGCAATTTAGGAGAGAGGAAAAAAATGCTAAAAGAAACTTGCAGCATCTTCACACATTTTCTGGGTACTGATTTTCCCTCTTTTGTGCACATAAAAAGCTATTTTAGTGAGGAAGCTGAAGGTTTAGTTTCACTTCACTTCTCTAGTAACCATAGTATTCTTCAGGATCACATACAAACTGTTATTCGTACCACTCTACTATGACTCTGCAGAATAATTTTGGACTTGTTGCTACATTTCCACCACTTAGTTGTTGTTTTTTGCTTCTGTCATTACAGTGAGTAAGCATGCTGACTCAAATATATTGGAGAATCCCCCTTTGAATTGCTTACTAATGGTCATCTGTTCATGACATGTTTAATTTGTTTGCTAGTGGCCTAACAGAAGACTCCTGTGTATAATCTGTAAAATGTAACTAACTGTGAAAGCTGTTGCTTTGTGACGCATAGATTAAAGTTATAAATTCTTAACAGTTAAAAATAAATTAAGGAACTGAAAGTCTCCTTGTGCTCAGCAAGTGTGTTCTGCATGGCGCTTGTGATGTTAATGGTCCCTGCCTGATTCTTGATGAAATCACTGGAAGGCATATAGACAGTTCACAGACTGCTTCTGAAGCAATTTTCTGTATATTTATCTTCCTTTATGTAGCCTGTCAAAATGCCATGGACTGTAGCTGAGAGAGTTACTTTCATTCATGTGCAGCAACCTAAATTTCACTGAAACTTGTCAGGCATCTTGCTGAGTTATGAGGAACTTTAGATATCCAGAAGTTGCTGAGGCAGAATAACATTTTATCCAATTCATACAGAAAAAAAACCAGATTAAAAACAGTTTTCACCTTATTTGGTACAGTCTTATGAAAACATCATGTTTTGAACACATATATGTTTGATTACATACATAGTCATGTCTGCATTAATCTGATCATCAAAGTGTTGGTAATATGGAACTGGCAAAACTACCCTTGTCAACTATTTGGCTAATTTGTTTTCTCCCAACTGTTAATTTTCCTGTTTGTCTTCTATTAAATAATTACGGTTGCCTAAAGGAAGACTGAGTGAAAGAATAATGCAAAATACAGTAGGATACTGTATTTTGAAGTGAAGAAATGGCGTCATAGCCCAATTCAAGGTGCTAATTTTAACCTATAAGGCCCTAAATGACTTGGGCCCCAATTATTTAAAGGAACACCTTCCATTTTGACCTGCCCATGCCCTAAGATCTGCAGGGGAGGCCCTCCTGGTTGTACCAGCACTCTCAGTAGCAAAAGGGGTGGGTACCCGGGATAGGGCCTTTTCAGTGGGGGCTCCCAGATCATGGAATAGTCTCCCTCCTGAGGTGTGCCAGACACCTTCACTTTATGCATTCAGGAGATCCCTGGCCTTTGACTAAATAAGGAATCACTTTTCCTCCCCACATTGAGGCACTGTTATGGTTTAATCTGTTCATTTTATATGTTCACTGGTTTTTAATGTTGTAACCTGCTCTGAGATCTTTGGGTATAGGGTGGGATAAAAATACAAACAAACAAACAAATAATATCAGTTGACAAATGATACAATTATATATAACATTTATGCTGTGCAGTATATACTTTTGATCAACACAAGACTGGCCCTAATGTTCAGACCAGAGTTTCTTGTAGTCAATTAGTGGAAAATCTGTGGTCCTCCATCAACTCAAGCCAACATGGGCAACTAGTTGAAGCATGTCAACATTGATTTCTCTCCCTAGATAGCCTCATGGTTGCTCACTTAGCTGTTTATGGAAAGCTCAAATAAACTCTACCATACATAGTTTCATCTCCCATTGTTAGCAATACATCTAAGTAAAAATATGCAGAAATGTAGCCTTTTATTGCTGATAAGAATTAACACTTTCTTTTCATAGGGAGCCCTGCCTATTAATTTTGCCTTCTGTCCTTAACTTGTTCCTTTATTTCCAGCTCTGTTACCAAGGTACTGCATGTTGTATTTCCAAGTGCCAACAAGTAATAGAAAAATAGTCTCTTTTTGGATTCTGTGAGTCAATCTATAGTACATTGATTGAATGGTTGACCAATCTGTCTTTATGGTCAGATCATTTAAACAATCAAATACTCTTGTGTGGTAGGCAATGTTCTTTCTTTATTGCATCATAGTTTCATATAATTGGAGAGATAAGATGACAAAGATAAGATTCTTAGGCTTAGAAGAAATGGAAGGCCCATAGGTAGGTTACAGTGGTAACACTTTCTTCCCCAATCATGGCAGGGGGACAAGATAAAGCCAGAGTGGATGGAATATGAACAAAGCAAGCTTTCTGTTTGGCTAGCACTAGGACTATGTGTTCTGCATGAGTCAGGCACACTTGAGTAATTTGATAACATAAGTTGAATAGTTTGACATATTTTGATTCTGTGCTAAGAAACAAACCAGAAAAAAAAATTCTTGTAGTTTTCTTGCTGTGTACTTCTAGGCTACTGCAGTGGTGGTTGTTCACAATGACCAGGGCTGTACTGATCTAAATGCCACAGCCAAACCTCGCCAAGCAAAAGGGATGCACAGATTTATATTGTTTCTGCTGTTTCAGTCTGAATTTATATAATATCTGGGTTGGTTAAATAAGCATTCTTTTCATTTTGGACTTTGCTTTCCAGTTTGTGTTGATATTCCAGGCAGCCCTATAATGCAAAGGATAGGGAATTTTTTTTATATCACCCTGTTAACATTTTCTTTCTAGCTTTTAAACACTGTATTATAAGGCATTATGAAATGGCTGTAGCTCAGTGGTAGAACAAAAGACGTGGAAAGCAGGATTGCATTTTCAATTCCCAATGTCTCCGCAGAAGTAGGCAAATGGCAAACCACTTCTGTATCACTGTCAAGAAGAAGAAGGAGAGTTGGTGTATCTACCTTGCTTTTCTCACCCATTTAAGGGGACTCAAAGTGTCTGACAAAGCTTCTTGTTCTTCTCCCAACAACAGAACACCCTGTGAGGTAGGTGGGACTATGAGAGCTCAGGAGAGAGCTATGACAAGCCCAAGGTCACCCAACTGGCTTCATGGAGGAATGCACAATCAAACCCGGTATTCCCAGATAAGAGCCTGGCTTCCTAAGCTCTAGACAAAACTGCATTGAGGTGCCCATGGAGTCAACCAGGAGTCATTGGTGCCCAACAACAATGATAGGGCTTTATTTGGATTTTCTTCTTTCCAAATCCAATTGTACTAGCTGCTCGCTGAAGCAGACTGCTTTACTAGTTATCAGGATTTGATGATGTCACAATTATGTTAGTGGTTCCACAGGGGAAAAGATTATTTTCATTCAACAAGGAAGTACTTGAATTATCATCGTTTAAAAACAACACATGACTAGGAGACTGTTCTTTAATCACCAAGCAGCTCTTTAAGAGATTTGGGAAAGCCCATTTGGTGTTCCTTTATTAACTGTAATATTGTCTTAATTTGCATGGTAATTCTGTCACAGCAGAAATGTTCAGAGTTTTATGCAACCATTAAGTGTCGTTCTGCATTGTTCCAAAAACTGAACACTTGCAGATTATGTTATCTTTGCCTTGGTTGTGAGACTGGAAACGTTGCTTCACAATGCACCATGAGTTTAATAGAGTTTCTTATGACTAATCAGTTATTACGATTTAACTTACAGAAGTTTTGTAAGTTGGATCATCCAAATTTGTAGAAATCCTTCAGCATTTACAGATCCAAGGTGAGCATAACAGTAAATTGGGGAGGGGGCTTTGGTTATGGGTCCATTGATTCTGAGCATTCAGGGAGGCAACCTACCTAGACCCACCAGCCAATTCTAATCTTCCATTGCCTTCTGATAACTGTCTGCTCCAAGAGGAGAGATCGGTGGTAGAGAATTGAGAAGATGTGGTTGTTATCAAGCAGGGACTGGAGAGTTGGTTGGGATAAGAGGAGTTAAGGCATATTGATTTTTTTCTCTCTCTCTCTCTTAAAAAGGAAAAGAAGCAAACAGTGCAAGATGTCTGTTCTGGTGCTTAGATAATAGGGTACTTTGCTTTGCAAATGCATTTGCATATTGTGTTGCTTGAGAAGCATGTTATGAACTAGGTGCAGGGAACTTAAGTATTTTCTTTTGGAAATGGCACTTGACAGGTTTCAGTAGCATGCTGTTAGGTGAAGTGAGAACTTTAGAACAATAATTACATTATTTAAATAATGAGGTATGCTGTAGAATCCACATAGACTTGGACAAGGGCTATAGGCACAAAACATAGCCTTCCAAAATGTATTTTTGTTCAACAAATATTTGCCAGTGACTAGGGATGTGCACGAATGTATTTTTTACATTCGAATCTGAGTAGATTCGAATGTCATAAAATCCAGTTCTATTAGGATGTTTAAGATTCAAATGTCTTAAAATCCGATTTGAATACGTAACATTCGAATCCATACGTTTGAATGTTAGATTCATATTTAAAGATACAAATGTCGACAACATTTGTATCTTATAAGTATCTGTGCGCATGCTGGAAAAATCTGTATGCATCCCGTATTATCCCATACACATCCCATTTTTATCCTGTATTTTAAGCACAATATGCGGATAATTTTTGGGCAGTTTCATATACGACAGATACGAATCTACAGATCTGAATCATTTGAAAAGCCGTATTGGATTTTCAAAAATCCGTATTTGAGTTCAAATGTCAAATTCGGATTTTGAAAAATCCGATTTGCGCTCAAATGTAAGGATTCATCAGATTCGAATCAAATATTTGAGTTTTTGAATATTCGTACACATCCCTACCAGTGACAGTTTGGTATGATATCCTAAGGTATGATTCTCCTGGCCTGGCATTCATCAGTACACGTCTATTATTTTATCCCTACCTTACACTTTTCATAGTATTTTTATATACATATGTAAAATGAATATATATAGTTAATTTATTAATTACTGCAGAAATACATGTATAGTGAAAGTATCTTTCTATCTCATATTTACTGTATTTTCTGGCGTATAAGACTACTTTTTAACCCAGGAAAATCTTCTCAAAAGTCGGTCGTCTTATACGCCGGGTGTTGTCTTCTTATACGGCAAGTATATCCCAGACTCTATATTTTAACTGGAAAGTTGGGGGTCGTCTTATATGACCAGTCGTCTTATACGCCGGAAAATACGGTATCTTTCATGAAGTACATTATCCTTGACTGACAAAATCCTAATAGTTAATCATCTGAGTGGCTTTCTGTAATGCAAAGGACTGGTTGTATTCTGCTTAAGGGGAAAAACATTCAAAGCATTATTGAGATGTAAAATGGAAAGGTATGGTTTATGTTTTAGCCACAGAATTTGATGCTAAGCTTTTAATTTGTCTTATTCACCCCACATATTTCATCTCTGTCTGGCAGAGAATCAGATGCCATATAGCAATTTCCTAAGTACCCCAATTTGCCCTGAAAGTAAATTGCTAGTTTTTTGCTGTACTCACTATCTGATAATATATGTACTACTTAAAATAGTCTCCCTTTCTTTTTTAGATGACCTGTAAACAGCCAGAAGATACAGTCAGACTAAACTATTCTATGGAATTTATTGTCTTAGCAGTTGCAGCTATAAAAGCACAAGCTACCTTACATAGTTCTGCCTCCTCTCCGTCATTTTATGGATTCTTAAAGTATCTTTAGTTTGACTTCTCTCTTTAGTAAATTCTGAAATAGCGTATTATATTTCCTGTATGTTCCCCTGTAGTTTTATCTCCTGTTGAATCATTTTTATTCAGCATGTGTGTGTTTAGATTACATTTTAAGTTGTATCTTGAGAATTTTAGTAACCAAATTGTGGCCTCACTTGTAAGTAAAATGATTTCCATGCTGCTCTTCTTTATACTTGAGGTTATAATTCTGAAAAATAGACCACACACAGACAGCCAAGTCTCTTAGCCACTTAAGCATGTAAACAGTCTGGCTTCTTACGAAGTGGAAAAATTCTTATGTACTGTTCTTAATATGATCAGCATTAGTTCTGTGTGCATGTCAACATTGTTGGCACAATCTACAATTCTGTTACCTTCTGATAATGTGGAACTAAATTGTCATGAAGATTTCATTTAGTGATGAGTGTGCAGAATGAGATTTGCTGTTTGTAATTTTCAATACACTGTGCTTAAAATGTTAGGAAGTTTTGTAGTCTTCAAGGTAATATGAAAATGGTAATGCATTTATGAACTGTGGTCGCTCTGTAATGGAGGTTATGATCCAAAAAGCATAGTTTGACTTTTGACTTTGCTTTCTTCTGGTTCTGATTTTTGATTCACGTCTCTCTATGTCTTTTATGGGAGAAACGGCTCCTCAAAACACTTGCAAGGCAGAAAAGACCCACTTGCTTTGGTTATACACCAAGTTAAAGAGGTCCTCAAGTTGAGCTTAATTTCTGGTAACTTTCTTGGCAACAATATGGAAGATGTTTGCCATTTTCTTTTTCTAGGAAGGCTTTTTTTAAAACATAACTTGCCAGTCTAGCCTACAGCTGTGGAATTTTCTGGTGGTTGCCAATCCAAATACTAGGAAGGTCTGACCTAGCTTAGCTTTCTGAGCTCAGCCAGGTTTGGCACAGCATCTGCTGAAGCTGGATATAGTAGAGTGCTGGACTTCTGTTTGAGTGGCAAAACAAATGGATTTAAGTGGAAGAATGCCATGAGCTTTTTTTTTAAGTCATTAAATTCTTCTGGTGCCCCTATTTGAGTTCAAAACACATTTTATTGGCCAAACTATTCACTCCTACAAAATACAGTGGTGAGGTTTCTTGAGACTGTGTTGGTAGAATTCACATGACACTATTGCAGTGTTGGTAAATGCCATGTTGTCCAATCAGATTGTGAACCAATCAGGTTGGTAGCTCTTGTGACATCTTGTGTAGGGTTGTGCAGGAAGGGTTTTTTTGGTTTTCGTAACAAATGAATGTTAGAACATTTGTATTCATTCAAATAGATTCCCTCCGAATGTGGTAGGATTCTATTTGATACAAATGTATTCGTACAATCCATATGAATATCCGATACGAATGGATAGGTATCCGATATGGATACCTATCTGATGCGAATGGATACGTACCGCATATGAATGGATACATATTGGATATGGACAGATACCTATCCAATACATATCCAATACGTATCCCCAGTTTAACGACTGTCCAAACTATTTGTACGAATGTTCCAAAATATTTGTATTAGTATGAATGTTAATGTACGAATGTCGTAACATTCAATTTGTATACAAATGTCCAAATTAGTCCAAATTCATACGAATAATGAATGTTACAAATATTCATACACATTCCTAATCTTGTGGGAGCAGATGTAATACTGAACTATGTGAAGAAAGGCTTTCTTGGTTTGTTCCAAATCCTCTTAGATAAGATATAAAATAAAACAACAGTGCCTAGTACGTCACCCCTTATCCAAGTGAGATCGTTAAAGAACTCTGAAAAGCTACTATGAAAGCCACACTGACTATTCTTCACCAACACCAGCTTTTATATGTACTGTATATTTTATTCTTTCTTCAGTACTGTGAATTTCTTTAACTCATGTCTAGCAAATTTCTCATAAAGTAATTCTGTGATTTGCTTTTGCACATTTTGCTTCTGAAAGTCTGAAGAAATTCTGTCTATTCTGAACTTGCATTTGTGCAGTGCAGAAGACGTTTGACATGGTTGTTTTTGTAATTTGTAGTGGGATTTTCTGTGACTTTTACTATGTTATGTGTGTGTTATGTGGGCTGATTTGTCAGTCCAGTGGGGTTTGTCTGCTTTTTGCTTTGATGTGGCAGGGAGGTGGCATCAGAGTGTTTCAGGATTGCAGTCTGTGGAAGATGTATACCTTGATGTGGAAGAGGCTGGTATTTGTTCATTCTTCGCTGCAATCTAGAAGAACTCTTTTATCAGATGTATAGGTCAGCATTGATGCAGACACCTTGACTAGCATATGTGTGGCTGAGGTTTCAGGCATGGCATTTATGTATTCTTGTATTGCCCTCATGATAAATGCTGTTCCCCTTTCAATGCAAGTTCCTTTCTTCCATTGACTTGCATTAGAAGGTCTTCTCCATTCAAGTCAGTGAAATTTTGAACAGGGCCAGTTAACCACAGTGCTGTTCAGTAGAGCTTTCAGTTATAGTTCCCTTAATCCCTAGATTTACACTGAAGTCTATTGACCTCATAAAAGAGATTTTCATTAAGTGACATTTTCCGGAAACGGAACTGTTGTATCATAGAAGTATCTATTGCCTAATCTTCATAGAAATAAATCAAGAGAAGTTTGATTTTGCTATCATGTTACCTTTCCTATGGGTAGCTATCAGTGTGTCCCAGATGAAGAGTGCTGAATGAAGGCTGGTGAGGGCAATTGCAGTTGATTATAACATGTTCACTATATGATGATGTATTATACAGAAAATGGAATACTAAATAAAATTCAAGTGCTAAAATTTCATGTGTGTACAGTACCGTTATATCTTTTTCCAGGTCTCAGTTTAGTGATACACTGTCCCTCTTTTTTTTATTCTTGTGGAAGCTCTTATTTTACAGTATAATCTAGAACCTATTTAGGCCTAGAGAGCCATTACTGCAGTTAAAAAGAAAAAAGAAAACCCCAAATGGGGTTTGGTCAGGACTAATTGCTGACTTCATGTAACCTACCCTGATTGTAACTCGTCTGTTGTACTTAAATCTCTATGGCACTACTGTAATTTAAAGGCAAAGTCACTGTGAATATTGCAATATGTTTGCTGCCTACATTTGCAGAGTTGTGCAAATCTCTCACAGAAATGCCATCCCAACACTACTCTGCTGACCAAATCTGGTATTTCTGCTCTGCTGCTTGTGGAATAAAAAATCCTATCCTGGAACTTTTAGCAAAGAGGTCATGCTATAAATGTTGTAAGTTAATGTGATGCCAGAGAAGAGGAGGAGGAGTTAGTTTCTACACTCCGCTTTTCTCACCTTTAAGGTGACTCAAAGTGGCTGATAAACTTTTGGTTCTTCTCCCCACAACAAATACCCTGTGAGGAAGGTGGGGCTGTGAAGGCTCAGGAAGGGGGCTGTGACTAGCCCAAGGTCACCCAGCTAGCTCTGTGTAGGAATGCTGACTCAGACTGGGAAACTAGCAGAGAAGAGTCTAACACTCTAACCACAAGATCACAAGGAATTTATTTTGAAATATTCTTCCAAAAAAGCAAAACAGTGTTACAAATAACTGACAATTATGTTAACAGTATAAGCAAGTGCTGCCTATAATCTAATCTTTCTTATAGGGTTTTTTTGCTAGGGTGAAGTAGGAAGTACAAAAGAGATTAAAATAAGTTGAAGGACACATGGGAAGTAAGACTGATGTAGACCAGGGCTGTATTTCAGCAGGCGGGAGGGAGAAAAGCATTCTTTAAATTTAATGTGCCAGCAATTACAGAAAACCATTTTTTTAAAAAAAATCTAATCTTGCTATAATGATAGATTAAAAGAAATTGAGAACTAAAACATCATTGTTTTTGTTGGCTCATGACTCCAATGTGTGGAGATTTTTCTTCTTATGAAAACTCATATTTTACATTTTAAAAACAGTTTTCTGCTGAGGAGTATTTGATTACATACTCTTGAACAGTTTAAGAATCTCTTACTGTAAATTTCACTGGTAATGCAATCTGATGCATGTCTTCTCAAGGATAAATCCTTGTGTTTTCAAAGCCCCCTTTTCCAGGAAAAGAATGTATAAGACTGCATCATTATTCTGGACGCTGTTCTTAGAAGCATTCTGTAGTAGATTTACAAAAGCTTATATTATGCTTGATACTGTCAAGAAAAAATAATCCCTCAAACAAGTAACGTTGTTGAAAAAATGAGGGTATTATCGATTATCCATTGTAATGTGTGTAATACAGTAAGATACTGATAACTGTGCATGATCGTGATAGTAAATTATGTAATTTTTTAATAATATAAATTATAGGATAAATATCTTGTTTATTTTTCCCTATTTGTTGTTTCTCGACTGAACAACCGTTTGTATTCTGACATAGTTAGTGTGGGTTTTAGTAGAGAAATTATTCAACATCACTGTGCCAATGGCTTTGTAACTATTATTATTAATTTTTTATTAGTAGTAGTATTTAAGGGTGGAGGTTAACTGAGGATTACAAAGACTATCCTGTTCAATATTTACTACATGCATTAAAGATGTATAATGTTTGAATGATGAAATATACAGAAGAATAAGCACTAATTCACAGTTCCCTGAATTTGGCCTATACATGCCTTTCACGGTTCCTATTTTTGGTTTCTGCACATATGACAGAATTTGTTCAATGTTTATGATGAAGGTACTCCATTAAAGGAGCTGTACGGCCTTCTAAAATTCTGACAACTGATGCTCATTATTTAAATTCAGTGAGATGTTTCCCGTGTGCATGTTTGTGAATTACTCCTTCTAATTGCTGCCCATTACCACAGCTGCTTAACATTATAGTAGTTAACTGTGGGAAATATTTTCCACCTAGTAACACAATCCGATGGAAATTAAAAATAAGTCTTTGAAGTATTAAACTTGCAAGGGCAAGTTTTGAAATGCATTTCTTGAAACACTTCTGGAAATACATTTGGAAATAATTGCCTTTGGTCAGTAGTGTTTCTATGAATGGAACATGTAGATTCTTGAACAGTTTATCTATGGATTGAAAACCTGAAAATATGGTTCATTCTTGGCACATGGGGGACATGATTTGACCTCTCATTTGTCAGATCCTCAGCATATTTACAATTATGTCCAAATTTCCCTCCTGTTGTTGTATGTATTCCACTTCTTTGCCTTGAGTAAGGCACCTGGAAGTTATCCTGCTTGGTGGCATACTTCTAAGTGATACTGTTTGTGAAGGTACATAAAATATAGATCATTCTATTTTCTGAATACATACAAGAAGCTATCTTTGCACAGAATGGTTGGCTTATCTAGTTCACTGGTTTCTACATTGCTGATGATGGCTGTTGAGCTTTTCAGGTAGGAGACATTCCCAGCTTCTCTTGGGAGAATGCTGTAGTTAAACACTTTGCATGAAGTTTATGAGTGAATTTACACTTTGCCTCCTGTTACTGGGAGACAAAGTGCTGGAATGCTCTAGCCATTCACACTTGTGGAGGACTAGAGCATTCTAAACTTACCTTCAGTGTGAATGGCCACCTGGATGGTAGCCATTGAGCCCCAGCAGTGGTACCAGCATGCCTGCATGGCACAATTGCTGGGGCAATGCAGCACATCATCACACATGCGCCTCTGGTCTCATGATCCCCCTGCTTTTCTTCCATCCAGAAGATGTGCAGATAAAAGCCTGCAGGTAGGGGTGTGCACTAATGCAATTTTCAACATTTGATTTGTAATGAATTGAATATTTGAAAATATTGTTCAAATATTCAGTACATATCCAGTGATGTATATCTTGTATGCATCCCATTTTCATCCTGTACGGATGCGTACGGATACGCACAAGATGCATATGGATACGTGTACGTGATGTGTACGCATCCGTACACATATGAATGTCTGAATTATTTGTGCAAATAACTCAAAATATTCATATTCATACAAATGCTAAAGTACGAATGTCTGGACATTCGATTCATATACGAATGTCCAAATTCATCCCAATAACGAATATTTTGAATATTCACGCACATCCCTACTCGCTGGGCTATCTCATCCTGGTGGCTAGTATTGGTGTGGAGCCTTGGAGAAGCTCTGGGATGCATGGAGTTATTTCTAGTAAAGGAACAGCTTCGCACAGTGTGGATGAACTGTCCAGGAACTCTGCCCACTTCTTAGATCTGGATTAAAGGAGCGCGGTGGAAAAACACCCTATGTTCCATCGTTGGTATACAGATCTCTGACTTGTTTCAAATCAATATTGGTGGTATGGGGAACATTAGAATCTGATTCTGCTTCTTTATTTAAAACAATTTTTATAGTGCCTTGTACTGAAATCCTGAGGCATTGAAGAAAATAAAATAAAACAGAATCCATCTATAAATATCTTTGAAATAAATCAATCAAAATCTATAAGATGATAATAAAAGGGAAAGAAAGGCCAGCTGTTACTTAGAATCCATAAAACATAAAAATTGTGAGGAAGTAATACTAATTATCCTCTGCCTGAGTGAACAGCTTCATCAGCTGTCAGAAAGTGCTTAGTATGGGCACCTACCTATCCCCAAGAGGGCAGCTGTCTCAAAGGCTGGGGGCCACAATGAAGAAAACCCTGAGCTACCCACCATTGACCTCATAGATGAATGGAATTAGTAGGAGAACTTCCCCAGAATGTCTTAACTCATGGGCGGGACTATATAGAACAGTGGTTCTCAACCTGGGGGTCGGGACCCCTTTGGGGGTCGAATTACCCTTTCAGAGGGGTTGCGATGAGCCTCCCGCCACCCTTCCCTCCCACCTCCCAGCTCTTCCGCCACTGTGGTTGGGGGTCCCCACAACATGAGGAACTCCATTAAGGGGTCGCGGCATTAGGAAGGTTGAGAACTGCTGATATAGAAGGAGATGTTTCTTCTGATATTTTGGTCCCAATCTGTTTAGGGCTTTAAATGACAGAAGTAACACTTTGAATTGGACTTGCGAGTGAAGCGGTATTGTTCCTTTTTAAAATTTTCTTATGTATTTACCTCATTGTGCCAGTGAGGTAACCAGTTCTTATCCTCAGTTTTCAAAGGTACCATCTTGCTGAGTGCTCATCATGGCTTCCAGGGTAGTTTTTGGAAGGCAGAGGAAATTATGGGGCTATTTTACCTAGTAATTACCATGATGTCCTAGGGAGCAACTAATACAGTCCTCCAGGCTTCACAGTGACCTCTTACTGCATGCCATGTTTAAAAGGCTTCAGCACATAAATACCCCAGGAAAGAGACAGGTGGAGTCATACAGAGCATACAAAACCAGGGTAATTTTTTAATTAATGAATTTGTTTAACAGTACAGCAGACGCTGCCATAATGATTTTATCAAAGAAAAAACTCCTGTATTCATTTACCCTTAGTTACCTGTCTCCTATCCCCTTCCTGTGGGGACACATAAGTAAAGAGGATGACAAAGAGCCTCAAGGAGGCCAAAGTTCATCTCTCCATTGTTTTAGCACAGTTTGTGTAGCATCTCACAGATGGAAATTACAGATGGAAATTTTCTTCCTTTACTGGATCAAGGCCTCATTGTTTGGCTTAAAAAAAATCTTAAAAGGTAGGTTGAATCCAATATAAGAACAGTAAACACTCCGAGTCTACTAACAATTACTATAGCACTCTTGGAATCCATTTATAAATTTGTCTCTTTGCCTTACGAGGAAGGCAACTGGGAAATCTCTTCCAAGCCAAAGTTGTTCGTCACCTCCAAACAAAGGAAGAAGAAGTAGTAGTATGTGGTGAGGACATTCTTAAAAAGAAGAAAAAAACAATTTGAAGTGTTGCGCATTAGTAGGGAGATAGCTTATTCCCACACATTGACATACCAAGGGAGCCATAGGTGATTTTATTTAGTCAACACAAAGTGATTCCTATTACTTCTTGCTCACAAAAGTGCCTCCTCCCTCTTCCAACTGCTCCTATCACAAGATGGCAAAGAGACTACGGCAGTCAATCCACCAGTTGAGAAATCATCTGGTCCTGAGGTTGAGCAGGGTGGGGCTGTGTAGATGCCGGCTAACCATCTCTACCATCATCCGGTTTGCCATCAATGAGGAGAAAATTCAAAGTTAAGAGAACAGGAAAATTCCAGCAATAAGAAATGAACAGAAGAATTGGAACTGAAGACCTCAAGCGCTTGCTTTTTGCTGTTCCCTGTTCCCCCCCCCCCCCACCATTTTCCTTTTGTTTCTTGTCTCTTTAGATTGTAAGCCTGAGGGCAGGGACCTGTCTAAGACTGATATAATATTGTAACCCACCCTGAGACCTTTGGGTATAGGGCAGGATAGAAATACAAGTAAATAAATAAACAATGGATATGGGGTTGCATATGCTGGTTGTTTTCTTTTGTAAGTGGAGCCTCAGATGAGCAACTAGGAAGATGGTTGTCAATTTCATGCAGAAATGCTCGGTCCATTTCTCATCATTCCATATTCCTATTGCACAATTGTTCTACCAATCTGAATTTCTAGAGTAAACATAGATGGTGCCTAACAGACTAACAGGTGGAGCTGGTTTTCTTTTTTGATTCCTCTCTTTTCTACTCTTCGGTCACGCTAAAGTTGTTCTTGAGTGGCATTGTTTCTTTTGAGTGGTCCACAGAAGGCACCTGTGTCTATTTTATTTTCATCGATATTTGTCTGAATGTCAAGCTTCTAGAAAATCCTTTCGTTGATCTTTTCCAGTATTTCTATAGTTTCCCAGTTGAACAACTCCATCCCTTGTCTGGTCAAAAGGAGCAACTCCACACAGGAAATAACTTGACAGTGAACAAGGAGACTACCAGGAAACCAAGATAAGAGGATCAGCTTCACACCTTCTCAAGCTTCACCTAATCCCGGTATATCTATATACTATCTAGCCTAGTGACAAGATGTTTGCAGAAGGAGGATTCAGGTCAAAGAACTTCTACAATGCAGCCCTCTAACCCTGAACTACAGATACTGTCTACTATAGCAAGATACAAATATGAATGCAGATTTCCCCTACTTCAGTTTGGTTCAGTGTGGAAGGGGCCTTAGGCTATTTAAAGACTGTTGCTAAGGAAACCAAGAAGCAGCAGTTAAATAACAGTGAGAAATTGGTCCAGCAACATTAACTGGCTGAACTCCAAAACCGGTGGCATCAAAACACATTTGCAAGCACACGTCTAGACTTTAAAGCTGTGTATTGCTTGGATGTCAAGAAACCTAAAGACTGTTCTCATTCACTCAAAGTTTTTAAAAATTAATTCCTTGATCAAGAACATTTAATTTATGATCTATTATTTTTGCATTACTTCTGCAGAACAGTAAGATGATTTCTCTTCCCATCTTTCTTTCTTTCTTTCTCTAATTGAAATGAAAGAGTTCTGATGAATTTCAGTCTGAATGGCTTTGTGGAAGGGTGGGATGTGATACACAGGGAAAAAGCTATACAAACATAGTTGAGTATAAAAACTTAGTGTATAATCAACACATCTTTTAATGTACTGAAGCATCCTGGAATTGAAATATAACATTTGCAGATGTTTTTATGCTGGAATATGGTGTGCATATGATGACTTAATGAGATGATTGCTGCGGTAGGTAACATCTTAAAATAATGGGAAAATGAACTAAGGCACATGGGACCCTTCTTTCCCCTCTGTCAGTCTAGCTGGAAAGCTGAGTGTTGTGGAATAAACTGCATGTACTTAGGAAACTATTCCCTGCTTGGCAATACTTTAGTGACAAGGCTGAAAAGTAAACTTCCTCCAGTTCTTAGCCTTCTGCGTTTTGTGATTTGCAGAAAATTGCTTTTGGACATTAACTCTTTCCAAGCTCTCATAAGAGTTTGGGCATCCTATATTATTCTTGCATTCAGCCTTACCTTACTTGAACTCCTGTAGCTCTGAAGATTGAAAGAGTTAGATTGAGATGAGCTTCTTAACACGGTCTGGTAATGAGACACATCAAACGCAATGAAGATGACAATCTCCTGTGTCATTTCTGTGTATATATTTTAATGTGTTTTTGTGCTTTATTAAAAGAGGAACTTTTAGCAAGACTTTTATATTTGTGTGGCTTGTCTTGGCACTCTAATAGAAAAAAAATCTGTGAATACATTATACATTTGATTTTATGAACACATTTAAACTTTTGCCTCTTCATGTCTTGATAATCAAGCTGAGTGAGATCTTAGACGTTTCCTCCTTTACTGAGGAATTTTGGTTGGGTCCTGTTTTGTATTTTTCAAGGTGATTGGCAGCATCTTCAAATTTGTTTAACTTGCACAATTGAAAAAGGCATCTTTGTTCTTCCCGAGTATTCTTCTTAAGCTTCAAGATTAATTCTTAAATTGATTGTTGAAAGAGGCATTTGGTGATTTCCCATGATTGCTGCATATCTGCCAAGACAACTGAAGCAACAAAGTGATGCCAACACACTCTTATCATTGCCTGTGTTCACAAACCAGGCAAACCCATAACAGTGCAAGTTTGACCATGCCTACTCAAAAGTAGATCCTTTTTTTAAAAAAAGTGGCAGTTGCTCTCACGTCAGTAGGATTGTAGCCTGAAGGCACAGTTGTTAAGAGCCCACTGCTACCAGTTACTTAAAGATGAATAGGAATGCTGGAGGTTAGTAAATGTCCTAATCCCCATCAGCCCAAAGTTGCTGTCCATATAACATGGGTTTGTGTAAGAGTTTGCTTTTACCTGTTTGCCTTCGCTTATATGGCAGTTCTTAACACTGGTTTTGCTTTTATGTGGGTAGTAAATGTGACTTCCTTTGTTTAGTGCAACCCTGAAATCTTCAGTAGAATGTTTTGGCCGCTCAGGCACTGTTGACTTAGCCCATCTCCAGGGAGTGACTAGCAAGTGACTATACCTCTAGTAAGTGATAATTTGGGGTATCGTCCTTCTAGCCTTATCCCTTCTTGTCAGATTGTCTTTCCCCATTTTTGTGACACGCACATATGGGTACTAGGCTGGTGTTGAATACCTTGAAGTGCATGTTGTCAGCACTACACATGTGTGGCCAGCTTCATCGAGAGTGTGGGTAAACATGTTACTGCTGGAAAACCCACCACCAGTACTGGGTTTTCCAGGAATAGTTTTTCACACATTTTAGGGAAGTAAAGCAGCACTGTGATGGGAATGCCACAGATACGTGTGACAACCCCACCCTAGCGGTGCCATAGTGGCACTATATCCCCTCCTTCTGTACAGAATCTTACATTGGTAGACTGATCATTTCCTCCACAAAGCCATTGACCTGCGTTGGTCTGCTGAGCCCCCAGCAGACCAATGCAATAACATGATTTTGCATTACATGGTAGTTTGTAGTGTTGTACAAGGGATGGTTGTTTTTAGGTATGCAAGCTGGTGATTTTGAATGATGCCTGCATCTTGAATGGAGTTTGGAATGGTGCTAATGGTTCCTCAGTTTGTCACTGCCAAACCCTCAGAGCATGCTTTTTATGAGTTCACTAGACTGCTAACATAAGAACATAAGAGAAGCCCTGCTGGATCAGGCCACAGGCCATCTAGTCCAGGGTCCCATCACACACGGTGGCCCACCAAATGCTCATGGGCATCTTAAGCAGAGACAAGGACAAACCTTTTCCTGCTCTCGAATCTCAGCAAATGGTCTTAGAAGTGTCCTGCTCCCCCCCCTCTGGCTGAAAGATGTACCTAGGCATTCATTCTAGTAGCCATTATTACATCTGTGGTCCATACATTTTTCTAACCCTACCTTAAAGCCATCTAGACTGGTAGCTGTTACCATCTCTTCCGGCAGCAAATTCCATAAACTGATGACCCTCTGGGTGAAGAAATACTTCCCCTTGTCAGATCTGACTCTCCTACCCATCAGCTTCATAGAGTGCCCCCTGGTTCTAGTGTTGTGTGATAGAGAAAAGAAATTTTATATACTTCAATTTGGTCTCCTCTTAAATGCCATCTCTCCAGACTGAAGAGGCCTAGACGTTGCAACCTGGTTTTGTAAGGGAGGTGTTCCAGATCCTTAATCATTCTGGTTGCCCTTTTCTGCACATTTTCAGTTCCACAATACCCTTTTTGAGATATGGTGACCAGAACTGTACACAATATTCCAAATGTGGCCTCACCATAGATTTATAAAGCGGCAAAATGACACTTGCTGACTTATTTTCTATTCCCTTCCTAATTATTCCCAGCATTTGAATAAGCTTTTTTGGCTGCTGCTAAGGTTGGATGCATTGGTCTTTCAGAGTCTCTCTTCTGTTACTGCAGCAGCAGCTGTGCCAACTGGGAGAGCCAGTGGTATTGCTGCAGGATTTGGTCTCTTTTAAGACTTCCTCAGTCCTAGCAAAAGGAGGTTTGAGTTATACTGGAAATCTTTTTTATATATGAAAGTTGTGCTAAATGATGAGTTCTGTCAGTTTTCTCACGTTTTCATGACACTGTTTAGAAAAAATATCAGTATATATTGTTTTGAATTTTATTAGTATTATCCGATGAATTCATGTGAAAGAATGAATAAGTGATGTAAACTTATATTTTAACTAGGTAGACAACTCATAAGGCTGCCCTGTCTGTAATGTACCTGATGACACAGTGGGATTGGGCTTTGATCTTTTCAAAGACGTAATAAATGTAGGTTTGGCTTACTGTAAATACATTTTGCAGTATATTACTGAAAAATTTCCTGTACTGAGCTGGATAAATCTAGCACTGACTGCATAATCCTTTGCCTGTTTGCTCAGAAATAAGTATCCAGTGGGTCTTACGTGCAAGAAAGTATATGTGGAATTGTGGGCTGGTTAGAATGTAACCGAGACCTGGAAAAGCCCTGTTACATTTTTTTAACAACAGTGATGACGGCAATAATAATTAATAGTAAGAATGTTAAGAATGCTGCTGCTGATAGCGTTCAGACTAGGCAAAATATGAAGCTATATAGTTAGGCTGCACACAGACATTGCTTATTTATTCCATTATATACTCCATGCTTTATTCTGGAATATCCAAAAAGGAATTAGGAAGCTCTGTCTAGATGTAGCCTTAGCAATTTCTGTTTGTCTGTTACATTTCCCTGCTTTACCATGCTACTTAACTGGAGATTGAAGATTTAGAGATTCACCATTGTGAAGCAGCAATTAACAGGAGAACATAACTCTTTCCTAACTGACTGAAATATCCCCCCCCCCCATTTGCTGTAGGGAATCAATGGTTGGATACATTTCAACATCTTGTGAGCTGTTAGATGTGTAATGAGCTTTCAGTTCCAGATTATATCACTGCTTGTACCTTGCTCATGCTCAGTGAAAGCTTACATTTCATCATCTTTTGGCTTTCAGAAAAAGAAATGTGTTCCGGCAGCATCAGAGAAACTGAACATTCCCAACAATTAACACAGCGGGATGACTCTGTGGTTATTAAACAGAGTAAAACCCATTTTGGAGACTTTGCTGCAGATATGTGGGAAAGAGGAGGGTTTTGCAAACATCACCTCCACCTGTACTGTATTTTGTATTCTTTTTGTAGAAGGTTGCCAAACTGTTGTCAGAGGGGAGGACATCAGAAGATAGGCCAGCCTCTATCTGCCTATGAAGTTAGTCTGTTGTGGACACTAACAGAAATTAAATATCTTCAGTTGGCTGTGGTGTTTGGTAACACAGTATGGCCACTAGGCATGGCAATTAAAAAAGATTATTAGAATTTTGAGGAAAAATGTTATTTACAAAAAAACTGAATTTAAGTAGTATTAATTGCATAAATAGAATCTAAATAGTAATAAATTGCAGAAATAGGGAAGGAGTACCCATCCAGCTTACTTTACAGAATTCTGAACCAATAGCTGTCACCAACAACGTTGTGCTAGTTTTGATCTTATCTGAAGGAGACTGCTGTGCAACCCATTTGGAGTGGGTAAGGGGGAGACCATCCTTGAGATTTAACATGCCTCTGTAACAGTGGCGGCTGGTGGGCTTCAGGCCTGGGTGTTCACAGCCCTAAGTCCCAGGGAGGCGGGGACTGCTGAAGGTGCTGGGTGGAGCCTAAGAGGTCACTGGGTGGAGCTTAAGAGGTCACTGGGTGGAGCTTAAGAGGTCGCTGGGTGGAGCCTAAGAGGTCACTAGGCGGAGCCCCGGTTCAGAAAGTCTCAGAACCAGATAGGTGGGACCACAGCCAATCTGATGTGTTCCCTGGCTGAGTCTTAAAGTGCAATGAAGCCGGATTAAACCTGAGGTGTGACTGCAGCCAATGTGAAAAGAAAATTACTGGTCACATGGCTGATGTCTTCTGTGCCTATGAAAGTGGACTTAAGCTAGATTAATCCCTAGAAGAGGAAGAAAAAGAAGAGGAGGATGAGGAAGAAGAAGAAGAGTTGGCTTTTCTACCCCGCTTTTCTCACCCATTTAAGGGGACTCAAGGCGGCTGACAAACTTTCTGTTCTTCCCCGCACAACAGACACCCTGTGAGGTAGGTGGGGCTGTGAGAGCTCAGAAGAGAGCTGTGACTAGCCCATAGCCACCTAGCAAGCTTGGCTCATGTGAAAGTGGACTGAAGCTGGATTAATCCCTAGAAGAAGCAGAAGCAGCAATGGCTTTTCTACCCCAGTTTTCTCTCCCATTTAAGGGGACTCAAAGCGGCTGGCAAACTTTCTGCTCTTCCCCACACAACAGACACCCTGTGAGGTAGGTGGGGCTGTGAGAGCTCAGAAGAGAGCTGTGACTAGCCCATGGCCACCTAGCAAGCTTGGCTCATGTGAAAGTGGACGGAAGCTGGATTAAAGCTCTGGTGTGACTGCAGCCAAAGTGAAGAGAAAATTATTGGTCACATGGCTGATATCTTCTGTGCCTATGAAAGTGGACTAAAGCTAGATTAATCCCTAGAAGAAGAAGCGTTGGCTTTTCTACCCCGCTTTTCTCTCCCACTTAAGGGGACTCAAAGCGGCTGACAAACTTTCTGTTCTTCCCCACACAACAGACACCCTGTGAGGTAGGTGGGGCTGTGAGAGCTCAGAAGAGAGCTGTGACTAGCCCATGGCCACCTAGCAAGCTTGGCTCATGTGAAAGTGGACGGAAGCTGGATTAAAGCTCTGGTGTGACTGCAGCCAAAGTGAAGAGAAAATTATTGGTCACATGGCTGATGTCTTCTGTGCCTATGAAAGTGGACTAAAGCTAGATTAATCCCTAGAAGAAGAAGCGTTGGCTTTTCTACCCCGCTTTTCTCTCCCATTTAAGGGGACTCAAAGCGGCTGACAAACTTTCTGTTCTTCCCCACACAACAGACACCCTGTGAGGTAGGTGGGGCTGTGAGAGCTCAGAAGAGAGCTGTGACTAGCCCATGGCCACCTAGCAAGCTTGGCTCATGTGAAGCTGGATTAAAGCTCTGGTGTGACTGAAAGTGGACGGAAGCTGGATTAAAGCTCTGGTGTGACTGCAGCCAAAGTGAAGAGAAAATTATTGGTCACATGGCTGATGTCTTCTGTGCCTATGAAAGTGGACTAAAGCTAGATTAATCCCTAGAAGAAGAAGCGTTGGCTTTTCTACCCCGCTTTTCTCTCCCATTTAAGGGGACTCAAAGCGGCTGACAAACTTTCTGTTCTTCCCCACACAACAGACACCCTGTGAGGTAGGTGGGGCTGTGAGAGCTCAGAAGAGAGCTGTGACTAGCCCATGGCCACCTAGCAAGCTTGGCTCATGTGAAGCTGGATTAAAGCTCTGGTGTGACTGAAAGTGGACGGAAGCTGGATTAAAGCTCTGGTGTGACTGCAGCCAAAGTGAAGAGAAAATTATTGGTCACATGGCTGATATCTTCTGTGCCTATGAAAGTGGACTAAAGCTAGATTAATCCCTAGAAGAAGAAGCGTTGGCTTTTCTACCCCGCTTTTCTCACCCATTTAAGGGGACTCAAAGCAGCTGACAAACTTTCTGTTCTTCCCCCCACAACAGAAACCCAAAAGTACCTGGGGCTCTGAGAGCTCAGAAGGGAGCCAGCCTAAGGTCACTCAGCTGGCTTCAAGGGGGAGTGTGGAATACAACCTGCTATATGCAGATAACAATCCTCATGTGTGACTGCAGCCAGTGTGAAGAGAAAATCCCTGGTCCCTTGCATTTTCCATTTGCTGCAAGCACTCAAAAGGAAACTTCCTGGAGCAGTAAAGGGAGGTTAACTGAACTGGCTTCAAAGGAAACTGGTATACAACTATTAAATTGTCAGTGGTTGCAACTCCAGATCAGTCCAAGCTGACAAAGCTTCTGTTCTTCTCCCCAAGACAGAACATCCTGTGACGTAGATTGGGCTGTGGAAACTCTGGAAAGGGAGGAGAGGAAGGAAGGACAGAAGGAAAGAAGGAGGGAAGGGGAGAGGGAGGGATGGAAAGGGAAGGAGTGAAAGAGAAGGAAGGAGGGGAGGGAGGGAAGGAGAGGGAGGGAGGGAGGGAAGGAGGGGCGTGGGAAGAACAGAGGGAGAAAGGAAAGGGAGAATGGGGCCCCGCTGACAAGCGAGGGCCCATGAAAAAGGGAAGGAAAAATGGGGGAGGGAGGGGAGGGGAGGGGGGGGTAGGGGGATGGGAAGGGGGAAAGAGAAGAAGTGAAGGGAGGGGGAACGGGTGATGGAGGGGCTGCCAGCGTTAGGAACGAGAAGGGGACGAAGGGGCTGCCCTTAGGAAAGATAGAAGCGAGGGAGGGAGGGGGAATGGGTGGGGGGGGGTTGCCAGCGTTAGGAATGAGAAGGGAAAGAACGGGCTGCCCTTAGGAAAGATAGAAGAAGCAAGGGAGGGGGAATGGGCGGCGGGGGGGGGGGGTTGCCAGCGTTAGGAACGAGAAAGGAAAGAACGGGCTGCCCTTAGGAAAGATAGAAGAAGCGAGGGAGGGGGAATGGGCGGCGGGGGGGTGCCAGCGTTAGGAACGAGAAGGGGACGAAGGGGCTGCCCTTAGGAAAGATAGAAGAAGCGAGGGAGGGAGGGGGAATGGGCGGGGGGGGTTGCCAGCGTTAGGAAGGAGAAGGGAAAGAACGGGCTGCCCTTAGGAAAGATAGGAGAAGTGAGGGAGGGGGAATGGGGAGCGGGGGGGGGGTTGCCAGCGTTAGGAAGGAGAAGGGAAAGAACGGGCTGCCCTTAGGAAAGATAGAAGAAGCGAGGGAGGGGGAATGGGCAGCGGGGGGGGGGTTTGCCAGCGTTAGGAACGAGAAGGGGACGAATGGGCTATCCTTAGGAAAGATAGAAGAAGTGAGGGAGGGGGAATGGGCAGCGGGGGGGGGTTGCCAGCGTTAGGAAGGAGAAGGGGACGAAGGGGCTATCCTTAGGAAAGATAGAAGCGAGGGAGGGAGGGGGAATGGGCGGCGGGGGGCGGTGCCAGCGTTAGGAAGGAGAAGGGAAAGAACGGGCTGCCCTTAGGAAAGATAGAAGAAGCGAGGGAGGGGGAATGGGCAGCGGGGGGGGGGGGTTTGCCAGCGTTAGGAACGAGAAGGGGACGAAGGGGCTATCCTTAGGAAAGATAGAAGAAGCGAGGGAGGGGGAATGGGCAGCGGGGGGGGGGTTTGCCAGCGTTAGGAACGAGAAGGGGACGAAGGGGCTATCCTTAGGAAAGATAGAAGAAGCGAGGGAGGGGGAATGGGCAGCGGGGGGGGGGTTTGCCAGCGTTAGGAACGAGAAGGGGACGAAGGGGCTATCCTTAGGAAAGATAGAAGAAGCGAGGGAGGGGGAATGGGCAGCGGGGGGGGGTTTGCCAGCGTTAGGAACGAGAAGGGGACGAAGGGGCTATCCTTAGGAAAGATAGAAGCGAGGGAGGGAGGGGGAATGGGCGGCAGGGGGGGGGGTGCCAGCGTTAGGAAGGAGAAGGGAAAGAACGGGCTGCCCTTAGGAAAGATAGAAGAAGCGAGGGAGGGGGAATGGGCAGCGGGGGGGGGGGTTTGCCAGCGTTAGGAAGGAGAAGGGGACGAATGGGCTATCCTTAGGAAAGATAGAAGAAGTGAGGGAGGGGGAATGGGCAGCGGGGGGGGGTTGCCAGCGTTAGGAAGGAGAAGGGGACGAAGGGGCTATCCTTAGGAAAGATAGAAGCGAGGGAGGGAGGGGGAATGGGCGGGGGGGGGGGTTGCCAGCGTTAGGAAGGAGAAGGGAAAGAACGGGCTGCCCTTAGGAAAGATAGAAGAGGAGGCAGGAGAGCTCGGGTTGGGGCCTGCCTGCTCCACCTGTCCACCCCACCTCTTGTGGAGGGACTGAGAGCGGCAGAGAAGAAAGGAAGTCATGCACCCTGTGCTTCCGAAGCCCCACACCTCTGGCTGGCGATGGAAGGACACGGTGGGGAATGGGTGGAGAAGGGGAGGGAGGTGGAAATAGGGGGGCAGGGGGAGGCAGGGGGTCCTTGTTGTAGGGTTAGGCATGGCAGGGGCTACAACAGTGAGCGGACATACCTTAATTTCAACCTCCCTCTCACCAGTCTCCACCGAAATGGCGGCCACAGGGACCAGGCGCGCTCAGCAGAAGGAAGGAGGGCGGAGCGTATTGCTCTCCGCCAATCAGCTTCTGAGAGCGGCGCTGGCAAAGAGCGATCATCCCTGCATGAAAAAAAGCGCGCCCTGAAGCAATGGAGAGTGTTTCTGACCGATGCAAGGAGCTTATTGCTTAAAAACACTCTCCTTGCATTTAATGTAATTTTCTTCTCCATTGTGGCCTTCCTAGGGTGATCGCGCGCCCATGCGCCCCCTAGAGGCGGCCGCCACTGCTCTGTAAGTCTTTCATCACCACAGATGTGATCCATCTCACAGCAGTGGAGACATGAGTACCTGAGTGCCTAGGAAAAGGAGCACTATTAGAACATCCTTTCAGTGTTTCATGCTTAACAACGCATAAAAGTCAGTGGTGGTAGAAGAGGGAGTGATTGGGTTGGGCTCTGTCCGCCCCCATGCTGTGCTGTAGAAGTAGCTTCCTGCTTTCAAAGTTTGTTTGGAGGGAAGAAGGGGATAGGATGTTCTGTGAGCCCAATCTTCCTGTGTCATCTTTTTAGGACTTGGAGAAAGTAGAGTATTTGCAGGCTGCGGTTGCATTTTTTTTTTCTTGATTTCTCCTCGTGGGAAAAAAACTGTTGGGTAGGCACTTTCGGATTCTGGGATTTAGGAGGTAGTGGTGAGCATTTATCCCAACTGCAAGCAGAAAGCAGCCCAATGTGGTGTTTTTTTGTTTTTTTGTTTTTTTGTTTGCTTTGGTTTTGGTAACACAAGTTAAAGTAACAACTCAGGGTGTAGGTAACCTTTCCTTACACCTAACAGCTGAATGTTTCCACCTCCAAGCTGCATAGCAGCCTTTCTGTTGATTCTGTTGTTTGTGCCAAGCTAACATGAGTTCTGGGCAGTTTTCTCCAGTTACAGGCTTTTGACATCACTATAAAATAACTTTTAATTCACTGCATTCAGGAAAAGATAGAAACTTCAGAAAACAAAATTGAAAAGTGGAGAGTTCTGTCCCTTGTTCATTTCCTTGGTTCGATAAGCCATGGTGGCAAAGTGCACACATGAACTGCAAAGCACAAAGTTATCGTGAGCGCTTGAGTCAAATCCTTCCTTGGTGAAACAGTCCGTGAAGACTAAAGCTCTGTTGCAGGGTTGGTAGTGTGACAACACTCATGGCATAGCTGCCTTACATCTAAAACGATGGCAAAGGCTCCTTTCTTTGATGTTTGGGAGTTTCTGGCAGATGTTTGGTTTAATTTTGAGAATGGGACTGAAAATAACTTTTTAGGGAGGATATTTTCTTTTGTAATGAAGCTTCAAGAAAGGTCATAAAACGTGGCTCCATTAGTCCATCAGTTATAATCCAGCACAAAGATGATGCTCTATGCAGTGATTTTACTAAGGAAATGTTTTAAAAGTCAAAACAATTTCTTGTAGATTTTGTAACATTGCAGTTGATCAAAAGCCAGGATCGTGGGGGAGACACCAAAATAGTTCTGAGCAAAAACAGAGGGATTATACAAAAATGCACTGGTATAGACTATTTATTTTGAAATATATAAGAGATTCATTTTTTTCTCCAAAATAATCATTCTGTATTCTATTTTTAAATTTAAATGTGTGTTTTATATGCCAGTGTCTCTTATATGACACAAAATACAGTACAGGCATACCCCTGTATCCGCAGGGGATACGTACCAGCTCCTGTCACGGTTAGGGGAAACTGTGGTTATATGAAATATTGGGAAATCTCACATGATTTCCCATGATTCCTGGGAAATTCTGGGTGATTTCCAGTGAATTCCAGGAAATCGTGGGGAATCTCACAAGATTTCCAACTATCCCAGGCCTCTAAGAAGCCTCTGTGAGGTCTAATGGCACCAGAGATCGGGTTGCTGGTCTGGTTGACCGCGGGTAAGTGAAACCATAGTTACGAGACCAGCAGATATGGGGGCATGCCTACATTTATTTCTAAGCATCCTGCCCTTCACTCAAATGTCTCAGGGCAGATCACAATAAATAAAATCTTTATCTGTTAGGAGTGAATATCTTGAATCAGGCTTTGTAGCAAATTGGTAACTAGTGTACATTTTTCAAGACAGTGTGATGTGCATTTCATCAGAGAATCTTATCAGCTAGTTTTGGCTTCTGGGCTGTCTTCAAGGGTATCTTGATATAGAATGCATTAAAATAGTCTAGGTAATCTGAGAATGGCTCCCTGGGGCCAAGTTGTTCCTATCCAGTGAAGGCTGGAGTTTAGAAATCAGTCAGAGATGAAGGTAAGAGATCCTGGTTACTCTTACTCCCTGAGTTGAACGTAACAATAACATCTAGAAGTACATCTGCTCTTTCTGAGGAAAACAAAACCATCCAGAATTGAGTGCCCTCTTAACTTCCCAGATTTGAGACACTGTAACACACTGTTTCAGTTTACTGGTTCACATCCAGCCCATGCACTGATGTGAACCATCTGAACCGTCCATCTGAACCAGCAGTTCTCAACCTTCCTAATGCTGCAACCCCTTAATGCAGTTCCTCATGTTGTGGAGACCCCCAACCACAGGGGTGGAGCAGCTGGGGGGGAGGGAGGGGCAGCTGGAAGACTTGTCGCAGCCCCTCTAAAAGGGGTCCCGACCCACAGGTTGAGAACCACTGATCTGAACCATCTCACTTGTATCTCATTCCAGACCTCCTGATGATTGGTCCCAGTAGCTTCAAACAGATGTTGGATCCAGGGAGCTCCTTTCTCTGCTTTGCTGAGACACTTCTCACTCCTTTGAACTACCCTGCACTAGTCCCTTGGTTAACTTTTATTAGCCAGAATGAAGAAGAGTTAAACAATCAAATGATAGGTTGAATAGAAACTCCATTTGTAAAACTCAGTTTTGAACAATGAAGTTGCACTGTCGTAATCTTATTAGGAGGGAACATCTTTACTATTTGTTGCTCCAGATTCTTCTGGAGATTTTTCCTGATATAGTTTCAGAGAGCCAAAAAATTGCTGCTTACATGTTCATGAAGTATTAGTGCCTCTCTGACATAATTGATATGGCATTAGACAAAAGAATCATTTTTTATTGGCTATTAGAGGTGCAGGATCAAGTTACTGGTCAAATGCAGTTTCCAGTTTCTTGTTGACTTGCAAGATAAATGCTATAGAGTAATGCTTTCTATGAAGGCAGATTTAGTGTGTGTGATGCCAAAAAGATGCTACTTTCAGGGAGCCTTAAGGCAATAAATGCTTTCTTCTTTTCCTTCCCATACCTACAGCATTTGCCTTTAATTTACTAAACAAACATTGATTCTGTCCATTTTGCATGATCAGTTATACCTTTCTGGCACCATCAATTATGGCTAAACATGAGCTGAAACAGTACCCTCATGAAACAACTCATAATCACCATATTTTTTATTTCCCAGTTTTGGAAATTATGTAGTCTTTCCAGCTGTAGCAGGTTGAGCTTTTTAAGTCAGCTCTTTTTTGACTATGACTTGCTAATGTCCCACCTTTTAGATCCCACCTTTTACTTTAGTTTTTCACCGTTTGTCCTATGGTTAATTTCTGCTGTTGGAACATTCTATCAAATGAGGCTGACTCCAGAAGTGTTGTAAAATTTGGGATTATCCCAGGGCTATGTTGGGATTTCCACACCTGTCCATGGCAACCCCAACATAGCCCCAGGAAGTACCTGGTCTGGACACTTGCTCCTGTGACCTGCCATTTTCGTAATGACCACTGTCCATGGGTGGAGCCAAACTGAGCCAAAAATGGTGGTCCTATGTGCATGCAAAATGGCAATTGCACATTTCTGGGTACACATCATAACATCACAGGAGCAAGCATCAGACCATGAAGTTGCCCAGCCAACTGATTGCTCCAGAAATGCTGTCTTCTTGAATATCGCTAAAAGCCAGCCTGGGATACTTTCCAGTTCATTCCAACCTCTCGCTAAAGAAATCACTCTCTCTTAAGCAACTCACTGTTCCCACCTTCTGCCCTGGGACTTGCTCTCTAAATTATCTGCTGGAGCTTCATCCTTGAGCTACTAGATCCAGTCTTTTATCCCTATTTTTTAGTCTGGTCAGGAGCCTTTTACTTGCCCAGGCAGAAGGATACAGAACTTAAGGGAAAATCATGAGATAGCTTCTGGAAGGAAAATCAGTTAGTCATATAATTCATGGTCATATAATAAGCATAATGTATGCTGATTAGATGATTAAACATTCCTTATTGTGAAAGTAATGCAAAAAGAGAAAATAATATGCTCAGACACAGTTGCTCTGCACTATATTGCCTTAAATGAGATGCCTTTGATGTCAAGTTAATCCAGTTCTGCTACACCATTTTCAAATGCAGATACTTGAAAAAATAGAAAGGATTTTCATAAAGAATCTAGTACTCAAGTGGTAACTTTTTGCAATTTTGTTTTTGAAAAATTCTGAATAATGCTGCTAGAATCTCTTTTGAATCTACCAGATTAGGACAAGTGGAGTAATCCCATCTGAACAAATTATGTATGGATTATTATCAATATATACAGAAATACAACAATATAACACAACACTAAACATGTTGGCTTTGATATTTCATAACACACTGGAATCTTCCCAAGCTCCTAAGATGATGTTATTGTACCAGTGGATGTAAACAGAACCCAGCAGGGTGGCCTTTTACAATTGACAGATGGTAATCTTGTCAAGGTGCTTCAAATGCTATCCATGGTCTTTTGGAATGGCACCCAGTGTGCCAATCACTACTGGGACCACCACTGTGGACTTATGCAAGAGTCTTTGAACTTTGATCTTTAAGTCCTTGTATTTCATAATTTTCTCTGTTTCACGCCAATCCTGCTGTCTCCTAGTATAGCAACATCGAGCCATACCCTCTTCTTTTCAATAGTGGTGATGTCAGGGGTGTTCCAAAATTTTTATCAGTTTATATTCTGAAGTCCCATAATATTTTGGCTTGTTAACCTCTTTTCCAGGTTTGTGATCCCACCAGTTGTGCTGCTGGCAGATAGTAATCGTGGCATGGATTCCAATGGGTCATTTTGGTGATGGTGTTGTGTTGCTGTTTATAATCAGTCTGTGTGATCTTTTTGCAGCAGCTGAGTACATGGTCTATTGTTTCTTCAGCTTCTTTGCAGAATCGGCATTTGATGTCTACACTGAATTTTCTATTCTGGCTTTTATGACATTGGTTCTGATAGTCTGTTCTTGTGTGGCTAAAATCAAGCCTTTAGTTTCTTTCTTCAGTGTTCTGTTTGTAAGCCACAGACAGGTCATTCCTTGGTCTGCTTTCCCTTCGATTTTCTCCAAGAAATGTCCATGCAATGCTTTCTTGTGCCAGTTGTATAATTTATTATTATTATTACCACCGTTTATTTAGCACTATTACTGTATTTTCTGGCGTATAAGACTACTTTTTAACCCAGGAAAATCTTCTCAAAAGTCAGGGCTCGTCTTATACGCCGGGTGTCGCCTTCTTATACGACGAGTATATCCCAAACTCTATAACTGGAAAGTTGGGGGTCGTCTTATATGCCCAGTCGTCTTATATGCCGGAAAATACGGTACTATACATGACACTGCATTTATCTTTTTTTTTAAAGTTGTTTAGTACAGTTATGGCATTTTTGGATAGCCAATCAAACCTAGGAAAAATGCCTGCAAAAATGACCAATATCATTAATAGTCCATCTGCAGGGATTAAAAACAAGTAGGACACAAGAACAACTCTGCTGTCGACAAAACAGCATAACCTTTTGCTTCTATTGATGAGGGTTAAGGCATATGTAAAGCTTTAGTTTTTTAAAATATTCTGTCAGTTACGTGCTGTCCTATAGAAAAAAGCAGAAACACTATTTTTGCTCTACAGTATAGGTCTGCTAAGAAAATACAGATTTTATAATATTCTTCATTCATGGCCAGTCATTAATAATTGCAATTTGGAAAAGTTGAATGAACTTGTTTATTTCTTGATGGAAATTCTGAAAAGTTAAGCACACATACAAAAAGTGAACACTCTTATTTATCCATTTAGAAATATGGATGTGCATGGATATTTGTAACATTAGTTATTTGTACAAATTTGGACATTCGTACACGAATCTAATTTTGTGACATCCATACATTAACATTCATACGAATGCAAATATTTTGGAACATTCGTACAAATAGTTCGTACATTTGTTAAACTGGGGATACATATCGATACATATGCCGTGGTATAGGATACGTATCTGACATGTATGTGTTTGTATAGGATCCGTGACCAGGATCCATATCCAGGATACCAAATGCATTCATATCGGATATTTGTACGAATTTGTGCGAATACATTCAAGTCAAATAGAATCCTACCACATTCGAAGGGGATCTATTCAAACAAATACGGATTTTCTAACATTTGATTCATTATGAATCGAATACAAAAAATCCCATTTGTGCACATCCCTATTTAGAAATGATCCAGGTGATTCAAAAGTTCTAATGAAATGGGATTGCCTTTAGTTTAACTATGGAGAACTTGGTGACCTTTCAAATGTTACACTATCAGCACTGGGAATATGGGCAGTGATCAGAAAAGGTGGAGCTTAGCTTAACGACCTTTGCTGAATGACCTGTTTTCTGTGGAATCAATATACCTATATTTTCTCCCCACCAACCCATCAAAGTCCATGCTTGCTGAGAAAAGGTGTTGCAAAGAATGCTTGGATGATTCATCCAGCAAGTTCCCAAAAGGTTTGAAGATGGCATGGTGGAGGACGCTGGGATCATCATTTGAAGGCAACACAGGGAGCCAGAAGGATGAGAAAAAGGTGTTAATGATTGTGCGGATTTTCTGTCTTTCCCCTCGCCTGGAGAACTGCTGGGTTTTGGCCATCTCAGATGCTTTGAGACAGTCTTTTGTGGTGCTATTTGTATTTTCAGAAAGGAAATGGCCACTGTAGTTTTATTCCAGGATGTTTGGTGGATAGTTAAATTTATGTGGCTTAAAAGATTTCTTGGTTCATCATTTGAAGGTTATTGGATGGTGCAAATGGGACCAACAACAATGTTTTCTGTGCTCTTTTTAACACCAGAATTGAGTGGAAAATGTGTGTCACTGAAAAGGAGCCCACAGTCTGTGATTTTCAGTGGGTCACTATAAAGAGGTATTATGGAGCTCTTACTGATTGAAAACTGTGTCTGGCTTCATCTGTTTTGCTGAAGTCTGCTGTGATTCATATGTCCGCCAAGAGATGCTGTATCCACTTCAAGTACATATGAGATTTAGTAGATATTGGGAGACTTGGCTTGCATAAACAATTCTGGTTTTGTTGTTTTGTTTTCTTGCTGTGTGGGTTGTTTCAGCCTTGGTTGCAAAAGCTTTTCCAGAATGTAGGCCAAACCGTGAAGTGTTGGCAAGCAAAATAATCAGAGGTGGAGAGAGCCTGAAGCCCAGGAGGCAAGCAGAAGACTTTTCCAAGGAAGTAGAGACTCTCAGAACCATAACCCCCAGAAGCAAGATGACTAAGAATAACGAACAAGGTACACAGTAGACTAAGGAGAACCAGTTTCAGCAGTCTGCCACTGTTTTTGAGTGTTTTATGCCTCCAAAATAGTACCTATATTGAAATGCGTGAAAAGCAAAAGAGTTGCCCAGATAGTTTTCAAGAAGAAGAAGAAAGAAGACTAGCACCGTACTCACAGAGAGCGTCATGAATAATGAGTAAGAGTGTCACACCCTGCTACACAAATATGCAAAGCTGGAAATACAGTTTCACTAATAGCAAGGGATCACTATTGGAGTTTAAGCAAAGCAATTGGCAGTGAAAGCAAGAGTTATAAAAGGGAGGAACCGGTGAAGAGTGTAGGAACTGGGAAAAACACTGAGGAAGTGCTGACAAGATGCAATAATTACAATTACCACTACATTCACTCACGTATCTACAAGCATGCCTAGGTCCACATCTCATCTGAAAATAAACAGTGGAATGAAAGCTAGTTAGTTAGCCTTCACGTTTCAGTAGACAAATACGATTGTATTCTTTGCTTTTCCTACCAGCAGAACTATTTGAAATTATCAGAAGAATTTATGTGGCTGTCCATGACAGTGGGGCAGTAATGAAAAGCATTCCATGGCAAGAAAGAGAACTTCTGTATAGCCACAATATAATAATCAGTAATCTTTACCTCTGCTGAATAAGGTTGGATTGTGACTAGGGTTGTTCATGAATATTCGTAACATTCATTATTCGTATGAATTCAGACATTTGTAACGAACATTCGTACAAATACAAATGTTTCTGAACATTCATACAAATAGTTCGGACATTCGTTAGATTGGAGGTGTGGAAAAACAGACCGCCAGTCACATCTGCAGTGGATCCAGATTGCATTCAGCATGGATTGACAGCCAATTAAAAGTGGTTTCAGATTGGATTTGATGTTTTCAGAGCACAGATATGTTACAGATATATATTCATTTGTATCGGATACGTATTTGTTCATATCAGATATGTATTCATCCATATCAGATATGGGCACCCCTAATTGTGCACCAACTAATGGTTGACTGCAAAGGCACCTCTGTGGGCACCTCTGCGCAGTTTTCTTTGCAGAGATACAGAAATGGGTTGCTACTGCCTGCTTCTGGGGAGAGGCCAGGGTTTGAACTAGCATCCCTCCTCTTTCCAGTCTGCTTGCATTACCATTCCCAATTTAACCCTAGGAAAAGATAATACTTAGGTGCCATGGTCCAGGTAGGTTCCATTTTGTGCAGGGCAAGATTACTTCGGAAAACAGCAGTGAATTGGGCTTCATTCATTTTATCTACTCAATAGTTTTCTTTGCTCCCAGTAATTGTTGACTATAAGTACCTCACAGTTCTTTAGAATTAATTGGAAGACAGTATGCTGTTCACTATCTTCCAGCATGTCTTTGCTGGTAATCTATCGGGCATCATGACTGAATTCATTTACTTGCATATGCCTCTGTTTAGAAACCAGACATTTGTTACAGAGTGTGAGCTGCGTATAATGAATATTCAGAATTGCCAAACAATTGCCAACGTGATAGCCATTAAAGTGATTTTGTGTACATATTATATTTTCACAAATGCAAAGGAATTTATGATAATATTCTGTGTTAAATCCATGAGGTTTTTTGAGGTATATTATTTCTTTCGTATGGTTGCTAAAATTCTAAGCTTTTATTTACATTATGATCCCAGCCAGCTCTATGTGTAGTGTGGTGGTTTATTTTGAGATGATAATGTACTTTTGAAAAATCTCTAGCAATATTGCTGAATTTCTTTATAATCAGGTTGGCAATTTCCAGAATTTCAATTTATAAATGTCATCATAAGGAAATGATCTGAATCAGGGCTCCCCAATCACTGGTCTGCAGACTGGCACTGGGCTGTAGGTTTCCCCCCCCCCCCCAGTCTGTGGCACCGCTGCAACAAGCTGCCACGCCCCTGCCACGCCATGGAAAAGGAAGCCAGTACCTGGTGCAAAAAAGGTCAGGGACTCCAGATCTGAATGATACTTTGGCTTCATAGATGCTTCTTTAACTTTGTTTCCAAGTGCTTTTGAAATCAGAATATAGATTCTTGAATAGGAATTATGTGTGAGAAAATATAGTATATAATCTTTCCTTGCAGCGCATACTAGTCTAAAGGTATCAGACCTCTATTTTCTAAAAACATTTTTCTTCTAGTCTTGATCATTTATGATTAGTTATTGCCATTTTGCTTAATTCCTGATGATCTGGGAATTATTATCCAGTTTTGGGGTAGCAAACTACCTAGGAAGTAGAGTTGCCAGTTGAAATCCAACTTCTCCATGGAATTTCGCAATGGCAAATCACTTCTGTATTTCTGCCAAGAAAAGTGCATAGAAGTGCCTATGTAATCAACCACAACTGAATGGTACCCAGCAAAATTCAGCAGATGTCATTAAATATTTTAAAATAATTTCAGAATCTAATGACATATATAAAATAGATAAGTAGCACTCTGGAGGAACATTGTCAAGTATAGGATACTTTGTTCCACTCTTAATTCTTTCCCGCCGTGCTACCTCACCCAAGTCATTTGGTATTCCATGCTCATGAATATACTTATTTGATTATTTATAACATAAATAGAATTTTATAATTTGTTGATTAATTAGTCAGTTGACCATATTAATGAATATAAAGAGTAAGATAAAATGCATAAAAGCAACAACGTTGTTTAAAACATTCAGTAAGAATCCATTTACATCAGCCAAACTAAATCAATCTCATCTTCCCCTACCTGCTCATTCAGCCCTATCTAGTCTACATAAAAATTTCTTAGTCAAGCAGGCTTGACAAAAGGAGAGAGAAGCAATCCTCTTTGTAGTATACAGATTAGATTCTTGGTAAAATAGCATGGCATTATCATCCCAAAAATTCATTCATTTTCAAAAGGATTCCAAACACTAAGCCATTTCTGAGGTGTGCAATTAGCAATGAAGCAAAATACGAGTAACCTTCCCCCCCCCCCAATATGCACACAGAGTATCTCATGACAGGAAATTTGGTAGAATCTCCCAGGATGGGCCATGGAAGTGTATCATTCAAATTGCCTATAAGTAAAAGCTCTTTTAAAATGCTGAGCATATGAAAGATAAGTACTTTTCAGTCTGGAAAGAACTTTTGCATGATGCCAGCTATTTTTAATTATAACCTAATTTCCTTCAGCGTCCTTTTACAAGATGCCAGCCATTTTTAGTTAGGACATGATTTCCTTCAGCTTCCTTTTGCTAATGACTTTTGTACTCCTACGAAACCCATAGATTCCCTAAGCCCAACGTTGTTTCTCATTTTTGTGCAAATAACAACAAATTTTTTTAAAAAGCAACAACAGGGAACTATGTTATATAAGTTAATGTTGCAAGCATTTCACATAAGAAAGATGATTCAGATAAGAATGATTATTTCAGATAAGAATGATGATTGCCCCAGTTTAACTGGATATGTGGGACTTCATGTTTGTCAGTCTTCAAATTTGGAGTTCCTTATCTCTTACGCTATCACTTAAAACTGTCTTTTATATGTTAACTAAATTATAAATTACACTGTTACTCCAGAGGGCGGCTGGGCAGAGGTGCTAATATCGTGCTTAGGTGATGCTGAGCATAATGGTTATAAAATTGTAGTCCAGAATGCAACACCAAATTTTGTATTAGTCTGCAGTTCCTCTGAGAAATGTCCAGATTGATACCCTTCGGCTGTTAGAAATAAAATTATATTTCATTAATTGGTGTTTCTAGCTTCATCCTCAAAAATAGGCTTATCCGAGATTTCAATTTGAGTTATATTCAGTTTAGCAATTGATACTTTATTCACGTAATCTTATATTTCCACAGCTGAAGAACTGTGTGTCTGATGTAAGGTCAGCTGTGTCCTGGGTTTTGTATATTAGTTTTTCTCCATCCCAGATAGCACATATCAGTACAAATGTTTTATTATTTTAGGACTTTCTAAATTGACTTGTTCAGCCTCTCAAAATGACTTGACTTCATGCAATTTGATGATTAAAATGTCTTGAATCTCTAAACAAATTTGTCTGCATCCAAACGGTCCTTACTTTTGTTTAAAAGATCCACTGAATTTCTTATAATGGGAAGCTAAAGATATTAGCAGTCTTCACATAAAAGATTTGCTAGAGTCCCCTAATGTGAATAAAGGCATGTCTGCTATTATATTCTTTTGGAAGAACTGTAATTCTGAAGAATTACAATTATTAACAATTATTGTAACAATTATTTCTTCAAATAACATTAAAAAGTTATTCACTCTCCATTGTCTTGAATAGGAATTACTGTTTGTAATTTAATCAATAGAGGATTATGATATGTATAGTTAGCATGGCATTAAAATTTTATATAGACTCAGTTTCCTGGAAGGTTGCCATTTGTACTGATGGTACAGTTCCCCTCACTGCCGGTTAGCTTGGTGTTCAGCAGACAAATGAGGTCTAAAAAGATAAGGACATTCCTTATAGCAACCAAATGGACCTTCAGTGTTTTGGTGAAATTTAGTGAGTGATTTGTGTAGCTTAACTCCTCTCCGTCTAATAACTTCACTCAGAGAACTCTGGAGCAAGAATTTGTAGTCCAGCCAAGAATTCACTAAAGAGTTGAACAAGATGGTAGTGCAGGCATGATACTGAGTATGACCGTTTGAAATGAATAAAAGCAGATTTTTTTATCATATAGATGTACTTACCTCATTGTACCTTTCGCTTTAAACGTGTTCCTAGTGAGTTTTGGCAATATGTGCAGACTTGCAGTGTGATGATTTAGCCTTTTCATTTTTGGCATACTATTCTGGCAGCAGCTACAGGAAACAGTTCTGCAACAAAGCACACAAAAAAGTATCAAATTCTTTATAAATAATTACCCACTTGATGATACTATGTGTGAAGTCTTAAAATTGTCATAGCTGTGATAAGCAGGAGGTTTTCATAACAGTAAGTGCTTATATTTGGAAAAACAGTATGGAGATATGTTGAGATCTACTGCTGTGCAAAGGTATTTAAAAGAGTTTCAATTGCACAGGGAACAGAAAAAAAATCTGATATATTAAATATAAATAATGCTTATGATGGTCTTGTCATAAAAACTCTTACAATCTCATCATTAATGGTCAAAATATAATTTTTATAGAAAACCTGCACAATGAAAAATATCCCACATTTAGAAGTCAACTTAACTTTGACACTTGTCATGAAATTTCCCAGCAATACCCTTTTTTGACAATGCTGTCTATGAGCGTTTGTAACTTTTGTGAACTTCTGAGCCTTTGCAGTTAATTAACTCATAACAATAAAATTTCAGTTCTTTCAGCAAGTATCTCTTAATTATTGCAACAAAACCTTTTGCCAACAAGCTAATGTGGTAGAAATGCATGGAAGTAGTGATCTGTCATTTTAACATTATTTTAAACCAAAGAAGAATATCTTGTTGGTGCTTCTGTGTAGATAATAGCTTTCAGCCACCTGACCCATTGGAAAATTAATGAAATGTGGATTTATGACATCATACAGTTTGTTCAATCATGCAGGAATTATGCAAAAGGGTGTGTTCCAGTACTTTCATTTCTGTTTCTGGTGGAAACACATGGGCAGTGGTAATTTATAAAGTGATTTTTTAGGAAGTGTAAGTGCAAATGAAGAGTCAATGGCTTTACTGCTAAGAGAACTAGAGAATTAATGTACCTTGTTTGGCACTGCTCCATCTCTTATAAAATATTTCAAAGTTGCCAGTTAAAATTGTTATTCTTTGTATCAGCCACAGAGAGATCCTTGAGTTCTTGGTGGACAAGTTGTTTTCAAACCAAGAAAAAAAAATATGGAGGCAACTAAAGGCAGTCCTCTGTGGTGCAAGTGTCACTGTCACTTCTCCCCCACCCCAACTCTTATTGCCTTAGTATCAGACTATTTCCAACTACTTCCTAGGCTGCTTCAGGACATCACTGTTTTTCACCTTCTGATCACTATCTCTTAGCCTAGTCCAACTGGACTAATCATGCATTTTCCCTACCAGCTATTGCCTCTTAGTCTAATTTAGGTAGTTATCCCTTGCAACTAGGGATGTATATGAATGCAAAATGGTCTATTTGCGGTGGGTTTGTCAAATAATTTTCAAATGCCCCCAATTCTGTTCCAACCTCTCCCCCTTCCCCCAGCATGCCCTTATTTTCTCCACTTCACACCTCATGATCTCCCTTTCTCATAGATCATAGCTCACCATCTCCCCTTCTCTCCAGTCACATCACAAGAAGCTCCAGATCAAAGCTCAACCTCTATCCTTTTCCCAGTTCCATGCTTCTAAGCTATCCTGCTTTTCTCCTCAATTGTGCCTCATCAAGTCTCCGATCACAACTTTATCCTTTTTTCCTTGATTCCACTATGTCAAATCCCAGGCCATCATCCATTCTCCTCAGTTGTGCTCAGCCAAGCCTTGGGTTATATCCCATCAGTACCACCACCCCATCATAACAGTAGGGTCTACATGGTCTAAGAGTCTTATGAAGTCAAGGATTATGTTTTAGGTCTTTTGGGAGAACTTAGTAGGCCAGAATCTTAGTAGACTAAGAAGAGGCATGATAATGGCTGTGGCATATGGGATGGCATGTGCCCATAGGACCAGAAAAGATCCCGTGGACATGATGAGGGGATGGCAGGGCATGATCGGAAAGGAGAAATAGTGGTGCATGATCTAGGGCTTGGAGTGGTACAGTCAGGGGAAAAGGAAGTAGTTGGAATTTGGTGTAGGGAACAAATCAAAATGCTGATAGTTTTCTTGCTAAATTGAAATTTTCTGTTTTTGGTCAGGTTCAAGGCAGATGGGGTTATACCATCATGGACTTGTTCACATCAGTTTCTCAGTTTCATGTCAAAAAGTGTCATCTTTCTCAGTTCAGTCAAGAAGAATTGGCCAGATACCCCCTCTTTCTCTCAGCCCAAGGCCCTGTTGTACACCTGCCTACTTACACCCATGACTTACAGACCTATTCAGGGGATCCACAGAGTTGAAGCCAAACAGATCCTCAGTGACCCTTTTTAGTTCTGGAACCCTCATTTCCGGGCTTGATAATGCTTTCTAAATTGCTTTTGTTGCATCTCTGTCCTTGGCTAGATCTCCTAGCAGGATGTGTTGTAGCCGTAAACCCCCTTTGACTCAGGGTGATCACCTGGGCCCTGAATATGACTGGTTGAAACAACTAGGCTTTTCTTCTGAGATGATGTCATCTTTGACTGTGTCCCAATAGCCATTCATGCAGCACATCTATTTGGCTCCATGGTAGGTGTATTTCAGATAGTGTAAAGACAAGCACCACAATTCTCTTGAATTATCACTGCTATCCCTTGGGATTTTTCCAAGAAGTTATGTCCTCCAAAATCAGATTTAACACCTTAAGGTACCAAATGGCTGCACTTTCTGTGATCTTGGATGTGATTGGATATTTCTTTGCTTTTGGCAATTGCAGTTTATTGTTTTCTCCCTGTATTGAAGGCTCGAAGTACTCATGCAGTTTCTTATGAACCTTTAAAGGAAATTCCTCTCAGAATATTTTCACTCAAGGTCTTGTTTTTAGTTGCCATAATTTTGCCAAGCATGTTTTAGAACTATCTGCCATTTCTGTTAGGCTGTTTTGGACTGGATTCTGTCACTCTTCATGTGGATCTATCCTTCTGGCCCAAGGTCAATTCCTTTTTCCTTTGGGTTGAAGGCATTTGTCTTTCCTTTGTTAGGGTCTTGCGTCCTTCTGTTTCATCTCTCTTCCTCGCATTTTCTTGCTTTCATTATACTGCTGGCACACTGTCAGAAACTGGAACCAGCATGTGCTCCTTTGCCATTGGAAATTCAATGGAGATTTAACCTTTTTGTGAGTGGAATCCTCCAGGGTAGAAAAAATGTTTGCAGTGAGTACACAACTGGTCCTTCCTCATGATTTCTGGAACACTGATATTGCCATAGATGTTTTACATCAAAGACAAAGAACAAGAAATGTAAATCACACATCCTGATTGTTTTTCATGTTTAGACAATTGTGTTTTCCAGGGGTCAAGGTTAACATTGTATTTTAACCATTGTAAATAGTTTGATAAACTGATGTGAAATGGTAGACATCCAAATTTACGCATTCATTTAAAACAGAAAGATAGTGTAAGCTGGTCTTATATTTATGTTAAATGTTGTGCTTTCCAGTTCACTATAATTTATTTCATTTATATATTGCTTTCTGTGAAAATAGCCCAAAGCAATTTGTAGCCACATGTAAAGGTAAGGTTAAAACAAAGTTAGAAACAGTGTAAAAGAAGATTTTTTAAATGGTGGTAAACTAGTGGGTGGGATAAATGAAACACCATTCATGCAATTATTACGCTGGTTTTTCATTGTAGTAATGCCTAATTATGTTATCTGAGAACTATAAGAGTATTATTGCTGTTTATGTACATATACAAACATTTTGTGTGTCTTGTTATTCTTTTTCTTCACCACTCCAAATGTCACCAGTGTGGGAGCTTTGCTGTGCTGGTGGATTTGCGTATCATGCTGCAAGACAGATATAAGGACATTGTATGGTGCAAGAGAGAGGTAAGGCCTAATCTCGTGTACTTTAAAAGTATATAACTTACAGTAAGGAAGTCTGGGGTTGCATCGGTGTATACAGTTTGTGAATAGTTTTCACACATACTCTGTAACTGCAGTCAGTCCTGTATTTAGTTGTATCTCTAGTGCATTATCTTTCCCCCCACATTTTTAGTCCTTCTGATTAAAGAATCAGGTGGAGTGATAAACCTTTTCAAGGAGATCAGTCACTTTTAGGTTTGGTTCTAATTAACTGTATGTGAATGTCCACACACTTGCATGCACATATGAATATTCTTTGAAAATCATGATATTATGTATAAGAATCAGCTACTCGATGTAAAGTAATTTACTTCAGCAAAAATGGGAGTATCTGGTATCTGTGCTGCTGTTGGTTTCTCTTCGCCACTCTCCTATTGTAGTAGTGTGTTTAGCACAGTAAATATTCCGTGGCGTGGTGGCCAATAGAATCACATCGTAGAGCTCTGATAAGGTAGATGGGGAGAAATGGATATTTGAACTTGTCTACCTGGTGGGGGGGAGTACTTGCTTTCTGACCTATCAGTTTAAGGAAAAGAGTCAGGTGATAACAGTATTTTTATGATGCTATATCTGAAGATTTGGTCTTATGATCATTTCTCTACAAACTCAGGGGCATCACTTTAAGACTTTTTTCAGCCCCAGTTGATTTTCATGCATACCTAATCTATATTGGTGAGCTAAGAATAATACTAATCAATAGAAGGTAAGTTTCATGTATTTCAAATTTAATTTCAGATTAAGTTTAAGATTGCAATCTATGTTGGGTTTTTCTTGTTTTCAAGAATCTTGTAAGTCAATAAAACAAATTTGAGATATTGAGTGATTCCTCAGACATTGTAGAACATGCTTAAACCTAAAAATGATTTCTGTTTATAGGAACTTTGCATGCTTCTAAAGGACACTGTTGTTTCAAGAGTGAAACAGTATCAGGAAACCCGTAAAAAACATGGCCATAAGAAGCAAATGGAATATGGAGAAGCCAATCTATTATCTCTGAAGGGTAAGAATTGCTAATAAAAAGAAATATACAATGATGTCACCATCAGTATTTTACTGAACCTTTTGAGTAGTGTAATATTGCTGTTGATTGAATATTTGATTCAGCCAAGAATTATGAGAAATATTAAGTATTTTTCTAAAAAATATATATAGAATATCTTATTGATCTAGTGATTAGGGATGTGCACAATTTTTTAAATTTGATTTGTATTGAATCAAATGCAAGAAAATTTGTATTTGTTCGAATAGATCCCCTTCGAATGTGGTAGGATTCGTATTCGATACAAATGTTCAATCCCATACAAATCCCATACGAATGCATATAAATAGCATGCAGATCCTATATACAAATGCATACAAATAGCATATGAATCCCATATACAAATTCCATACAAACTTTCATATTTATGTATTTGATTCGAATGTCAATCTTTGAATGTGTCAACATTCAATTCAGATTCGAATGTTACGAATATTCATGCACATCCGTACTAGTGATACAATCATTATGTTAACCCCTATTTACTTTTTGGCAGTATATTTCTACATTAGAGTATTTGGAAGGCTGATACCCTATCACCTTTAATCACACAACGCTATAAATTGAAGACAAAGCTAGAACACTTTCCTTTGACAAATACCTTAAAAATCAGTTCTTAAGGATTCATGGTTTGAGGTGAAATCTACCATACAATGGAATGATAGTGTAGTTGTGTTTTAATGCTTTCTTGAGGCCCTCCATGTTAAATGCCTGTCCTTTATTTTGCAAATCTGGGTTTGTTCAGATTTCAAGTATCTTATTAGCTATATTGATAGCTTTTTAAGAAATCAATTTCAGACTTGCTGGCTCCACAGGGTAGTTATCTCAGCCACCTGCAAATTAAGCAATTTTTTAAAAGACTGAGTTAATTCTTTCCTGACCCTGTTGAGTTTTCAGCACAGAACAAAATGTGTGCGACTCTAAATTGAAAGTTTGGGTGTAAAAGGAGGTTAATATATTTTGCCTGGACTAGGTGTAGGTTGTTTTCTTGAATTATTGAAGGTGGAGAAAAGTATGCAGCTGTCTTCTAAGACTGATTTTTTTAAAAAATTAAACTTGTGTAACTCTGCGGTAGAAATCTATTCCAGCACTGTAAAACTGTGTTTTTTTCCATCTACGTATATTGAGGATTAGTCTCAAGATAGTAAAAAGTAAAAGCACAATTTAATAAGGATGAGCAGAATGGTTTTGCTCCTTCCATCCCACTAAGCAAGGTCTCAAATTGTGTCACAGGAACGGTTTGGAACCTAGTTACCACAATGCTCACATTTAACACCATCTAGTGTAAGCAAGAGTGACTTTCCATTTCCCTCCTCCTTGTTACTTTTGTTGTTAATAAGCTTTTTTCATCATGGGCTGATCATCAATATTTGGGGTGGGGGCTGAGTATTCACACATCCCTCCCATTTAGTTATGCTAGAGCATGTCATAATCTGGGTTTAGGAGCAAATGGCTCCTGCGGAGTATGCATTCTTGCCTTTCTAGCCTTTCCAAAAGTGGAGTTGAATGTGGGAAAGAGAAATTTGCCTTCTTGTAAGGGGCAGGTGGCAGCAGATTTGCTGGTGTACTGCTATGATTATAGAATGAACTGGTTTAAACAGGTTTGGGGGAAACTAGCTCCCAAGTTCACCAAGTTAAGTCTTAAACTTAAAGAGGTCAGTTTTAAAGATGCAATTGACCTGGTCTGGGGCTATTAGAAAGTGGGAAATAGAGAATGCAATTAAAACAAATAGGAGTTCTAAAAATAAGTTGATATTTATTTTTAAAACGCAAAGGAAATAGCAAGAAAAAAGACAAACAGCAAAATGTAGCCTATAGCACAGGCAAAGCAATAGTATTAGGCTGTCCTCCCAGAGCATTGGCTTTCTATTCTTTGGATCCCAGTTTGAAGCCCACCACCCACCTGTTTCATCTATTTAATTAGATGAAAAATAATGAACATGGTGCTTTATAAAATCTTCTCATCCTCTTATAGTTTGTCCTATGCCTTTGCAAGGCTGTGAGGGAGAAAAAGCAGATAGAGGAGGAAAATCTCACCCTTGAAGGTCTTTGTCTTGCACAGCGAACTTGGGATACAGGAAGCAATGAAAAGGCACAGACCAGGAACACTTGAGAGCATAGCCTGTCCTAGGAGAAAAGTGAAACAATTCCACCAAACCCAGCAACGGAAGTCTTGTTAGGAGACAAAACTGGTGGCAAGCTTGGAGGGTTGCCAGTTGGCAGCAAAAGTGATTTCAGCTAGAAACAAGATTTCAGCAGGCAAGAATTCAACCAGGAAAGCTGGCAATGATCTTCAGAGAATCTTTGCAGGAGAGTGAGTTGCAGTCATGAGGGGGCCCAGGTAGGGATATGCACGAGTATTTGTGCAAATCCAAACATTGGCATTTAAATTGAATATTGGCTACATTCAAAGACTGACATTCGAATGTGAAGCAAATGCTTTTGTGCATTTATTTGAGGCTTATATTCACAAAGGTGGGGATGCAGCAAAGCAGCTGCCCAGTCAAATCTGCAGTGGATTCAGAGTAGAGTCAAGACAGATTTGGAAGGGTTTTGGAGGCGCGACTGGTTGCAGGGATTCACAGTAGATTCTAATCCTACCATACTTGAAGGAGCTTTCTTTGCACAAATGTGAATTTCCTTCACATTTGCTTTGATGTGAATCACACACAGAAACCCCATGCAGGTCCCTAGGGTCAGGCTGCCACTAGAGCTGAGGCAACAAGGGGCAGATTTTGCTCGAGGTTCTAGATCAGGCATGTCAAAGATACAGCCCGCAGGCCGGATGCGGCCCGCAGACTGTATTAATACGGCCTGCCGCCCGCCTCCACCCGCCGCCGCCGCTGTCCTCCTTGGGCGTGAAGGAGGGGCGAGGTGAGGCGGGACCCTCCGCCGCCGCTGCTGCCCTCCTTGGGCGCGAAGGAGGGGCGAGGCGAGGCGGGACCCTCCGCCGCCGCGGCCGCCGTCCTCCTTGGGCGCGAAGGAGGAGCGAGGCGAGGCGAGTGCCCGAGTGTGCGGGCGCCGCCAAGGACAGCCAGCCCCGGCCACGTCCCCAGCCCCTCCTCTGTGCCCCGGACATGCCCCGGACACGCCCCTGGCCACACCCCAGCCCCTCCTCTGTGCCCTAGCCACGCCCCCGGCCACACCCCCTGGCCCCCACAGTACTTTTTTTTTTGAATCCAGCCCTCTGCAAAATTGAGATTGACACCTCTGTTCTAGATCCTATCTTGTGATTCAGCAGTAGAATGAACTTTTAAATATGCTGTTACCCACCCTGAGACCCTAGGGTATAGGGCGGGATATAAATGTAAATAAAATAAATAAAATCTACAGTTGTTATACCTATTCTATGCCTTTGCTTGGCTGAGGAGTGGGCAAAAAGGGGCAAAATTCAAAAGCATTGGGAACCTTTAATGGACAGAAGGGAACAAAAAAGAACCTTAGATTCAAGGCTACTTTCAGTCAATCTGTTAACTCAATCAAGTCACAGACAACAGGGTGTGAAAGGATGTGTATACTCTGGGTCACAACTACCCTGGCGCTGGTGGTTTTAACATTCAAACTCTAATCCTGAGTGATTAGAGCAAAACTATATTGCTTTTGGAAGCCAAATAAGTTCGATTAAGATGCACCAATTTCTACAGTGGTAGCCAGACGGCAAAGATGAAAGATTTGTCTTCACTCTATGTGTTAATTGCATGATAGGATCACCAAACCTCTGAATTTTGATATTCATTGATTTGTCCAATTTTATCATTTCCTGAGGATGAGAACCACTAAAGTAGCTTAATAACTCTGTCTCCAGCCTAAAGGGGATTTTGTTAGCTTACATTAAAATAGTTACTATATATAGCTTGAATAAGAAGAGTAGCAAATGATGAGTCATTTAGCGGCTTACTGATATTTTAAAACTTTTAAGGTTCAACCTTCATACTGAAAAAAGCAGGAAGTGCATCTGGCTGTACTCCCAGTTCTACCCTTCTCCTGTTCTGAACTCAGATCATCCAGTCTTATTTTTAAAAGCAGCACGAGTGTCCCTTTTCCTCTTAAAAAATGTACCCACCCCCCTTATAAGGCCATCAGCATTCCAAGTCTCTTGCCTGTGTACAGGTTATTGTCTTTGGAAGGGATATTGTGCGTCATAGGCTTATAAAGTATTCTGTAAAGCAGGGATGTCTAACCTATGACCTTCCAGATGTTATTAGGTTACACTACCATCAGCCTCAGCCAACATGACCGCTAGTTAATGCAGTTGTTGGAAACTTGAGAGGACCAAATAATATGCTGTAAAGAATAAAATAAGACAAGGTATTTTGAGTTGGTTGTTGAACCAAGGCCTTTGGAGGTCCGACAAAAAAAATCCTGTAGTAAGGGCAGAGACAGAATGTTTGGTTCTTTTTGGAAATATTCAAAGAATAGGCATGTACCACCTCCTTTTCTTTCATACCATCTATTCTGTTTGAAAGGAAGAGGTATATGCTTTCCACTGTCTCCTGGAAGCTATTGAGGCGCTGCTTTTAATTCCTACAGTACAGCTTAGGGCTATAAAAGAGTTGCTGTTTCTTCTCCAGTATTGGAAAGAAGAGTCTGGTGAGTGCCGTATTGATTATGCAAGTTCTATACATACCTTAGAAGTAAAATCTACGGAGTCCAAAGGAGTCTGTTTTCAGGTAAACTGAATAGTGCAAATCCTTTTGAAGATATGCTTCCTTGCAGATGGTAACTTTTAGTGTTTTTAGCTCTCTTAAAACATAAGGCATGTGTTCGATTCACATTAATTTTTTTATTGTGTTGTGTAAGATACAGTCTCTGTCTTTTTAAACTATAATATTAGGATGACCTAGGCTTTAAAGCGTGTGTGTGAATGTTTTCCAGCATCACAATTTCAAATCCCACCAAAAACAAAATCAATGACTTGACATGCTAAAAAGGAAAGAGTATTTATAAGAAAAATAAAATATGTGACTGCCATAGTGGGGGAAGAATATTAAAAAGTGTCATTACTACCAAAATTTGTTTTGATGTCTAATAGTATAAAGTCTTAGAGGGTTGTTTTTTAAAAAAAAAATGTAAGGTTCCAGGGAAATTAAGATGAAGGACTTCATGCAAGATTAACATTGTTCTTTGGCTTTTTCCTTCTGCTTACTAAGATTGTAGCCATTATTCTATGGACTTAGGGATTTACTACCCTTTTGCAACTCCTTCTATTACTTACTCTCCTGTCCTGCTTTCTTCTGGCTATCAGATATACTTTGAATATTCTTCCTTCTGATACCTGTGAGGTGCCTACTATCGTATGTTTTAGGTATCTTTTGAAAAAGGGTCTGTCCTCCCAGGTGTTCCCAGTATGAGTGGATGTTTTTATTACTGTTTTTAATATTATGATGGTTTAATTGTTTTCAAATTTTTTTATATTGTAAATTGATTCATGATTGGGAATGTACACAAATATTCATAAGATTCATTATTTGTACAAATTCATATGAATTCGGACATTCGTATGTGAATTGAAGGTTACGACATTTGTACGCTGACATTCCTACGAATACGAATGCTTCAGAAGGTTCATACGAAGCTTCGGAACATTTGTGAAATGGGGAGGTGGGAAAGCAGCTGTACCAGTCACATCTGCAGTGGGTACAGAGAGAATTCAACATGGTTTGAGAGCAGATTCAAAGGGGATTCAGGGTAGATTTGATGCCTATGGAATACATATCAGATATGTATGTGTTTGTATCGGATATCTGTACAAATTTGTATGAATACATTTATGTTGAATAGAATCCTAACATATTCGAAGGCCATCTGTTTGAACAAATATGAATTTTCGTATATTTGATTTGATATGAATGGAATGCAAAAAAAACCAAAATTAATGCACATCCCTATTCAGGATTTTTGGGGGAGACAAAAAATGGTATATAAACGTTTAATGATAATTTCAGCCTCCCACTAAGGGGCTCTTTAACAGCCTTGTACAGTCTGACTCAGAGTTCCAGATTTCCATCATTCAATCTTCTGAGCCCTTCCTCGTTTTCCATCCTTGTTTGTTCTGCCTCTTAATTTCTTTGCAGTTTGTGCACAGATCCCACAACTTGAAGAGGGGAATTCAAAAGTTATTTGAAAGGATGTTCTGTCATACACTAGAAGGGAATAACAAACAATCAGATATAACATATATAAAAAATTATTACTTAAGGAGTTATAAAATAACACAATAAAATCCTTGTGTCTGAACAAAGCAGTGGTTGAACCATATCTTAGACGATCTGAATGCTCCAGAAATTTCAGATCAAAGCAAATTTATTGGCAAGCTTTTATGAATATAAACTCAGAAGTAAGTTAATAGAGCTAAGGTGCAAGAGGAAGTGATTCATTTTTTTGTAAAAATTCATTGTTTTACATTATATGACTGATTTAGTTATCAGATGGGTACCTTAATTTTTATGGAATATAACATTAAAATACTTAATCAGCAAACGCTTGATGCTGGAAACATATAACGACATAGGATAATGATAGGTTTAAGTCACATCCTTATACCATACTGAAATTTGTATTATAATGTCACAGGATTCCTAAACGTAGGAAAAATAATTTAGGTAAGATCATTTTAGTTCATGGTGGTAAATGAGCCTGATCAAATTGTACCTGTCTGCCCACCTTAAGATGTACCTAGTAGAGATATAATAACTTCTTTTCCTCCCAGCTGGTTATCCTTCAGTGGAAGGAAACCAGAAAACTGCCAGAATTGCTTTCTTCCCGAACCCTTACTTTCTGAACAGTTGTATGAGATAAATGATTAAGCAGATCTTTCTAATCTAGCTGCCTGAGAATATTCATTAGTTTCTCCTTTGCTCAGTTTTCTCATAGCCCACAGTAAGCTTTCCATATAGTCATAGCTGGAGAGGTAATGTGCTAATTACAGTTATGCATTCCATATACACAGTATTTCCTGCAGGGCATAATAGATGGGATATTTTCTTTCTCTCTTTTTAAAGAATCATCCCAGCCTTTTTTAACTAACCCTAACCCTTGGTAGTCCATTTCTATAAAATGTACCCTTCATATTGGCAGAAAGTTTGTAATTAATATACGAACATTAACGTTGGTATTAATATAAACAGTACTGACATATGTGCCTTTCTCTGCCATTCTGCACCCCTCCCCCCCCCTCCGTGTACCCCTAAATGTCCTGATTTGTAACCCTGTGGGTATGCATACCCCAAAATTGGAATCACCGAACTCTGGGGACAGCAATACAAAGCTATGCAATTATTGATGATATTTCTGGATTGGGGTGTTAGTGATAATGTTGCTAAAAGCTCAATAATATGGTTATTTTCCAATTGGACTGGCACCAGTGCAGAACCTTCAGAGAGCTTGGTCCACTGCTTATCCTACAAAAGCTAATACTTCTCTAACACCAACAGGAATTCTTGTTTTTTCTTCTGCAATATGCAGGAAGTCCTAAAAATCCATAAACATTTTTCTAGTCTTGTTTATTTTTCTCAAAGAATTTCCTAATAATTAGAATTGTAAAAAAAGAACTAACTCTTTGAACTTTTCTTCTTCTACTCTCTTCTGCCATTTTCCCCTCATGTTACTCCTTGCAACACAATTTCCCTGTACCTACTTGTTCACTACTTACGAGATTCACATGTTCACAAGTTACAAATTGTATACAATCTTTGGAACTTGCCTGTTTGTGAGTTTTGTCTATTCAGTACTCTGCTGAATTCCAAGCCCTGATCCAAATGAGGTATTGAGGTAGATGTGCTTTTAGCCATTTCCCTTTTTTGTTAAAGAACTGCAAGCAATGCTTCTTGTAGCTAGAAAGTGATTTTGGTGTGCTCTGTCTGTGATTTAAGACAATGTAGAGTAATGGAATGCAGAGGTTGGTTTGAGCATCTTGCACTTTGGATTTGACCATTTTTTAATATTTGCATTGTTTAGAGATGACTTTTCTTTTGTTTCCAGTAGGTTGTTAGGTAGCACTTTTCCAGACTCCCAGTTTCCCATTGGCAAGATTCTGTATACACAAATAAATGAAAAGTATGATTTTCAAGGAACTGAATCCTTGTGAATAATGGTGTGTGTGTTTCACTGTAACAATAAATGTGTGCTCCTGTGCTTGTGTTGCTTGTAAGTTTAAACACCTGAGTTCTTGGAAAGCCCTCCAACTGCTTTGCTTATTTCACTCTCTACAATTAGACTTCTCAAAAGCAACAGACCTGCGTCTAGTTTCTTACTTTAAGTGGGAAGTCATGATCGGATTCTAAAACAAACAAAAACCTTCTAGAAAGCAAAGTCAGCATTTAGAAGATTTAGTGCTGGGAAAAGGATTTGTCTACCTTTAATGCAACATACGAGCTTTCCGTGGAGGTAGATTTTTATTTTCTGTGAATGTGTTTCCTGTTCAGTCATGGTTAAGGCGGTCAGAGTCCAAAAATACAGTTGACTGTATAATACTTTCCACTGAACCTTGTACGTTACTTATGCAAGTTACAGTTAAGCCCTTCAGGTTTAATGTTGCACTTTGCTCGGTTTTAATCAAGAGAATTGACAGGACGTATCAGGGACCTCAGGAAGGTCTTTCCCTGATGCATCACAAGTGGCCAACTGTTAGAGATTGCCTAGCGGAAAGAATTCAGGAGAATAAGGCAAGGCAGACGGTGGAAACCTACTCTAATCTGCTAGCTCTTGTTTACATAGATTATTCCTTACTATGCTACCACCTGCTGTTCTATAAGAAGGATACTGAAGATCTTGTTAAAATCTGTTTTGATTATTATTGCAAAATATGTTATCAGAAGAATCAATCGTGAAGTCACCTTTAACATGCATCTTGTGTGTTTTTTGTTTTATACATTCCTTATATCACAATTTCTCTTTCACATATATACTGTGAGTCTAAAGGGGATTTCTGGAGGGTTTGACCTTCCCTGGAATTTTTATGAGGACCAGCGGATAGAATTCAAATGAAAGTTCTTTTCTGTTGCTTCAAGCCCAGTGTTGAAATACTGAATGGGGAAAGATAATTAAGGGATTAGGTGTAATTAAAAGCATGGAAAATGTAAACTATTATATACTAGCATTGCTAAATATTTATGTTCCTGTGTGGGCTAGTAAATGGAATGATACTTTAAAAAGCCATGCTAGGCAGTCAAATCTTTTAGTGCTTTTAAGAAGGTTTTTTTCTATTCGTTATCTCTTCTGCTGGGGCCTCTGTTTAGAAAAATATTTTCATTTTATATATATAAATATGGGAGTTTTCCATCCCTGTAGCATGGAGGAAGGGCATCTTTTAAAGCACAGCTGAACAGCAAAGGTTGGAATATTTGTAATCTAAAACTGCTGGATTGTAAAGAAAAAATATTTTTGGAGAAAGTTTTTATGAACCTGGATGCAGGAGTGTCAGATCTGTCCTGTACTGAAGAAGACTTTTCTGAATGTAATAAGAATGCTATTGAGGTGCCAGGTTTTGCTGGGAAGTGAACACCTGCCAGGCTACTCCAGATAATTCAGTAGCTCAGAGGCATTTTCCCAGGCTACCTAGGCAAATAGTTTTTAATAGCTGTGGGAGGCAACTTTCTACTTTACTTGAACCACAGACTCATTGGTAGCCATGTAGCTGCCCAAGTTTCCTCTACAGAAAGCATAGACTGCTAGGAAGCTTAGCGGAGAAGATTGCTCAAGATATTTTGTCTGAGCCTTGGGCTTGTAAGAGGATACCAATGGAACTGAATTACTGCTTCCTTTAACTATTCTGCTTTTCATAGTAAAACACTGAGTTTAATCTGTTATTTCTTGTATATTTTTTATTTAAAATAGGAACTACTAGGGACTTATATTGTGCAGCTTTAAAAATTGTGAGAAAACAGCATTGTTGTAAATAACACACTGTTTGCTTTTCAGTGTAAAGTTACAGCAATTGATACTCCCACAGGAGCGCTATGTAATAATAGTTTGACAGTTAGGTCATAAACCTTCCAGGCCTTTGTTACATAAGCTTTTGTGGCAAAAAGATCTTTCTTGGTCAGCTGAAAGGACTGGCACTTAGGCTGCACATGTGATGGAGTGGATTCTGGTCTGCTGATCCTATGGCTCAAGAAAACCACCTGTACTTCATATAAAGAATCTTAGACTCAGTTCCTGGCATCTCAAAGCTAGGAGAAATACATGTATGAAACTGCGTCCATTTGGTATGGACCAGGATGGCCAACCTGTGATCCTCCAGATGTTATTGTGCTGTAGGTTCTGTGAGTCCCAACCACTGTGACTAATGTGAAAAATTATGGTAGTTGTAGTTCAGCAAGGTTTAGATTAATCATCCCTCTTTGGCAGTAGTGCCATATTAATCAATTATTCAACTTCAGACATTTTCAAAACACAAAATTTCTTATTTATGTTTGATGTTCAATACCATTTGTAAATTTTAGCTTGAATTAAAAATCCTGCTGTTTTTACTCTTCATTGTAACTTTTCAGCTTAAGCGTGAACCAAAGTTTTGGGTGAGGCTGCTAATCAGCAGCTGTCTAATTTTCTAATCTCTAATCACAGGAGTGTGAACAGAGTGATGAAGTTCTTTGTCTGTAGTTGTCATTTCTAAGGCAGCTTTCCAAGTGAAATTTGTATCATTTGAACGTTCTCCAACTTCCAGGGGAAACCCATTTTTTCCACGGTGTGTGTTCAATGTCAGATAGGATCAAGAAAGAAGATTCTAAATAAATTGAAGCAAGAAGATGAAGGGTGCTTCTGATCACTTTATGAATTGTTTGGCTCAATTAAAAATAGACTTTCACTTAGTATAAGGCTGCAAGGTTATTCCCACAGTTTTTCAGGATACACGTGTGTCTGTGTGCTTGGAGAGGAAAATCCTTTTGGTAGTACAAAAGATTTGTGGGAACTCATGCTTTTGGAAGCCCTTTCCCACTGTGACCTTCCAAAAAATTAATTAAGCGGTGTGTCTGCCAGCAACATTTATGCAGGGTATGTTTGATGTCTACAAGAAAACCAAGAAAATTATGTCGTCTTTCTCTGTGTTTCATCATGCAAAGAGAACACAAAAAAATTGAAGTTTTAAAATGAACCCTTGGATTCTTAGTAGAAATGTGCTCTGAACCTGTCTGTGGTTTGTCCCAACCTCAAACAAAATTGAACGAACAAAAAAATAACAATAAAAAAGGAATGGTCAGAATGTTCTGCCAGAAAGGCCAGTTATTATGATGGAATACTTCTAAGTTCTGCATAGAGAATGGGGAACTCTATTAATTTTCCCTTGTGGGTGCAATCCTAGGGTATCCCTGGTGATCACAATGGGTTCTATGTACCATCCAGTTCACAAAGATTTTGGCTAATAGGGGAATTTAATTGTCATTTCAATTGACTATTAAAAGTAACTTGTCTCTTGGCCGAAGCTGAACTGCTAGCAGTGGGGGACAGGAAAATTAAGGAGTTGAGAAGGAGCTTCAGAGAAAGATGAAGTGGGGAAAACATTTTAACGGGCCAGATCACTTGGGATGTTACTTGTTTGTTTTCCTTTTCAGAATTTGTGACTGGCTCTTTTTATATAAGGACTATTTTGTCCTGCATTTGAAAGCTTCAGAATGACATGGATTTAAACTATTTCATATACCTCTCCATAGTCAACCACTCTCTTTCTTCCTAGATGAGACTTGATAGGCTTGTAGTAGGTGCTGTGTGATCCCTGCATGGAACAATGGTTAAAATCAAACTCTTATGATACTAAGAACTGGGAATGGAGTACCCTTCATATTAGCAAAATGAAGGACACTGCTCACAAGACTGGCAATGTCCCGACTGGTATTCCTGGAAGTATGCATATCTCAGATTGGGAATTACTTGGCTATCTGTTTGCTGTCTGAATAATCAAGCACAGCCTTAAGGAGGGAAACAGTATGCTTTATGTTGTAAAATGAGAAGACTGGCTTACAAGATAAGCAGGAAGTCTTTTGTGCCACTGTAGAGAATGCATTCTTCATGTCTTGAACATGGGAAACAATGGTCTTCACATGGTGATATGTTTCTATACCTTTCCTGTTGTCTAGAAGCTACAAAATCTATAAATTGTTTGATTGTTACAGCACCCTTGGAGATACGTAAGCTGAATGATTTTTTTATTATACTTACTAGATGCATTCTGTTTTCTTGATTTATGTTCAGATACGTAAACTTTACCATGATCTTCTGTTACAGCTGGAGACTTTCTCATTACGGCTTACTTCGTGAAAAGATGGGTGAATCTGCGATGTCTTACGAAGGAGCAAAATAGTGGTAGGTTAATCCTGTGGTTTAATCATTTCTAAGTATAGAACTCTGTTTTGGGAATGGCCACAATCTAGCAGTGATCTAGAAGTCTGGAAGACACCCCATCCTTTTGAATACAAGATTCCTTTTTTTGATGACACTGATAACGTCAGGATGCTCTCGATTCCCTGTTCCAAACTGTTGATTCATGTGGTCACACAGTGCCTTTCTCTGAGCCCATTCAAGAAGAACATTGCATATCTATACAAGTATCAGGTTCTGGAAGCAGAGCCTGAGCAGCCTGTGTTCCAAAATCTTTGCTGTTAGTTGGGTGGGCAATCCACAACCAGAAATTCATTTGCTTCAGTTTGCTGAGGTAACCTCCTCTGGGCAAAATACTTCTATAATGACCTCGTTTGCCATTGTGCTTGTTTTTAATTTTGGTCAAAGGAATTGACCATAACACAGTGCTGCAGCAATGGGACTCTGCAGAGATTGCTTTATGAGTCAGACCCATTGTCTAAAATTGTCCAAGAATTGGCTAACTCTTTCTTAGAGCTATCTAGACTAGTTGCTGTCACTAACCCTTCTAGTAGTAAATTCCATAGACCAGGGACCCTCTGGGAGAAAAAAAACAGTTCCCCTTCTTGGTCCTAACTGTCTTGCTGATCAGCTTCATAAAATGCCCCCTTGTTCTAATGTTGTACAACAGAGAAAACCCTTTTATCTGTCAGGTTACTTTCAAGGCTGAAGAGGCCTGGACTTTGCCTTCTGATCATTTTGGTTGCCCTGTTCTGCACTTTTTCCAGTTTTACAATATCCTTTCTGAGGTGTGGTGACCAGAATTGTACACAATATTCCAAACATGGTCTCACCATGCTTGCTGACTTATTTTTTCATTCCCTTCCTAATTACCCTTTTCCAGAAAGCTCAGCCCACTTCAGTTTATAGGTGTACTTGACCTAGTATACATCACTCTACATAAACTAAGTCCATTTGCAACTTGGTTTCCCACTTACTCAGTGTCAAGAGGTCCCCCTACAGCCCTTCCCAATCACTTTCAGTTTTTGCTATGCTGAACAAGTTAGTGTCCACAGCAAACTTTGCTATCTCACTGCTTGCTCCTACTTCTAGATTATTTATGAATAAATTAAAAGACACCAGTCCTAATACTGAACTTTGTGACACACCACTTTTTACTTCCCTCTACTCTGCGAATTTTCCATTTATTACTACTCTGTTTCCTGTCCTTCAGCCTGTTACCAATCCAGGACAGGGCCTGTCCTCTTCCTCCATGACCAATGAATTTATTCAAGAGCCTTTCATGAGGAACTTTGTCTATCTGGATTTTCAGAAGACTTTTGACAGTGTCAACTGGATCGCCTTTATTCACGTGCTTGTTGACACTCTCAAGAAATTTTGAAAAATTAGTAAAGAATATTTTATTTTGCTGAAGCCATCACAATTTTAATGGTTTCCATCACTAGCAGGAAGTGATGTTAAGCTGAGTAGCCTTGTCATTTTCTGGATCACGCCCTGGATCCTTTTTGAAGATTGGTGTTGCATTTGCTGCTCTCCAGTCTTCAAACATAGAGTCTAATCTTGGGGAAATGAATGTTTTTGCTCAAAGATCAGCAGTTTCACAAGTGAATTCTTGAAGGCTATCCGGACCCAGTGATTTGTAAGCATTTAGTTTATCAAGACATGCAAGGACCTTCTCCCTTGTTACCTCTATCCAATTTAATTCTTCTGACTCCCTCAAAGAAAAGAAGCTCAGTATTAGCATATGCCTTCTGTCTTCCTCAGTGAAATCAGAGGCAAAGAATTCACTTAGTCCCTTTGCAGTCTCTCCAAGATCCCACTGCAAACAACAGTTTTATAGATGCAGTTTTTGTCAAAGAGATTCCCTACCCAGATGCTTCAAAGGCTTATCCACAGCTGCTATTTAATTAAATAATTAATAGCATATATATTTGAACTTTCTTTCATAGGTGACAGAGACTATTCTCTTCCCTTCCATTTGATCCTAACTTCACCCCTATGAGAAAGGTTAAGCTAAAATGTAGTGACTAGCTCAAGGTCACCTGCTGAGCATTAATGGCCAAAGGACCTAAATTTATTTATTTTATTTATTATGATTTATTATTTACATTTCTATCCCGCCACATACCTGAGGGTCTCTGGGTGGATAACAACCGTAAAACAACAGATTAAAAACAGAATATACATTAAAAGATTTTAAAAATTCAACAAATCTAAAACAATACACAACATGTTTAAAATGATAACCAGCTCAGCCAAAGGCCAGGGCAAAGAGATGCGTCTTCAGCACCTTCCTAAATATATATAAGGAAGGGGCAAGACTCACCTCAAGGGGGAGGCTATTCCATAGTCTAGGGGCCATCACAGAAAAGGCTCTCTCCCAGGTGCCCACCAGCCTCACTATTGAAGCTGGTGGGTCAACCAGGAGGGCCTCACTGCTAGATCTTAAGGCACAGGCAGGTCGATATGGGAGAAGGCGTTCCTTTAGATGTGGAAATGAACTGAGTTCTAATCTATGTGCTATACTATGCTTCAACCACTACAAAAAAAATGCATTGTACTTGCTCAGTATCACATGTATTTGGTTAAGAACCTAGTTTCCATTCCATGTGTTGCAGAATGAGAAAAAACCAGGAGACTATTTGACCCTCTACTCACTTTCTTGTTACCTGACCAGGCAGAGGATTATTCCCAATCAAAAGAAAAGCCAGTTAGAACAGTAGCTTGGACTTCAACTGGGGGAAAATGTACCATGCTTAGAAGCCAAATTGATACTGTTGATTTCTTTGTTTAAAACAAACAAACAAACAAGCTCAGCTTTATGCCTTATATTTCTGTGATTTCTGTGGTTCCTTTCTTGTACAGAGTTGCGTATTTTTCCAGATCGATTTGTGATCTGTGTCTCAGGATTTGAATGTGGTCCATCTCCTTGGGTCAGGGAAATTATGGCACTGGTATGTATGAAGGAGTATTAGCAAACAACATATTTTACTTTATACTGATTAGAAATGTGGGTGGTTTTATATAGTCATTGCCATTCATAGATTCTTGGCACGTGCTTGGAATGGAAAATGTTACATGACTCCTTGGGCCAAGATTAGTAAAAATAAGAGTCTAAATTGTATTCTGGGTTCACAAGCTACACACCCAGGCAGAGGTGATTTTGAGAGCTTCTGCGAAGCTGACAACTTCTGGAAATTAGGGAGTGTTCCTCAAGCTGCAGAAAAGAGGGAGCCTGCACTCTTTAGGAGAAAACATTAAATAGAACAGTTTGCCATTCATGCTTGAAGAATTAGTACTTTGCAAATTCCAATGTTGAATCAGAATTTAATCACAGGTATATAAACATCTCTGTACTTGGCAATGCAGTTCTTGTTCAAAAACAGTAACTATGATTTACTGCGTAAAATATGCAAAATATTATTTAGATGTGATTGTTTTGCAGATTTAAAAAATGCAAATTAATGGGGAGATGAACACATGCAAAATTGACATGGACTTAAAGTGTATTGTGTTAGAAATTGTCTTTGCTTTTTAAGGATTTTATACCTTATTTTTACTAGATTTAGTAGAATTGAACCTCCATTATTTGTGGTTTAGGTAGCAACTTTGCTGTTACTAAAATGACTATCAGTAAACTTACTTCATCACTTTGACTTGGTTTTCTTCTTGGCACTACTAGTAGTTAACTTTGTCAGTTCTAGTATTGCCTGATGATATTGCCAAAGTTCCACGTTTAAAGCTGCAGTACGACTTGGAAGACAAATTCATTTTTCTAAGCTTTGATTTAAAAAAACCAAACTCCTAAATGGCAATCTCTACTGAACTTGGAGCTTCACTAATCACTCGTTTTGTTTGATTAGCTGGACCTAACCAGTTGGATCATACAGTTTACTGCTGTAGATGTTAAGAAAGAGAGGAATAGATGGCAACAATTTTAAAAATTATATTTCCTAGTGGACTGGGTGGTGGCAGCATCACTTGAATTGGATTTCAGATTCAAAATAATATGCAGAGCAATAGAATGTGAGAAGACAGGATGTAGGAAAAGTTCATACCTTTAAAAGTAGTAGTAATTGTAGTAGTACTGGTAGTAGTCATTGTAATATAGGTAATTTAATTGATGTGATGTTTTATTTAAAACTGGAAATCACAACCAGCTGGAAATAAGAGGCGGAGGCATAAGTCAATAAAATTATTAAAATTAGCAGAATTAAAATACTATTGGATTTTAAAATTCAAAAAGAAAAACTGCTTGATCATAATATGCCTGATATTACTATAGTAAAAGCCAACATCTCTAGGAGGAAAAAAATAACATTAGTTCCTGCTGTCATTTGCACATTAGATGCCATAACAAAACAAGACAATTTTGGAAGACATCAAAACAGATAAAGCAACATTTTCATTACTGCCAAAAGCAACATTTGTTTGAATTAGAAATATTATTTGAAGATGCCATGTTGATTCCTAAGGCCTTTCTGCACTTGGCTTTATTCTGGAATATATCTCACAATAGGGACCTGTTATCTGCATGCTAGTGCAGTCTACGGAAGGCCCCAAGTTGTTGGTATATTATTGCAATTTTGTACATCACTTCAGTGTAAAAGGGGTTAATTTTCTGTGTATATTAAATGTTGCAGTTTGGGAACTGCTGATTGGATAACTCTGCTGTAACAGTTTTTATATCACATTCTCTTTCTTCAAGCTAGTAGAGAGATGAACTCTAGGGGTGTTTCCTCATTGGCCGCTAAAACCCCATTAAGCACACAATAAGGACAGATATAGGACACATGTGCAAGGCACCTTCTGCACAGCGGGACAGATTAGGGCCCCTTCGAGGACACTGCTGCTGCACAGCCTCGTGTGAGATCCATTGCTAATGGGGTCTAGGTGCCGCTAAATCCGATTTCCAGGAAGACCTAAAAAATTAGGTCTTCAATCTGTTCCTGTGTGGAAATTCTGCATCAAAGGAGGACACTTCCGCACACGAGCAGGAGAGAACGGATGTGGGTGGGACAGGAAGTCACCATGTTGAGTGAGGCAGCAGGAAGTCGCCATGTTGAGTGAGGCAGCAGCACCACAGCAGCCATGGGATCTCAGGCATACCGCTGATTAGTGGGCAGTCTGTCCCTGACATGCGCACACATGGGGGAAATTGAGTGGTGACTGACAACTGAATGCTGCAATCACGCGGCTCCTTTGGCGGCTGGGCCCCAGGGAGGCCAGATGCTTCTGGAAATTTTTGCTGTGGCATCCGCACAGCAAACATATGATGTGTGCCTCAGTATCCGTGCTTCCCATGTGAGTGCGGAAGCATGGGGCCTCATTTGGATCCGTCCCTATTTCAGATGGATCTTCCCAGAGACGGATTTCAGAAAAACGGATTTCCTGAATCCGGCTTTCAGGAGGTAAGTGCAGAAACACCCTAGCATGTCTAGACATGTATATCTGATATAAATAAGTTATAAGACTCACAGTTATAGATAAGTAAAGTTATGTTGAAACAAATCAAGAAGGTGTATACTTCAAGTCTGTTCTTCAACATGCTTTCTGCTAAAGAGTAGTTTTCTAAGTATAAAAGAAAACAACACAAGTGAAGCCTGCCATAGTCAGCATTAGCTTATGGCCAGCAGAGTGCTAACCTAAGATATTTTCCAGGATAAGACCATGTGCAGAAAGGGCTCTGGATTCAGAAACTGCAATGGTGAACATGTAGTTGCCACACAAGATGCCATCCCACACACAGAAAAGGGTTTTTTTTTTTCAAATTGCAATACAGAAGCCCAAAGATGCTATATAAGATACCTAACCCTTATAATCCTCCAGATACTGTAAGTATTTTTCACCCACCTCAGTGCTTAAACACAGAAATGCCAGTCAAGACTTTTGCAGCAAGACACTTTTTTCCCCCCCACAGTCATCAATGCTTAACACAGATGCTACACAAGATACCAGTCAGGACAGTCCAGACAGGGGTTCACTGGCAAAACTCAATAGAAATGGTAAGAAAACCCATGAAAAGATGTGCGCATGTCCACAAACTGCATTCAGAACGCAGTCATGGTCATTAATGGCATTATACACAGTAAACACTAGCATGACAGACATACAATTTTCAGGTGGGTTGGTCAGGGTTTGGTCCAGTACTGAGCCAGACCTTCAGGTGTTTGCGAAGAACCAGTTTGTTTAGTTCATTTTCCCCTCTTCTCTGCCTGAGTCAACGACCTATACTGTGAAATGTGCGCTAAGCTAGGCCAGGCTACTGTCACCCACCACATCCTCTGAAATGCCATATGGCCCACAGGCCGTTCCCTCACACTTTCCTGGACCTTTCAGAAGTTCTCCCATGCCTGTCCCCACTTCCTGGAAGGCTTCACATATAACCAATTAGTTTGGCATAGCTTTATGAAAATCATTTATTTCAGGACGAGTATCAGTCATATGTCCAATAAAATTCTTTATCATTTGTCAAATTTATAGTAAAGAAATTTAAGAGCTGATACTTATGCATGTTCTCCCTATCCATCTCAGACTGACAACGATGGACACTTGGGTTCCAGAAGCTATTATTGTATTACACAAATTATATTTTTGTTTCTTTTTTTTTTTAAGTTACATTTTTATAGTTCATCCCAAATCACTTTGTATTCCTTAAGAAAAGCAATTGATTGATTTTAGTAATAAAATCAGTAATAAAAATAGTAATAAAAATATTCAGTACTGTGTTGATTGCACAATCCAGCAATTTAACAGTGGGTGTTTGAGTGCATCATGAATTTGAGGCCTGAGCAAGGATTTAGGAAATTTCAAGACATCTTAGTTCAAACGAATGTTGCTTTTTATAGATATGCATCCCTAGTTTTTGTATATCCTAGATGGGAGGTGGATTGGTTGACCCAATAAAAATCAATGTAATTTTCAAGCCGGTCAGTGAACCCCGTTCAAGTTAATGGAAGTTTTGGCATCAAAATTACACTTTAGCTTGTAAGGTCTGGGAATTCACTTTTCCCAGTTGGATAAAACTCTGTTCAGAGATTCAGGAAGTTTCGTTCTTCCTATATTTATGGTTGGACTCTTTTCAAATTTATTGACTGTCTTATGTAAATAACAAAAAATAATGCAATCCGGGCTTTCTCCATCTGAATTACTCAATTTGGCAAACCCCAAGGCGAAGATGATATTGTTTCTTTGGTTGCATGATTCTGAGCACCAAGATCTGTTCCCCTTTACACTTTGGGACTTTTTCTCCACTGGGAAACAGAGGTTCAAACTACTTGTCAACACTCCTTTCGCCAAAGTTTTGGTCCTCATTCACTTGGACTCATTTAATTGTGTTGCTGTCGTCCTTCTTAGAAAGGAGGTTCGCCAAGGAGTCGTTGGGCGCAGCTTTTTTGCCTTTGCAGTTCTGGTTCTCTTGAAATAGTTACACATGTTCTGTTACAGTGTTCTTTATTATGAAATACTAGAACTGAACATATTTTCCCTCCGTTAGCAAGATTTCTTGGAAAAATTAGTTATTTTATACAAACTATTATCTTGCTGATATGAGCTACTAAACAATAGCAAAGTTATTTAAACTTTGGCTGAGGGAACATCCCCTCCCCATGTAGGCCCTGTCACTGTTTTAGTCATGCTTTTACTCATTTTATGGTTTTATTGGGACCCACCCAGAGACCTTTGGGTACAGGGCAGAATATAAATATAAATAAAATAAAATTGCTATAAGCTAAAGCATGGTTTAATAAAAATTTATCTTTTTGTTTGTTTAATTATGTTTATTAATACTTTTTGCTGATCTTGTTTTGTTTTGTTGATTAGCCAATGGCAGTCATAAAAATTACTTCTGTTGGACTATAGCCATATCAGTAGGGGGTTGTGTAATAGCAAAACTTCACTGCCAGAAACAATGTATACTGATCTGCGATTATAACTGAAAATACCCCAATCACTGACTGCAGCAGCTTTTATGGAGCAAGTAACAAAGCAACCCTTGCACCCCTAACACAACAGTATATATAGATGGTTCTACACAAGCAAGAAGTATTTGCAAAAGAAAAATGACCCAACCTTACCTCAGAATGTAAAATCATAATAATTTACACAGAAATTGAATGTATGGATTAAAAAATGAGCAAAGACTTCTGAGAATCTACCCGCTCTTGAATTTACTTCTTTAAAAGAAGCATATTCACTGGCCTCATTCCAGGGATCTTGGTGATCTTGATTATCTTGGTAACATTGCTTTCCCTCTTTGACCACTGGGCTCATCTAAGAATAATTAGCAGTGGCAGCTGAACAAAATTAATACAACCATAAATGGCAAAATGATGGTTCTGTTGAGCTTTAAAGTTATCCTCGGTTATTGTTCTTGCTACCATAAACTGCTATTTATTTCTAGCAGTAGTTTAGACATTTTCCCCCTAAAATTAAAGGAGGCAAGGAGGACAGCCCAAGCATTTAAAAATTGCACCTTGTGGTTTGTATCGGTCAACACAGTAAGGAAACATACGTGGGGCAAAAAGAGGTAATCGTTCTGTCCCCTGCATTTAAAACTAGAGTTTGTATTTGAGAATGTAGGTGTTTTAACACATTAATGTCAAGGTTACAATGGACCTCACCCTGTGTGAGTTATACTTGAGTTCCAGACCCTATTTCCCCTTCATAAATCTTGTTGGTTGAATTCCCAGAAGACAGAAAAGATTTAGTTTTATTTAGGGGACTCTGAAAATTACAACTGCAAAGTAATGTATTTCAGTGTACAGGCACATGTTGAAATTTTGTGGAAAGAGTTCTGATTACTTTTCTGAGAAACCTTGTGTTGAAGATATAGAATAAAAGTTCAGTAAACATATAATGGATCTCCCACAAGTTCTCACTGTAACTACAAATCTGAGTGCACTCCAGAGAATAATGCAGACACCAGAGAAAAAATTGAGTGGTGGGATGTAGGTAGCTGAGATGATTTTAGACAAAGAGGGGTGGGGAAGAGAGATGAATAAAATATAATTTGAACGTTCTAAGTAAGACAAGCTATTTGTCTTTTTGCAAGTATGCTTTCTCCCTGAGATGCCCTGGTGCACTGATCCATAAAGTAAATACATAGCTGAGAGACATTTTCCTTTCATCCTTTTACCCTAAACTAGTTTGGGAAAAGGAGCCTCCTTCATATCTTCACAAAGAAATCTAGAACTGGGAAGTCCCATCTTGGAGTCTCTACATGAAAATAGTGATCGGGCTATCATTGCAATTATATAGGGGGTACTAAAGATGTGTATAGGTACTGAAGATGAGTCTTTATGAAGATCAGTTGCTGGGAAATGCAAAGGGAGAAAGTATGTTTGTGAGTTCTTGGACAGATGCCAGCAGCCTACGACAGGGTATATACCTGGATAGGTTGTTGGCACGACCAATAGGGGGCTCTCTTTTGTATATAAGGCCAACAGGATCACGTGAGAGCCAGTCTTCCTTCAGTCATGTTGCTGGCTACACCATCACTGAGGGGAGTGTAATTTGATTTTCAACGATGTCTTCAGCTTGCTCAGCATCTTCCAGCCCTGGAGAATCAGACAGGGAAGAGTAATTTATAGCCTCTGCCCCTGGTCTGGAGCGAGGAGGAACCCTTAGCTTGTCAGGGAATGGGGCCGCTAGCCCCTTGAGCTTATCCAGACTCCTGATTAATGATCCCAGCTTCTGGCTGTCTGATGATGGGAGTTTTGATTTTAAAGGGTTCCCCTCCGCAGCCACCAGCTTCTCGCCTCTACTAGGTCATGTAGCCTCCTCCTCGTTTACGAGGACGGAGTCTTGCTCCATTTCTCCCTGTCAGCTTTGTCGTTCAGGTCCAGGTAAGGGCTCTGTTCTGGTGAGCTTTCGCCTTTACCAGAGCAGAGCATGCCCCCCCCCCCGATTCTGCTGGGCTGATTATTATATCCCTTATATCTTTCAGACCTTGAATCTGCTTCAGAAAGGGAGGCTTAGGAAGGATCAGAGGAAGGGGCGAGAGAGGCGGCTATCAGTGCCCTCACAAGGCGCCAAAGTGAGCGCAAAGAACCTGACATGCACCCTTCACAACGGCTGCAGTCAGCTTCCCACCAATACTACGATGGGGAGGGGAGTGCTGTTACTGCATGCCAGCCAGCCTGTTTGAGGAAGCCTTCTAATGCCTGTACCTCAGTGGGAGGATGTTCGGGGTCTCCCTCCCCTCAACATGGGTCCCCAGCCAGCCATAGCAATAGCCGGAGAACAAAGGAGCATGGCTGTAGCCACCGGTGCCATGATTGCAATGCAGGCCGCCATGTTAAGAAATCTCCCTCACGCAGCCCTCTGTGTTCTAAGCAGCTTAAGAGGAAACACCATAAGGAGCCTAAATCCTCCCTGAATTCAAGCCCGGAGGCTAATACTCGGCTTTTGCTGATATTGGCTAGAAAGTTATCCAAAGTTTTTTTCAAAAAATAAGAGAAAGAGGAGGTCACCCTCTTCAAGTAGCTCTTCTTCCTCCTCCTCCTCCAGTAGGGGACCGCATGGTAAAAGAAAGCACCATCACCACCATTCTTCTCAGCCCCAGACCTCTGCTTCCGAGCATGCACAAGGCAATGCAAAGGACAAAAACATAAGAGGCACTTGGCTGGATCATGGCTCCCCTGTGGGCTTTCCTAACCTTTCTTTTAAAAAGCCATCTGCTGTTGAACAGGAGGGTGATTCATATAATGAGGCTTCTACTGTGAATCCTATAATTAATACAGAACACAATGATGCTTCTACTGTTTCTAAGGCCAATAGACCCACGGATGGTTCCAAAGGCCTTCTCAATGTTAATCTGAATGGTGTTAATAATGTAAATAGTGTAAATAGTGTGAGTGCTGTAAATATGGATGTGGGTGCAGAACCAGATCAGGCTTCAGCACCATAGGAAGAGGGGGCAAAGACTGAGGACACTCCTGCCCATTGGACTCCTAGGTTGTTTTCTTTTGATTTGTTACCCACAGTGGTTCAATATATTACCTCTAACCTTAATATTCAAAAGGTTTCTGACATTCCAGAAGAACAAGTACAACAGGCTAAAGACATGTTAATGGCACTGCCTCCTAAGGATCTAATAATTCCTATTTCCTCTATCTTATTTATTTATTTATTTATTTATTTATTTATTTATTTATTTATTTATTTATTTATTTATTTATTTATTTATTTCCCGCCGTATACCCGATAGTCTCAGGGTGGGTATTAATCTTAGCCAGGTCTCTGCCCTCAGGCTTACAATCTAAAGAAACAAGAAACAAAAGGAAAATGGTGTGGGAGGGAACAGGGACACTCTGGCAGCAACAGTGTCCTTGGAACAGATTTTGACACAGGAGTGGGTGGAGCCAGCATCATCCAGAAAGCTTCCCAGTCCTCCAAGAAGTTATTTGCGCTATCCCAGCTGTTGATACCCCGATCCTGCAAATGCTTTCAAGCCACCTTTTGCCATGTGAAAGTGAACATGTGTTGTGTGATTCTAATGACAAAAAATGGGAGAGTTTGCTCTGGAGATGTTTTGAATCAGGCTCTCTGGGTGCCAAATGCCCGAAGGTGTTTGCCAGGATCAACAACAGGTGGGGGTCCCTACAGATAGACTTATTTGCCAGGGGCCTTGGTGATAGATGTGCTCTCAACCCCTTGGCCACAGGTACGACTGTATGTTTTCCCTCCAACACCACTACTGGCGAAGACACTCTGCAAGATCAGGACGAAGAAAGGGCAGGTAGTCCTAATTGCACCGTATTGGCCCCGGCACCCATAGTTCTCCCTTCTGGTCAGTATGTCGTCATGCTGTGCAAAGCTAATCTTCTGTCACAAGCAGGAATCTACCACCAGGACCCTGCGTGGCTGGCCTTGATGGCCTGGAGATTATTTGGCAGCATCTCCAGGCTGCCAGTTTATATGACTCAGTAATAGGCAGTATGTTAGTGGCCAGAAGGAACTCCACTTGTCAGATTTATAATGCGACTTGGAGGGTTTTCAGTTCTTGGGCTACCTCTCAAGGGTTGGATCCAGTTCACCCAAAAGTAGAGGACATTCTCCTGTTTCTACAGGAACGTGTTAATAAAGGTTTAAGATATAATACCCTCACAAGCATTTGCTGTATCTGCCATTATGAAGGTTCAGGGGACAGTAGCGCTTCAAAAACATGAGTTTATTTCCTCCTTTTTGGCCAGAGTTAAAGCAGATTCCTCCTATAGTTCACTGTTTTCCCTCATGGAACTTGGACATAGTTTTGGATGCATTAACTAAATCTCCATTTGAACCTATTGGGGAACTTCCTTTAAAACTCTTATCATTAAAAACTTTATTTTTGGTAGCTATCACTTCTTCCCAAAGGGTATTGGAGACAGCTGCCTTGTCCATCCACCAGCAGTTCTTTATTTTCACCCTGGATTCAGTGATACTGAGAACAGATCCCCTCTTTAGGCTCAAATTGGATTCAAGATTTCATAGGGCACAAGAGCTATGTTTGCCATCTTTAGGCTGTAGTGTTGTGGGGGAACAGGAGTCCCTAGTTCTTCACCTTGATGTTAAAAGGGCATTACAGGAGTATTTAAATGAGACCAAGGACATTAGGAAATCTATGTCTGTTTGTTTTCATCCATATTATTTGGGGGGAGGGGGAGGTCTTTCCTCTTGGATAAAGTCCTGTGTGTGCTTAGCATATGAGAGTAAAGACTTAACTCCTCCAGAAGGCATCATGGCCCATTCCACAAGATCATGTGCAATATCCAAAGCATACATGGGTGTTGCCTCTGTGGAAGAGATATGTCGTGCAGCCACCTGGGTGTCACCATCCAGAGCACAGGATGCCGGCTTTAGAAGGAAAGTTGTACAACATCTGGTTTAAGATAAGACCAAATTTATTTGATGCTGGAGAATAAGAATTCTGGGTATTTTCTAAAATAGTTTTGGTACCCACCCGAGTAAGGTAGCTGTGGTACATGCCTGTCGTAGGCTGCTGGCATCCATCCGAGAACGGGAGGTTGATTACCTCATGAAGATCTGTTCTGGATGGATGACAGCAGACTATGCCCCTCCCTTTTATGATGAGGTTTGACTAATTTTATTGTGTTCATTATAGAAGTGTTATGAGGATGCTTTTAGAACACTTCCTTCAGAAGACTGGCTTTCACATGATCCTATTGGCCTTATATACAAAAGAGAGCCCCCTAACGGTCGTGCCAGCAACCTATCAAAGGATATACCCTGTCATCTGTACAGAATGGATCTTCATGAGGTAATCAACCTCCTGTTTCTCATAGGTCCATCTAGTCAATCATTACGAAAACTAGGCTGTTGATCTAGCAGGGTTTTTATATTCATGTGAACCTCTTTATAACAAGCAAGAAAACAGGTTTAATAAGATAGTGATTCAGAAATAAAAGAGATTTATTATTTTCCCTTTTTTATGTTCTTTAAAGGAGAACTTTAATGCTAATTTTTCAAATACCAAGTCTGCTGTAAGAAAAAATAAAGTTATAAAGTTATAAAGATTACTGTGGTTTAAATGTTCTTTGCATGATATTAAAAGAACATTGACTTAAAAAAAAACCACTGACCTTTACTCTCTTTTGTTTAATCAGTGAACAACATATTCATTCTTTGCAAATATTTCCTCTGAAACCACTATTTATAGTCATGTGGCATGATATGCAATCAAACATTTTCATGTTATAGTCTTGGAGTAATTGTACAATACACATATTACAAATATCTCAGTTGCTTTCATTTAGCTACCAGTTTATGTGGCAGTAGAGTAATTCTACCATATTCCACAGTGAAATCAAAGCAGATAAACTGGTATTTGGTGAATGCTCAAACCAGTTTATTTTGGAAACAATTTTTTTTTCTGGCTTCAGGATGAAAGTAAGGTGATTTTAGGGATTTTTATGTCTGCTCCTATAGCCTCAAATTCACCTAGTATGTCTGATCACACCCTAAATTAGTTTCTGTTCCCATGCAGATACTTTCCATGGAGGTTATAGGTACAAAGAAGAAGCATCCAACAACTGGGAAAAATTTGAGAATAATTTAGTCCTGAACATCTTAGGGTGTTTCGGCACAGGCCCTTAAGACCCCATTAAGCACCCGATAAGGACATATATGGCACACATCTGCAAGTTATCTTCTGCACAGTGGGACAGATTAGGGCTCCTTTAGGGACGCTGCTACCACATAGCTTTGCATGAGATCTGTCTCTAATGGGATCTAGAGGCCGCCGAATTCGGTTTCCGGGAAGACCTGAAAAATTAGGTCTTCAAACCATTCCTGCTTGCAAATTCCGGATCAAAGGACGATACTTCCGCACAGGGACAAGAGAGGGAACTCATGTGGTCGGGACCAGAAGTTGCCATGTTGAGCGAGGTGGCAGCATCACATTCTGGCTATGGAGTCCCTCCCACATGTGCTTTGCATTGGGCGTGCACCAAGTTATGGTGGCAGCGGCACAGGCAGGCCACGAGGGCTAGGTAGGGAACTCCAGGGGCCATCTGGGCCCACATGTAGGGCACTGTTCATGGGTGGGTAGCGATGGCATTCTGACCAGGGGCACGCAACCACTAGCAGCACTAGGATCACTGACGGAAAGGGCCCCGGCTCCTTCATGCTTATTAAAGGGGACTCACGGAAACACCAGTCCCATGCTGCATCGGAAACACCAGTTCCTGTCTGGTTCTGCTGCTGAAGGGGAAGAATCTGGAGAGGTGGCTTTTCTATTCTGCTTTTCCCATCAATGTAAGGGGCATCAAAACTGCTGACACAGCATTCCTACCATCAGTGCCCATTGTGATGACCCCTCTATCCTTATGACACTGGTCACTAGCCTGAGCGTAGCACCCCACTATCCCAGTGGCAAAGAGGCATCCAACTGCCGAGGAGTACAGGGCAACTGGTGCAAAATATATTAGAAAATGCACCTCTCACTTGAACTGGTAAGCGGAAAAACCATTACACTCAGTTGTAGTAACAAACCAAATAAGTGTTTGTTAAATACAACAACTAATGATAATAAAGGGCAAAATAGTGTCACTCAAAAGAAATAGCTTGATTAAGCTTCAGTTCAAGTTTAATATGAATAAAGGTAGCTTTAGTCCCTCCTTGAGCTTAACTAGCTGTAAGGTTCATGAAACAGGTCTTATAAGTTTCAATATCAAGCAAACTCAGTATAACTGGATCCAAACACAAGTTCAATCTCCCCCAAAACAGTCCCTTGCCTTAGCGAAAGGCCCTGCTTTAAACCACAAGGGACTGAGTGCTTCACCCAAGCCTCAGCCCCTGCTGACCTGCCAGACGCTCTGTCTGCGGTAACCCTGCTTAGCCACCAGCTAAAACACCCAGCAGGAGAAAGAAGCCTCTTGCTTCCTCCCTGAGAGATATCCAATCTCTCCCTCTCCCTAAAACAGAGAAGAGCACAAACTGAGCAGCAGACAGGAGTTTTCACTAGCTCCTCTCTCTGTTGAAAACCCAGCAGCAAAACAAACTCTCCCCTTCCCTGCATGTTTGCAGCTTTTATAAGGTTCCCTCCCCAGCTCCTGATTGGACAGGAGAGTCAGATAACCCTCCTCTTTGAGCGGGAACTCCGCCCCCTACTTCCTGGAACCCTGGAAGCTGCTTAACTCAACAACAGAAAAAATAAAATAAAAGCCTCTTTCTCTGCTAAGGCTGCAGAAGTCTGTGATCTTCACACCCATCACAGCATCAGCATGGCTGGAAGCCCACAGGGGCTGGCAAACCTGACGGGCTACATGTACCTGCTGGCCCATGTGTATTCCTAAGGATTGGGAAGGGAAATGTTGTGTTGCCCCCATCCATTGTGTGTGTGCTGCTCCTTGTTTTGCATTGAATGGACGGAGCTGTTTGACCCAAGATGTTGGAATGGCTGCTACAAGGGTAATGGTCAGACAGATCTTCTCAGGGACAGATTTCAGAAATCCAGATTTCCTTAATCTGGATTTCAAGTGGTTTTAAACTAACAAATGGATTGCCATGTAATATTTTGGAGTCTATAATCTGTTTTATCAAATTTAATAAGGAAAAAGAGAATATTCCATTAAATTATTGTTATTTATAGCTGACAAGAGAGCATGAATCTCCGTTTAAAGTAGCTTGCTTAGTTTTTTTAAAAATTACCGTGTTTATTTGGTGCTGTGGTAAAAATGTCAACTTACTGGTTTAATACCGTTTATTAATGACAAAAGAAACAAATAAGCACTTTCTTTTTTAGGTTGTTCCTAAAAATTATTCAGGTATAATGTACATCATTTTTTAAAAATATTACGGGATAAAAGAATAAATACACATAAGACCATTTTAAAAATTTCCTTTCCTGTTTTCCCCATAGATTTCACCTGCACAAGCATCTGAAAGCCATTCAGACTGTCCTTATTCCTAACGCATCAGAAGTAATAACAGGCCATAGTGTTAATATTATTATTATTATTATTATTATTATTTTTGTAAATGTGGTCCTGGAGTATAATGTACCTCAGCAATTTCTCAGTATCTCTAAAAAATGATAATAGCATGAGCAACCTAGAAGAAACCATTGTTTAGTAAATTCATTGTGAAAACTTGGCCTTTTCTAGATAAAATAAAATAGAGTTGTCACTTTATTTGTTGGTCTCTTCTTCAACCATGTGCTCTCAGATAGTGAAAAAGGATTCAGAGCAAGTTAGGAGCTTCAGAAGGCAGCTTTTTGAAGCCATGTCCTAGTACAGGTAACACCAGTGTGCTGTGTTCAACCAGTGGTCAAAAAATGTCCTTTCTGCCCCATATAACTCAGTCTCATTTATTAGGAGGGAGCTACTCAGACCATCACTGGAAGAACACCAATTCTACCTTTTGTGCTCAGTGAAAAGAGAAGACTCACGGAACGGTTGGAAAATATCCTCATTGATCTTCTGCATTCCATTGCAACAGAAATGCTCCACAGGATCTCTGTCTAAATCCCACTTAGTTTGATTCAAATTCTTTAAAAAGAGTTTAAAGATTTGATTGATTGATTCATGCAACACAGTTTGGAAGTTGCTTCTCTTGCTTCAAGCTAATGTCTGTTTCAAACCTCTGTTTGAAACTTCTGCTTCATTCCTTCATACCAAGACTTGATCGGTCTTAGGAGGGTTTTCCACTAGCACTAAGTACCCATTAAGCAGGAAGACCCTGTTTCCACTGCAGACCCCGTTACAGCCACATTTGTTTCCACCTATTCAAGGGAAATCCAGATTAGATGGGTCCTTCAGGACTTATAATCTGGATTTCCTGTAGACCCCATTAAAGGCATCAAATCCGGATTTGGCAATGGGGTCTAGGGGTGGGCTCTGGTGGGGGGGGGGTTGCCCCGGAGCTTCGAAGCCTGTGCATAATCTCTCAAGACAGCTCCGAAGGAAACTCCGGAGAATGGCACAGGCTTCGAAGATGACCCATCAGAGCAATGCCATTTCTCCAGAGCTTTGTCCAAAGCTCTGGAGAATCTCCAGAGCAATCTGCCGCAAACTTTGAAGATTCTCCAGAGCCACTCTGGAGATCTTTGAAGAATCTCGGGAGCATCTACGGAGTTTGCACACACACACACCGTGGCACCCCCCCCAAAAAAAAATGGGGTGATGGGCGGCCCCCATGTGGGTAGATCTGGATTCACCCCATGGGTGCTCCGGCATTTCCACTGCAAGCACGCTAGCACCCATTGCTACTGGGTGCTACACCACCCATGGAGACACATCGGGTACCCCCGTAGATCCGGATCTACTAAATCCAGATTAGCTGAAGAACCCATTCCTTAAATCTGGATCATCTTAAATCCAGATTGAGGAGGTAAGTGGGGGAAAAACTTTAATTGAAAGATGGCAAGAAGCTGAGGCCCTTTTAAGATTTCCCTCCTGTGATATGTTTTCACTAGGGATGTGCCAAACTTCAGTTTGAAGAATTTGAGCTGCCTAAAAATGGGGTGGGTTGTGAGGCCTTCTGTCCTCCAAGTCAATGCTCACCAGCACTCTGTCCTTCTCTGCATTCCATTTCCCAGGTGCCCTTGTGACTAAAAGGGGACAGGTCCATACTGCATGGATAATCACATTTTTGCATGGTCCCTAATGTCTTAGCTGTAGTACCTTTTTCCTGAGCTATATCCAGCCCATTCATCTTTGGCAGAGCCAAGAAAAAGGGTATTCCTGGTGAGAACTCAGCTGGGTTAAGCCACAACATCATTGCCAGTTTCACTTGGACTGACCTGCTCCTGCTGCAAGGCCAGTTGGGAAAAAGAATGCAGAGAAGAGTGTGAGGACCGTACTGCCATTAAACTTTACGGCATCTCCTTAAACGTCGCCTTAGAAAAACAGATGCGGAGGATGGAAGCCCTTACAATCTGCCCACTCTTTGGGAGGTAGAGCACATTCTTTGTCTGCACAAAAGTAATAGCATTCACCTACCCTGATGCCTGATTAAAGTTGTCAGCATGGCATCTGTAGATTAGATAACTACTGTGAATAACAGAAACCCCAAAAGCTAGCTAAAAAACCTAGTCCTGATTGCTCATAAGGAAGTTTCGTAATGAAAAAGTGTGAACTTATAAAAAGTATAGTTAATCTCAAGATTTTGTCCATCCCCAATAGCATTTGTACTGGTATTAAGAAAAGTGACAAATTCATCTGTTTGTAGAAAAGAACACTGTGTTTTCACAGTCTCTGTGTTCTTTTCCCACAAGAAACGGAATGAACAAGTTCATGGTAGGGAGCTGCACAAACGTGTTTGTATGCTAATTCAAAGCATACAAATCTTCCAACAGGTTCTGTCCCGTTTGGGCAGAGGGAATGGGAGCTAGGAAAAGATTCAGGATCACTGCGTGCTGCACATTGATTGGCAACTCTGCAAGCCCCCCAGCTGCAGAGGATGCTGGGAAGGGAAGTGAGGGGGTAAGGGAAAGTGATAGAGGCAGGTGAGTTCTACTACTAATCGCCAGCCTGATCATCTTCCCCTTACCATTCCCTTAACCTCTAACTCACTGTTATTGAGGGCCAGGCTTGGGGTGAATAGAACATCACAGTTCTGGTCTCAGTGAGATTTGTGTTTAGAACTAGGATAAAAACATGTCTGTTCACAACCTTACTTCCGGTTTCTTAATACCCCTACTGCCATGATGATGGTGGTGGTGATGATGATGATGATAAAACACCATTTTTACTATCACTATGAGAAATGCAGTATCACAGAACATTTATGGTTTTTAAGTTGAGGCTGATTTGGAACATGGTGTTCCAAAACAAAGAAATAAGGGTAGCATTACAGTTGGGGTGAGGGGGTTTGATTTGTTGTGGGATTTGCTTTTTCTTTTTTAAATCATCTACATTGTTCATGAAAATTAAAGACATTTATACCTGTGGTCATCACTGCTTTTTGTGGCATTCAATCTCACAATTTAATTATGCACATTTTGTTTTCTGATTGGGAAATTAGGTTGTACCATTTTCCAGTTAGGTCGTTCCATATTATGAGACGAAAGAATTTCCATAATTTTATAAACCTCCATGCCATATATTGTAGTTGCATTCTATCAATGAAGCCTTTTGATATAAGTAATCAACGGTGACCAGTGTGTGTGGTGGAAAGGAGGGACATAGCAGTTAGAGATGTTCATGAACTAAAAGTGTGTGTTCAGTTTGGTGAAAAACTAATTAAACAAACAGTTGTTTGTGTTTGATTTTTAGCTGGTTCAAAAATAAAAAATACAAAATTTTCCCATTGGTTAAAAAAAAGGCCCATTTGAGGGCAAAATATAAACTATTTGATCAAAAAGCTCATGTTCATAAGTGGGGGGCTGGTTCGGTTCAATTGAATGTTTGAAATGAATACTTGGGTTTTTTAAATATCCAGTGTGAACTTTTGTGAATTAGCTGATTTATGCAAACCAACCAAACCAATTTGGCACATCTCTATTAACAGTGATTTGATTTCAGCCTTTGAGCTTCATAAATTGTGACAGAGCAAAGCATCACGTCACAAGCTGGTTTCCCATAGTTTACGAGATCATCATTTAGCCTCTTTCTTGCATGCAACTTGACTGTCACTGTAGAGAGTGTACTGTTAACCTAAGTTTATTTTGGATCTCCTTTTCTTTCTCTTTTCTCCTGTATCTTTCTCTGCAGTCTTTTCTATGTCTATAATGTTTTTCTTTATTTCACAGACTAAAGGAATGGGAACAGATTTAATCTTAGTGTTTTCTTTCATTACCCAGTGATATTCCCTTCAGGATAGGAAGAGTATTTGGTCAATTAGTTGTTTTCCCCTGCTTTTTCATTCACTGCAATCCCAATCCCCCAGCTGAATAATTACTGTACCAAGTATTACCATTAATACTGTACAATAGTGACACAGTGAAATTAAAGTGCCCACTTTTTGTTACCATTTCTTTAATATTCTGATGTGGAGACACTCCAGCCCCCGGCAATTTTACATCCCTCCTAAAAGCAAGAGGCTCTCTGGTTCCCACAGAGTCGTTCAAGGAATGACTCATATTCCTTATGTTAATTGTTCAGTTCTCAAAATATAGCACTTACAGGGTGTGGCTCCAAGGGGAAAATCTACTATACTTACAGGGCATGTTGGGAAATGTTTCACTTGTACATCATTTTTTCCTTTTTATTTTTGAAAAGCTTTAACCCCTTTCTGTCACTTTTTTTTTTAATGAGGCAAATGTTCTAAAGCAAAAGCCAGAGTCCAAGAGTGCATTAGCTTTTAAAGCAGTAGTACTTTCAGCAGTGAAGACTTCAAAGCAGATTTAGGGCAGAAGTGAAATTAGGTTTACAGAAGTGTAGCCTGCCTGGATTGGTACAACCGAAGGCCAAAAGCCATTCTTGAAATCTGGCATGATAGCCTAAATACCTGGATTCTGCCATTCTTCTATCCACTAGTCTTGGAGCAGCAGAGACACAAGCATCTGAAAAATTACTTTATCGCACAACACTAGAACTAATTTACTAAATTAAATTATTTATTAGAAAGGCGGTATACAAATAAACTGAATGAATGAACTAGGGGGCACTATGATGGACAGGAGAGTTAGGACAAACAAGAGGAAGTATTTCATTTGTAGCAGTTTTGGGGCTGTTATGCCATGTTCCAGGTTTTTTATGTGAATCTAAGCTTTTGGATATAGCTGTGATATCCATCTTCAGACAAGACGCCTTTGACTAATCCAAGAGCAAAATCCTCTAGATATCGTAGCTATATCCAAAAACTGAGGTTTGCAGAAGAAGAAACCTGGAACATGGCATAACAGCCCCAAAATTGCTACAAATGCGATTGAATCCAGCCATGAAAGCCTACATACGTCCAAAGGGAAGTATTTTTTTTTCACATCAGTCTGTGTGATTTACTATAAGAAGAGGTGGTATCAGCTGGCAGTCTGGATAACTTTTAAAAAAAGGTTAGACGGATTCATGGATGACTGGTGTATTAATGGCTGCTAGAACTGATGCCTAAGAACTGCCTCCAGGTTGGAGAAACAGGGAAGATGCCCCCCACTAAAGGACATTTCCAGGAAACTGAGCAGAGGTAAAGGCTTTGCCTTGATTTTCTGCTCAAGGATACCCAGGATTCTATATGTGATGGGCTGTGGTCTGATCCAGGAGAGCTCCTCTTAAGTCCTTATGTTGAAAGGACTCTATAGAAGTGCCTTTTTTGACAGGGTTGGATGACCAGGAGCAGAGGGTACATTAAAAAGAGCATTCCTATAGTAATCCTTCAGACTGCACCCATCTCTTTCACTCCTGGCTTCCAACCTTGTACAGCTTTTCAGCTTCTGTGAACTACAGGTGTTGTTTTCCATCTTCCTGGTGGGCTTTCTAGAAGTTTGGCATTTCTTCAAGGCTGATCTTGCTGCAATCTCTGTTAGTCTGATAGAACATGCAGGGTGCTTTTTGTTTCTTGTTTCCCTCTGTCCTTCAGTCTTCAGCCTTTGTGCATAGCAGATGTTTTGCAGTGGGTGGCTGTTCAACGGGAGCCATTCTGCTGTTCAGTATTCCAGTGTTTTTAGAGATGTTCGAGCCAAGGTGATGGATAGGAAATGCTTAACAATGTAATCTGCTTGACAATACTGTAATGGGTTTATTGGCATGAAAAGAAGAAGGTACTAATTTCAGAGAAGTAATTTAAAAAAGAAAAAAGAAATTAAAGCCACTAGTTTACAAAGTATTCTATTTAATTAAAATTCATTTTGTAGATATTTTATTCATACTTAAAAAAAAATTGCCTATATGTAGAAGAAGAAGAAGGGTTGGCTTTTCTACCCTGCTTTCCTCACCCATTTTTAAGGGGACTTAAAGTGGCTGACAAAGCTTTTCTGTTTTTCTTCCCACAACAGACACCCTGTGAGATGGGTGGGGCTGTGAGAGCTCAGAAGAGAGCTGTGACTAGCCCACGGTCACCCACCTGGCTTCATGGGGAAGGGTGGAATTGAGCCCGGTATTCTCAGATAAGAGTCCAGCTCCCTAACCACTAGACCAAACTGGCTCACCCCAGTTTGTGGGACTGGGGTCTGAGCCCCACAGAATTTGGAGTGAACAAATGTATATTTACCCATAATTTCAAATTATTTCTTTAATTTGACACACACATGCTTCTTAGTATCATTCTTGTTCTTATATGCTTGTTTTAGAGGGCGATTTTGTGAGCAGCTTGCCACAAATGTGGGTTTTTGCTTTTTGTTTTATTGCATCATCTATTGCCCAAAAGCGTAAAAATATTCAGATTTTGGAGATTGGTTCAGGAGAACAATTTCCTCAAATTTTCCATATGGTACATGGGAGGGGACCTCAGAATTGTTGTAGGAGGTCTTTTGAACTTCAGTAATAATACTGGTAGTAGTGATAGTAGTTTGATCTCGTGCAAGTTATTATTGCTCTCATCAGGGGCCTAATGCAGTGTAGTGGCTAGACTCTTTGACCTGTTAGAAATTTAGAACTTCATCCAGATATCACTTATTTCATATTGTTTGGATAGTTTGGAGTAAAGCATGGATATTTCAGAATAAAATGAGACTGGGTCTGCTTTGCTCTGGGTTAGCCAAACAATGAGGGATAAGTAAGTGCCATCAGGATGAAGCTTTTGTCCGTAGCTGCACTTATCCATGAGTGACCTTGAACCAGTCATTGCCTCTCAACCTCGTTTGTCTCTTGGGAGAACAAAGTGGAAAGGAGGAAAATAATAAACAGCACCTTGAACTGTTCATACCAGGAGAAGCTAGGAAAATCTAGACCAAGAAAATAGTCTCAGTTAACACTAGCAGCCCCTACTCATAACAGATTTTCATCATACCTCCTTCATATTTCCAAACTTGGGTTAGGGTTGCAGCATAGAATACTGATCGAGTTTCTGCATCCTTAATAGGGCAGTAAACGAGGAAAAACAGTTTGTAATATTTTGACCAAAGACCCAAGGGGAATTTTTTTGCTAGAAATGGTGCTGGTTTTTGTTTTTTGTTTTTTGTTTTAGGCTATTTATATTATTTTTATATAGCTTTTAACTGTGTGATCTCAAAGCAGCAAAGATCTTTAGAAGAGGGGGGAAGAATAAAAATAGAAACAAAAATAAGGCACACACTACTGAATCCTAAGGTTTTGTTTTCTTTAAAGAGTACAGTAGAACCCAGACTAGGGGTGTGCATGAATTTTTTTTTTTTTTTTTTTTTTGCATTTGAATTCTAGTTGAATCCAATGTCAAAAATATTTGATTAGATTTGAATATTTAAAATCCGAACGCTAAAAAAAGATTTGAATCCATAACCGATTCGTATTTAAAGATATGATTGTCAATAACATCCATATGTGTTATACGTATTTATGTGCATTTTGTATGCATCCCATTTATCCCTTATCCAAATGCGCACAGATACATATAATATTTGTATCCTGCATATTTGAATATTTCGAATCATTTGAATGAATGTTTGGTAACATCTGAAATCCGTTCAGATGTCTAAATTCGAATGTGAAGACATTCTAGTCAAGTTCAAATGTCCAGATTCGAACAAATCCAATCGGATTTCGAATGTTACAAGTACTTGTGCACTTCCCTAACCCAGAACAGATCTAAATTCATGGATAAAGAGAAAAGCTTTAACAAGGCATCAAGAGGTAAATGATGTGGTCCACATCCAGGGAAGGGTACTGCACAGTCCAGGCGAAACTAATGAGAAAGACCATACCAACAACACCTGAGAGAGAAGGCTCTGTCAGGAGGGCTTCTCCAGGGAATATCTGGTGGGAATACATATGGAAGAAGGCACTTTGTCAGATAAATGGGACTCAAGCTTTCCCACCTAGATTATCTGTGTCATAATAACCTAATTCCAGAAGTCACTTTGCATAGCATGATGAAGGTTCAGTAGCATGCATCACTGTAGAGGAATGACTAAGGAAAAAGCCCTTAGAACACAACTCTTTCCCAGGCTACATTGAGCCTTAGAGAGCGCATGACATATGGTCCTGTAAAGTTCTTCGTTTTGGTCCTGCATCACAAAATGCTAATTTTATTTTGCAGAAGGGCACTGTAGAGGCTCTGCCCCCTACCCCTTTTCTGCAATCTAATTTGATGTGATTTGGCAGTTATTTTCTTTTAGTCCCATGTGAGGCTTTTCAGTTGCTTGTTATTAATTAATATCAGCAATATTTGATCTGTGGTCTTTCTGCTGCCATATCCAAACCATTCTGCGTTCTGCTGGATGATAGCTGCTTTGATGTTTTCACAGATCAAGCATGTTCTTAGCATTATTGTTTGTTCCACTTACTTATTTTAATTTTCTAATGTTGGAAGGTGAGTGAGTTAATATGGCATAAGAGGCAACTACACGTGATATGAAAATTGTGTCTTGCCACTGTCGTGATCAGTTATATCTCTTCCCAACTGCATTAAACATAGTAGCAATTGCTGAATGATATTCAAGCTGCAATCACACTGTTGCCAGCGGTATAGCAACTACACTGTGCTGGACTAAAACCCACCCAGATGGCTACATCATCTTTCCTGGCTACAGGAACAAAACCGCAACCAGAACTTTGGCCATGAAACTCAAAGATACATCTAGAGCTCCAAACATATGGATATCTTTTAGCCAGCACCATGTACTCTGTTCCACGCATGACTGTTTTGGAGGGAGTGCTGGGAGAGTGGTATTTCCTGCTCATTAGTCAACACACCTCTTCTGGGTTATGGGGCAGGAATTGGCGACAACAAGAATACCACGACTTTCTTGCCTGGGAACCGGAACCACTCTCCTAGTTCCATGTAAACACAACTTTAGAAGTGTATTCTACGTTGTGCCTAGGCAGACCCATGAGGGTTCTTTGTTTTCAACAATAAATTCTCCTTCGTATTGTACAACTTTTGAAATATTAAGTCCTCCCTGAGTGAGTTAACCTGTAGGTTTGGGCTTACAGTCTTGAATGCTATCTACAAAGGAAAGTAAATTATATGTACAAAAGTACCCTAGGAAAGTTCTTTACATGTTAGTTGTCACTTTATGGCTAGAGGAATGGACTGGAGAGAACAAAATGGTGTCTCTGTGTGTCCATCTGTCTCTCACTCTTTCTGTGTCTCACTGTGTGTATAAATGCTTACTTGTCTTCTTGTTGCAGTCAGTGGTTGTATGAGCTGGTCCATTTCATTGAAAACTGAGGAGTAATGCCTTTGTGGTCACTAAGAGAAATGCACAAACAAAACTTACCTTTGTCACTTTATTCACATTTTAAAAGTGAACAGAACAATTGTGGAATGTTTTCTGTCCCTCTCTTTGTAATAAATAAAAGCCCTATGTTTCTCCTGTTGTGAATATGGGAATTCTTCAGAAAACCATGGGAGAGACACTGTCCTTAAATTTCTTTAATATTAACTGACAAAGTGCGTTGCTGTCTGCTGTACAGACACTTGGCATTTGTCACAGTTTGAACCACAGAGACATTGAGCGTTTGCCAGCAGTTTCTTCAGATGAGTTGGAATCTAGTTTGTGGGGTTTGTTTGTTTGTGGTTCATTTAATATCTGAAGAATGTAGAGAAGAAGCTTATTGCAGAGATGGCAGTCTTAGGTTTTATAGGATTAAATATGTTTTTCTTCAGGTCTGTTTCTCTTTAGCTGCAGAGATGAAAAAAAAATTGTAACGTTTGGAAGACTACCGTATTAATCGAATACTTTTTGAAAATCAATTATCTTTTGCTTCAGAAAGAAAATCTTGCTCCTGAAACATCTGAATATTTTGGAGAATCTGCTGAAGATGACATGTTCAAAATCTCTGTGACTCAGCAAAAAAAACAAGACATCCTGAAAAAGATGTAAGCACTTTCTCTCTTTCTTACTAACACTTCCTCTCCCTTAAGTACACCCACATCGTTATGTAGGTTTAGAATAGGAACACAAAAATTGATAATACAACTCTTTCAGCAGAGTGGAATTTCCACTCTCTGCTTATTTCTGTTGAAAGATTTCCCAGTTCGTTTTAGTATATTGACTTGAAACACACACACACACACACACACACTGAGGCCTTTGGATATAGGGAGGGACAAAAACACAAATAAATAAATAAATATTTTACTAGCTATTCACTGAATAGCTGAGACATTTAGGTTTGTTTGAAGCGTTGTTTGAAATATTCTTGAGTTAAGCTGGAACATATCTGTGGGATGGCCTCTTCTGAGCTGCATCGAACACCATCATTTATACATTCAAGTGGTTAGTATAGATGCACGTCTTAGCCTGTGAGTTTGGATGATGAAGAGGTAGTTAATGCATCCTGAGGTCTTGGGGTACCCACTGGGATGTAAATTTAATCAATTAATTACTTAGGCAATAAATCACATAGCTAGTAAAATACTTTGAGGACTTTTCCTGAATCTTGTTAGACTTAGCATGAATTATCAGCTTTGAAAATCTCTTGTCCTTCTCAACGGAAAGACCACTTCAGACAGCAACATGGAATATGCATAGACCTCTCTACATTTATTTAACAAGACACAAATCCATCAAATAAAAGGAATGTCTGTGTGAATCAACCCTTATGGGCTTGCTGATGAGACTACAAAGTTCAGTGTTCGTATTGCTACAAGAGCCTTCCTAATCCTGACTTTATCCAAACTTCATAGTGAAAATAAAATGACAAAATTAATAATAAAACTAAAACAAAATACTGTCTGCTATATCAGTGCAGAAGATATTTTCACTATTTAATATGCTTTCTGTCCTCCCAGAAATCTCAGAGAGGTCTGTTTGATATCAACTATACCAGTCCTACATAAATTTACACTGCAGTCCAAAAAAAGGACAAAGCAGGTTACAATAAATTAAATGAATGTTTTAAAAAAATCAAAAATAGCCAGCAGAGACTTGCTTGTGCACAGATACATTCCAGTTTTAACTTTAAGACTATACCTAGTATAATATGGATTCTAGAGAATGTTGTAAAAACATTTTTTTAAAGAAAAAGTCGGTTTTTGCTAGTCTCCAGAATGAAAGGAAGCAGTTGGATGGTATGGGCTCAATTGATGAGGTAAAGCATGAAAATATATTTGGATTTTATTCAATATCTCTCCATGTGGACCATGGAGGCTTCTAGATTATCCTTATCTAGCCATCCTCGGGGGAAAAACCCCTCAAGCTGCCTCACTGATACAGCTTGAACTAATCTAGATGCAGAACACATGTAGGAAACATAAGAGGAGGAAGAAAATGATATCTCACTCTCCTCTTTCCTCTGCTCCTCAGTCTTTTGGCCAATAATTGTCTGAAACAGATTGGGAAGACAATGCTACATGTACTGTATTCTCATCCCTCAACTAGGTAAATTGGGAGAAAACCCAGCCAGGAGGTGAGAATGGTGCTTTTCTTTCCTAAGGAGGTACAGAAACATTCAAGGTCTTCCAGGGAATAGAGGCATCGAAGGCATGGGAGAACCCACAGACTTCCACTCTGGAAGCCTAGTAGGCCAAGAAAACAGGCCAGCTGGCCTTCCGAAGAAACTGAAACCTAGTGGCAGCAGCCCAGCATGGGCCAGCAAGAACTGAGGCCTAGGTGTGAAAGGAGAAAGTAAAAAGGCTGAGATGCCATGGAGTGGCCAGAAAGGAACCTCTTTGGCCTCACTACAAAGTGAACTAGTCAAATTGCATTTGTACCCATCCCTGCCATTCTCTGACCTGGCCTTTCTCCTGGATGGGCACTCCCTATCTGTGGGACAGCTGGGGCAGTAATTTGCATTCTCTCCCCTGGTCATACAGTACATACTAATCGCTTTGTCTTACTTCTCCACTTAAGTGAGTTCTTCCTCTAGAGGAGCCATCTGGGGACCTCTCTAGAACTGTGATATATATGTGTCCCTCCTCAAAGATACTTCTTCCCCAAACGACCCCAGTACCCCATTTCGAAAGAGTCTAAGTTTAATGGAATGCTTTTTCTACACTTCCTTCAGTTCCTCATCCTTTGCTTAGATTTTGGGATCCATGCTATTCTGGAATCCAGAAGTAAAAAATCATCTTATTATTTCCAGAACTCCCAGAAGTTCTCTTCTGTTTCCCAAATTTATCAAAAGTTCATGCCAAGGCTTCTGTATACCCAAGTCCTTGCTTTAGGCTTGCAGAGCAGACATAATCAAGATCTACCAAGAGTCATGGGAAAAGGCTTTCTAGATGTTGTCATAACATATGGAATATATTTAGCATTATAATCTAATTCCACATTGTCATCCAGGGTGGTTGTACCCTTCGACTGCGGATTGAAGATGCATTCGCCTACTGTCTTTTGACATCTGCTATGGTGGTGAAAATGATATGCAATGCATATAAATTCAATATTGTAGAATGCCGCAGATCTGCAAAAGCAAGCAAACAAAAAGCGCTCCACTTCATACATTTTTCTTGGTTTGTCTGAAACAACTGCCTTTTTTCAATTAAGAATTATTTTAAGACAATACACATTTTGAATGATAACATCTGGATGGATTAGATGGATAGCCAGATAAACAGATGTCACATCTTTTGTGTGTTAGAGAGTCAAGCCTGAACATCTGCCCGATTCACTCTTTATGTAGATATGATTCCATCAGTACAGGTGGTTCCATGTAATAGGCGAGTGTGGTCATTTGCTCAGTTGATGAGATGATTTGTCATTTCCAAAAAATCAGTGCTTCAGTGGCATTTCAGAATTCACTGAAAAGATGGTCTGCAATAATCAGCTCTGTTGTACTACCGTAGTTCCTAACTTTATTGTTATTGTTGCCATTAGAGTGAAGAGGACAAGAACAAAGAATTCTAATGAGAACAAACTTCAGCCCAGCAGGGCCACCACAGAAGTGTATCTTGGCTCAGCGTGCTCAGACAAAGAGTAGGAAGTACGCATCTCAAACTCCTTCAGATTCTTGGCCTGAAGCAAGATGTAGGCGAATAGCACAACCAAAGTATTGCATAAATACAGCTGAAAACAGCTTGGGGCTTCCTGTTTCAGAATGGGACAGTGATTTGAATTGGAGACGGGCAAGCAATAGTAGAAGCCAGCAAAAACTTCATTTCTGTGGCGTGGTTAGATATGATTTCTGTTCAGGAACCCTCAGTGATGCTGTGAGTCAGCAGTGTCACATCCAAACCAAAGTCAAAGGGTGACTGAGACAGCAGTAATGTTCTTTTGGCCATAAAGGACCAATAAGGACGTCTCTGAGGCAGGATAACTTAGTTCCCAGACATGCAGCTATACTGGTTCTTCTGGGTCGTCTTCTGGAGAATTCCCCAGCAAATCCCACATTTGTTTTCCAAATGAGGCTTGGCAGGCACCATGTCTGATAAAGTTGCTTACTTGAAGAAAACGTTTCCCTGGACTTATTACAAAAAATACAACAGCTATTATACACACATACCCAAAACAACCTCATTCACCAAAACGAACCATCACTGTTTCTTTTCTTTATATATGCAAACTGCAGAGATATTGATTCTAGCATATGAGGAAGATGGCTAGATTAGGGTGGGGAAAGCAAACTCAGAAGCAAACCACAGCAAATTGTAGCGAAAATTTAAGCCTTCAGCTCTTCATTTAACAGCGTTAAATCTAATAAACCTATACATTTTAATTTTAAATTGCATTATTTATGTTCAGTAATATGTTGGGTAATATTTCTAGATCAACTCACTTAAAACTTGAAACATACATTCCTCCTGATTGAGATATGACTTCTGCTGTGTAATATCAATTTAGAACAAATACAGCACAATTAATATAACATAACTGCCCAAACAGCAGGCTGGGAAGAGATAATAGAATCATGCCAAGTTTGTACTTGAAATTCACTTAAATTGATGTTGAGTTAAATATCTATTAATTTGGTGGTACGATCTTTATCATTCCTTTGGTTTCTTTTCTTGCTCTCTTTCCACTGAACAATGAAATAAAACTGATTCCCAGTTCAATTTCTGAATTACAGAAAAGAGGGTTAGGGCCATTCAGCACTTACCTTTGCTCTGGAATTCAAGCCTTTGTAGTCCTCTTCTGGGCCTCATTTGTGCAAAGTGTACTACAGAACAAAATCTTTTCACCTCTGGTTTGCTCTGACTGCTTTCAGTGGAGCATGATCCAGCTCAAGAGGCCCTTGATTGTTGATTAAAAAGATTTATATGCATACCAGTAAAGGGAATCCAGATCAACACTGTCTGCATAAAGGCAATAATCCAGACGAGCCCCAGTCCTGACCACAAGCTTTAGGGCCAGACTTTGAGGCTCCACACGATTATGAATGAATATTTTTAGCCTCTGAGCCACCATGGGATCCATTTTAGCAGTGCACTTTGGTACAACTCCAAAAAAAAAGGTCCCCTGGTAGTCTGGGAAACAAAGGGAGACAGCATGCCTCTGCGTTCCAGACCATACTTTGCCGTCCTCTGGACCCACTGGCCTGGAACAAGGTAAGATAAGTGCAGAAAGGTCCTTAGAGTCTTACATATCTACAAGTACTGACTTGAAACAAAAGTAAAAATGTTCCAACTTCAATCAGGGCATTTAAATACGGTTTTATTTTATTTGGGAATGTTTCACTCCAGCACCGTGACTGTAGGAGGCTCTGTGTGCCATGCACAGTGCTTTTCAGGGCCGGCTTTCTGGCTTCCACATCACCTCTTCTTCTTGGGGTCCTCCATTTATGGTCATCAAAGCCAGTTGGTAGACCTAGCATCCCTGCCACCTCCATCTATTTGTCTCCTTTTCAGCCACGCAAATATTTTGCCTGCCTGAAATGAAGCATCATACGTATTCTTCTGTATTTCTTGTCGTTAGATAATGTAACAGTGAAGTTACACTTTGGATAATGTGACAGTGAAGTTTTCAGTGCCCAGGCAACTGGGCAGTAGAGAAGGTTGCAGGGAAATTCAGCCATCTCATCCAGTAGATGAATGTTGGAGCTCCTCAACTGTTTTTAGCTTCTGTTGGGAGAGCACCATAAAAAGACTGAGCTTATCCTACAATTCTCTTTACTTGACACCTGCTGCTCAAGGCCAGCAGAAAGGTCAGGGGTAGAAAGATAAAGTTGGGTATCATCAGCAAACAGATGATAGGAAAAGCCGAAGGAACTAATAAGGGAACCCAGGGACAGTGTATACAGAGAAAACAGCAATGGGCCCAAGACTGACCCCTGCGGAACACCAACAGAGAGCGGAACGGAAGGCGAAGTCTGGCCGTTCACGACCACTGCAAATGATCTCTCAGAAAGATATGATTTAAACCAGGCAAGCTCTGTCTTAGAGAACCCAATATCAGAGAGGGTGTCTATTAGCAGCAGTGGTTGACGGTGTCAAATGCAGCAGAAAGATCTAGCAGGATCAAAACAGAATAGAGACCACTCGCCTTGGCCCGTAAAAGATCATCAGAGATCTTTGTAAGGGCCGTTTCTGTAGAGTGGCGAAGGCGAAAGCCAGACTGAAAGGTGTCAAAGATGGAATTAGCCTCGAGAAAGTTGAGGCAGCGAGTATAGACGACTCGTTCCAGCACCTTAGAAAGAAAAGGGAGATTGGGCAGTAACTGGACAGAGAACAAGGGTCAAGGGAGGATTTTTTAAGAATGGGAGAAACAAGGGCATGTTTGAGGACGGCAGGAAAGGAGCCAGAAGAGAGGGAGAGATTGAAAATCGAAAGAAGAAAAGGGAGAAGAGAGGGAGCCACAGAAACAAGAAGACGGGAGGGAATTGGGTCAAGGGAACAGGTTGTGAGTTTGGAAGAAGATAGCAACTTAGAGAGTTCTTCAGAGGAAAGGGGAAGAAACTCAGAGAAACTGGTAGATGGAGGGGCAGGGGAAAGCGCAAAGGAAGACGAGACAGGAGGAACTATCTCGGCACGAATGGTCATTATCTTTGTGATGAAGGAGTTGGCAAAGTCAGTAGAAGAGAGTACAGAGGGAATAGAAGGGGATGAAGGTTTAAGCAGAGAATTGAAGCCGGAGAACAGATGCCGTGGGTTTCTTTCATTAGCCATAATCAGGGACTTGAAGTAGTCCTGTTTTGCCAATGATAGAGCATGTGAAAAAGATAAAAGAACAAATTTGTAATGTATAAAGTCAGCCCGCTCCCGGGACTTCCTCCAGAGACGTTCAGCAGCTCTAGAACAAGAGCATAAGAAACGAACGGTGGGAGTAATCCAGGGCTGAGGCTTACGATTAGCGGAAGATACACACAGGAAGGGAGGAGCTAGGCTATCAAGGGTAGAAGAAAGAAGTGAGGCATGGCCAAGTCAACAGAGTCCCCAAGAGACAGAGAAGAAAGAGAAGAGTCAAGGGACTGAGCAAGAAGGTCAGGGGTAACAGAGCGAAGATTGCGGGAAAGACGTTGGGTAGTATAGGATGGGAGAGGAGGGGAGTAAGAGAGAATAAACGTGATTAAATGATGATCTGAGAGAGGAAATTCAGAAGCCAGATAGTCAGAAATGGAGCATTTAGAAATAAGAACTAGATCAAGGCAATGGCCAGAAATGTGAGTTGGAAGATTAGATTGGAGTTGGAGACCGAAGGAGGCTAAAAGAGAGCAAAAGTGGGAAGTCAAAGAAGAGTTAACATCATCAAGGTGAATATTAAAGTCACCAGGATTAAAATTGGGACTGTGTCCGTCAAAAAGAGAGTCAACCAGGACTCAAAAGCCACGAGAAACTGGGAAGTAGCTCCAGGGGGGCGATAAAAAATGGCAACCCGAAGATTAAATGGAAAAAAGAGACGGATAGCATGAAACTCAAAGGAGGCAAAGTGATGACTAAAAGGGAGAGAAATAACTTGAAAGCCACATACGTTAGCCAGCAAAAAACCGACCCCGCCACCACGGCCCTCTAACCTGGGGGAGTGGGTAAAACAGAGTCCCCCATGGGAGAGAGCGGCAGCTGTAGTGGTGTCATGGGCTAGGACCCATGTTTCTGTCAAAGCAAGAAGGTGGAGGGATTTACAAACAAATAAGTCATTCACTGCACTGGCTTTAGATACAATCGAAAGACAATTCCAGAGGAAACAAAAGAAGGGGAGGTAGATATTAGGAAGAGGACAAATAGTAATCAGGTTAGTGGGACAAGAAGGAGCCATAAAGAAAACAAACACAAAAAGCCGACAGAGGGCAGTCAGGAACACAGCAGAGATAGGAGAAGAACAATAGAAGTAGGCAATATTTAGTAGCATTACCAACAGAGGAACAACTAAGGGGTTGGATAGTGGGTGAAAAGCAATAAGGAGAACAACCCAGAGTGGGGGAGGGGGAGTGGAGGAATAACCAAGGAAGCTATAACTAGGTGCAGGCTATGGCCCAAGGTAGAGTAAAATAGACAAAATCAACATACAGCCGGGCAAAGCTCGACAGATAATCAAAGCCAAAAAACTGAAATGCCCGTGCACCCCTGCAATCACTAGTCCTCAATGAAACATGAGTCCTCAAACAGAGTCAACGAGAAGGGTAGGTGGCCAGCTAGCCCTGGAGTCTTCTTCAGAGACAGAGCTGGTGAATAATTCAAGCAGAGAAGGGCACACAGACCTGTAGGCCGAGGCGAAGTCAGAACAGCCTTCTTTTCTTGCTTTACAGCTTAAAGTTTTCTTACTTTAAAAGTTTAAAATCAGCTGGACAACATAGCTCACTGCTTGGTCTGAGTCGAGTCAGGAGAAGCGGAGGGAGGGGGGAAAATCACACGCTGAAGGTCGTCTCCTTTGTGGAAGCTCAGTGCAAGAGAACTGGGAAGTGTCTACTTCTCCATCATCTCCTGTAAGATATTAGAATCTTCAGGCTTTACCAGGCAGATTCCTAGTTAGTCCCAATGGAAGGAAAAAGAGAAGTTCTAGGAGCAAGGCGCCAGCAGGAAAAGGATAAAGAGGCGGATCCTGGAAGGTGATAAGACACAACTAGACGACGGCTGATCCATTGGGAGACAGAAACTCTCAAGATAGATGGATACAATGATAGTAATTTGTTCACAGCGACTCTTTGCCTTCCTCCCAGAAGGCAGTGGGATTCGATGCAAATCGCCTCTGCCGATCTGGTTCCACCCATATATAGATATCTTAGGATTGTTTACGGAAGAGTGGCAACCTATTAGTTGTAAATCAGTAAAATCACCAGTAAACCAGAATTAATATTAGAAGTAAATCTACAGAATTCTCATTTTTTATTTTCTACTATATTCAATATACATAGCTTATTTATAAAGTGATTTCCACTGGGAAAGCGGCAGTTAAAGAATTGAATCTTCCTTCCAGGATGCGATGGGAGGGGTATAGTAACAGTTTGCATTTTAAATGCCAATGAAAGACAAATAATTGATATCTTTGATTTATCTAGTATAGGTCTATATAAGAAAAATGTTTTTCTGCTAGAGAAAAATGAACAAGCATGTGATGATCTGAGGAGAAAACTCATCTTTTTCTTTCATTATTTTTGATTGTTCAAAGATGTTCTGCCTGGTTTGCTACTATTAATTCAATAGATTATTAATTCAATGAGCCTTTACTATGTTTGACCTAGCCATGTTCCACTTCAGGTTACCATCTAAAATAGATAGGCTTCTTTCTCTTGCAAACGACGAGAGGGGTATTGAATTTAAACAATTACGGTAAGAAAACACCTGATCACAATTATTAGATGTCATGTATTTCTTACTGAATTTATACTTCTTGGGTGTTACTGGATTTTATATCTGAGTCATTAGCAACTGTCCCTTAACTAGCTGGATGGAATGAAAAGCACAAATGCTTATCTTCCAGTTTGCATCTTACAGTTTAAGAAGGAGATACCAACAATCAGTACCTATGAGAGCACTTGATATTGCACCATCTATATTAATAAATACCCTTTATTTAGTATTTTTGTGGAAGTAACCCAATTTGCACATCATGATAAGGCATGAGTTAATGATTTATCATGAATGTTCTGATTTGGGCCCATTTGCTCCTCCCTGATAACATATGGGAAAAGCAAACAACCTGAACTAGGGATTGTACTTTGCTCAAAATAAACCACAGAGTCAAGAGCAACAGATACGGTATTTGTTTGTAGTGGAACTGACTTGAGTCCTTGATTCACTTGCAATGCTTAGTCAGGATTTCTCTATTTTTCCTGATGACTTGTGGGTAGGAGCAAATTGGCCAGAATTGGTGCATTCATAGTAAGCTAGCATCTAAGAAAAGAATTCCAGACTTTTGGGGGACAGATGGTTGAACGCTATGCAAGTATGCCACTGGAACAGATAAACCTTTGGTCTGATCCAGCACGACATCTTCCATCCTGCCTAATCATCATCCAAAATGAAATGACCCATGAATCCATCACAGTCTAATGGGGTCTTAGAATATCTGTCAGGTGTGGAACATAAATAAAATTATTTTATTAATAATTTAAAGAGAAAAAAGTCTAACTATACTTTTTGTAAAACAATGAACATAAGAACATAAGAGGACCCCTGCTGGATTAGGCCACAGCTTGCCTAGTTCAGCATCCTGTCTCACACAGGATTCTCGCCCTTAGCTGATGGTTCGACATATCACTATTTTTTCTTATTTTCTTAAATGAAATCCTGCTTTGCTCTTCATAGCAAAATTCTCCTGTAAGGCTTGCTAGTATTTCTTGATGGTCTTTTTAAACATTGAACTGCAGCTAATTGGATCTTTTGAACGTTAGGGGTGTGTAAAATTAGTTGTCAGATCAAACCCTGCTTAAATTTTGAAGTTTGATCTGACAGCATGCTGAACTTCCATGTCTTCAGAAAGAACCAGTTCATTCCGTTTGGCCTCCCCACCCTCTCTCCTTTCCATGTGGTGGACTTGTCTTCCAGACTGGGCCTCTTGGGTCTAGATAGGTTGATGCCATCAACCATGCGGTCCTCCAGACTTCTGGTCAGTTTTCAGGGAAGTGCTTCATGCTTACCTAGATCTTCTAATACTGGAAGTCTACAATTCCACCAAGAAGGCCAAGCAAATGGATGTGTCCAGCTCCACTTCTGGCAGGCCTCAAATGTGATTATTGCTTTTTAAAATTCTTTTCTTCAGCCTAGAAAGGATGTGCATGAATGAATTTGCATTAGAAAATTCAATCAAATTTTTCAGTTTGCAAATTTTTGCATTGAAATGGCCATCTAGACATTTGAATGCCTGGACATTCTCATGAAATGAACAATGTTCTCAGATCAGTATTTTCCTGGTGAAAATAGACTTTTTCAATAGAAAAAAAGCTGCAAAAAATACTCACCCACAAATCTGAATGTTCTAATGACTATTCAATGATAGACTAATTTTCAGACGTTCAATTTGATTGTGAAATGAATGTTTTTTTGTTCATGTACAACCTTAATATAAAAGGTTTACAAGGTATCAGTGTAATAAGCCATGACACAAGAAGACAAAAGAGTAGAAAGAGAAAAAAGTGAAATCAGTTATAGAACTATTGTGGTAACAGATTGAATTAATGAACTGAATTTCAAAGAGAGAAGAAGATAAAGACTACTAATCTTTTGGCAGAGCAGACAGAACAACTTCATGTTTGTATCTTTCCTCTTCTGCCTCAACATGGTGAAATGGTTGTTGTGCGTACCATTTGAGAGATCAACCTAAATAAGCAAGACTTCTCCAGTCCCCTCAGTGCAGTGAAGGCGAATTCTAAGAATACATATCTGGCTTCTTAACAGTTTGTACCTCTCCTCATGGCAAGACCATATTACAAGAAAGCCTTCTCTTTACAGACCTCTGCTTCTTTGAGTTAACAATTTAAGAATATGCAGGAGTATGAGAACATAGCCTGCACTTATTTGCTTTATTTGCTACAAGAGTTAATACTGACTTGTCCTAATAGGCTCTTGGATTTGTTAGGACAGTCCCATTCCTATGAAATGTTTTAAGAACCATGAGAAGGACTGGTGTGTGGCTAAAGTTTAGATGTCTGGAACTAAAAGCAGCAGCTGCACTTTTAAGTCTTGGTGTCTTCCAAATACTTGCAAATACTTCCCCCATCAACCCAGGGAACTTCTATAGTTATTGGTGATCAACAGTATTGCAAGTGTGTTGGGTTCTTGCATGAGGAATGGAAAATGCTTTTAAGCTGTCGGAGAAAAATACAAGATGAACACTATTGGAAGAATATCTGTGCACTTTGTTTTGGAAAACTTGAAGGTGCTGAAGGATTCCTATTTCAAACAATTAATATTGAAGCAGGAACAATAGGGAAAATGGCAGCACCTACTATTACATTGGTAAGCTGATTCCAAGAGTTGTATTTTTCTTTTTCAGTACACAATACTAGGTTATGATTTCATAGGTCCTGGGTGTAGACTGGAAATTCTTACATATCACAATTCCCGTTCTTACCTTACTGATATTTTTCTTTATCTTTTTGCATTTCACTTCTCCTTGAAAGAGAAGCAAAAAGTCGGTCAGTTTTATTTAAACTGTGTACTATAATGTTCTTGGATTTGCTCCTTTTTAGAGTTCAGGAACTCCCTAGGTACAGCTTGGAGATGATTGCTTAAGTCTGGGTTAAGAAACCTGTTGGACTCTGATTCCCATAGTCCCATCCAGTCATGGCCAATGGTCAAGGAATATGGGAGGTGTGGTTGAATGACATCTGGAGAATTGCAGATTCACCACCCGTGCTTAAATGGTCTCAGAGGGAACTCGTGCATGACAAAATAGCTGTTGGATCCTCTTCCAAGGAGGGAAATACATCCTTCCTGTAGGTTGGTGGTCTGTGAATAAGACTCATTCTCTAGCCTTTTTGTGAATTGACTCTGATTACGAGGGGAAAAAAGACTAATCCCAGCAAACAATGAATTTTCTTGTTTTTTTATATAGATAGCTTTATGCATTTATATCCTGTCATTCGGCACATATATGCTCTAGCACAAATGTTGGTGGTGTGGAACATCTGTTTTGGGTGAAAAGGTGACAAAAGACAGCCTTTGGGTAAAGCTAATGCCGTTGAAAGGCAAGTTGCAAGTGACCAGTAGTCTTTAAGATTGGACAAGGGAAATAGTTTGAAAAAAGGAAACCTAATGTATTATTATTATTATTATTATTAGTAGTAGTAGTAGTAGTAGTAGTAGTATTGACATAAAACAACAGTAAAACACAGCAAAAAAGGGAAATGTTTAAAAGTGGTCCCTCAAGTATTCTAGACCATGAGCCAGTCCAGCTGTCCACCATGCAGATGATGGGACCAGCCCAAGTGGCATTTAGAGCCCTGGCCTTTTCACCAGTTTCTGGAAACAACCCCTGTTTCTGAGCTCACTATGAAAATATCTCTGGCTTGCAACTTTGGAGAGTGGGGACTTTTGTTCCTGGGACATTTTCACATTTCCCTTGCCCTCTGCTGGATGGGAAAGGAGCATAATCCAACTTTGAATAGCACTTCTACTTGGAAGCGCTAGCCACAGCCTAAGCCCCACGCAATCGGTAACTCACCTGTGATCAATCCTGGGGCTGGTCCTCTTCAGGGCGCCATCATTGTGAGTGTCAGCACTGTCACTGATGCTCTGCGCAGTTGCAGTTGTGTCAGGAGGGCAGCATAGCTGCCAGCACACTTGCATGGCAGCTCTGTTGACCTCCTTGTCCAGCAGAAGAGCGAATGCTCCATGGCTGGACACCTCAGTTAAGCTTTGGTGGAAGGCTGGGAAGGTTGTGGAGCATCATTTCATGCTCCACATCTAATCAACAATTAGGCAACTTCTGGGAAGGCAGGGGGTGCCTGGAGGCTGCAACAGCCTCCTTTAGTTGCTGATGTTCTTCCCCAGATGTTGCCTAATTGTTGGCCATAGGCCAAAGTGCAAATTGGCCCCTTTTCTCCAGAATTGACCCAGAACCAGGACTCATCAGGTCGATAGCTACCCTAATGCTGGCTTGAATCACTTGATAAGGCCTGCATTTAGGTAAGAGTTAGACCTAATTATTATAGTGGAAGGACTCCGAACAGGCTACTCAGTCTCTGTCTGGAAGAGCAAGGAAAGTCCACACACATGACATCCTGGCTAATCAAACTCTCAATTCATACATCTCTTCTGGGCCTGTCATTACAGGTCCTGGGATGCCTAGGAGCAAACAGGACAATCGTTAAACAAGGAGCTATGGGCATAGAATCCCATAATGGCTTGGCAACCATTTCCCAAACTACAGCTACTTGGCTACTTTTAAACAACAAGGGAAGCAATAAACTTCTCATACTTTCGTCATTCTATCACATTTAGAATAGCGTTCAGAAGAGCTAGATTTGACCAACTCAACATCATGATGAGATTGGGTAGATAGCAGAATATTCCTCTTGACAAGAGACTCTGTATCTGTGAGTTGTATGCTCTGGAAGACATCATACATTTTCTGCTGGAATGTTCTCTATATGACTCTATCAGAGATTTCTAATGCCCCTTCTTGAAAAGTGCTAGTGGCTAAATCACAAAGACAAAGTACATTGGCTTTTCCGGACTGATAAATGTATTACAGTAGCTGTTGCTCTGTTTCTTATGAAAGCTGTCAAGTTTGTGCTTTGCTAATTAACTTTTAACTAGAAATCATTTTAATAATATTAATATTTGAATTTTTATTATTGTTCCTATACATACTTTTTTCATTTTTTTAAATAACATTTTTATGGTATGGTCATTTGACTAATCATTAATAAACTTACACTATTATATCCATATAGTGGAAGGATGTTTTTAAGCTCTGTTCCTAAATATACATTCACTTTAAATCTGAGGCACCACTGGGGACATCATATGTCATTCATGACAGTTCTTGGATTTGTGATATTCACTTGCACGCAGAACAAAGAATTGAATTTACGCTGAACAAGCCTGTTGAACACATACACATTGTAGCCTGGACATGATATGCCTTTTTGGGTGTTTTTCCACTGGCACTACGTACCCATTAAGTACCCATTAAGGAGCCCTTTTGCTCAGAGCAGGAAGACCCCATTTCCACTACAGACCCCATTAGAGCCACATTTATTTCCACCTGTTCTAGGGAAATCTGGATCATACGGGTCCTTTAGGACCTATAATCCAGATTCTCTTTAGACCCCATTAAAGGGGTTTACAATGGGGTCTTTGGGCATCAAATCTGGATTTTACAGAGCGCGTTTCCACCACAGTTGTGCAATGGGGTCTATGGGCGGCTTGGGGGGTTCACTTCAAAGCCTTTGCACATTCTCCGAAGCCAGCTCCAAAGTTCCTCCAAAGCTGCCTTTGAAGAATAGCACAGGCTCCGAAAAGGATCCCATACGAGAGCAATGCCTTTGTCAAAGGCTCCGGAGAATCTTCGCAGTTTGCGGCAGATTGCTCCAGAGATTCTCCGGAGCCGCTCCGGAGGATCTTCAAAGAATCTCCATAGTGTCTACGGAGATTGCACCCCTCTCCCCCAAAACACCTGGGCTGACAGGTGGGCCCCATGTGGGTAGATCCAGATTCTTTACATGGGTGCTCCAGCATTTCCAGCGCAAGCAAGCTAGCACCCATTGCTATTGGGTGCTAGACCACCCGTGGAAACGCATTGGGAAGTACCCATTCCTTAAATCCGGGTCATCTTAGATCCGGATTAAGGGAGGTCAGTGGGAAAACCCCCTTTGAATACATTACACTTATTCAATGGTAAATGCTCTATATCCGTTTAGAAACAATGAGGAAATTCTGTTGGCTAGAAGGCATAGTGCTAGAATGCTCTGGCCATCCATACTAGCATTCCAAACTTACCATAGTGTGAATGGCTGCCTAGATGATTGTCACTGTGGAGTCTTGACAGCTGCACCAGCATGGCAATTATGGTGGCCATAATTGCATCAGCATCACTAGTCACCTGCTCCCAGAAGAGGTTCAAATGGGAGCTTGCTGGACTATTCAAGCCTTGCTTATACTGCCTTGGGGATGGTCCTGGACGCCTGGAGCCATTTCTGGTTAAGAAATGGCTGTGTGAGGTGCACATGCGCTGTCCAGGACCTTACGCCCACCTTGACTACTGAGTCAAATGTGGAGAGGCCCAATGTGTTATTTATTTTTGTTTTCATACTTGAGCTGAGTGTCTTGACACTGAAAACATGGTTCATTTCCCATGAGCCATCAGGAGCTGCCTGACGTTCTAGGTCATCTTGTGATGAATTAGCATGTCTCCTAATATTTTGTGGTTGAGTGATGTGGTGTTGGTATTGGTAAGGAAATTGATATATTTAGCATTTGAACATTGCACCTACCTGTTGCTTACTTATTCCGTGATATTTGGATATTCCAAAATGAAGCATGAATATTATGAAATATCCCTTCTATTTCAGAATGTCCACATAAGGCAGAATAAGTAAGCAGCATCTGGATATGAACTATTCTCATGATCGGTATTACTTGGGCTCCATGTGCCCAAAAATGTTTTCATCTCTCCTCCTGATTTTTCAAATCAGACAGCAAATACTTTTGTATTTGTGGTACAAAAAATATAGTGATCAGTTGTTACATTTTTTACTTTCTGTGCCTTTGAAATGTTCGAAGAATCCTAGTATGGGTCAAGGATCCCTACCATGAAAAGAAAGAAGACAAATATAATGATGCCATGTTTGAATTTTAAGTAAACCTTACCCATTTAAATAGATGTGTTTTGGTCAAGAGAGACAAAGGCAATGAAAAACAAAGTAGTTTAAAAAGTAACTCTCAAAGCAGACTTTTTCCAGCCACTAGCTGATTCATTATCTAAAACACAAACACTCATTATTTTGTGTGGGGTCTTTTCTTGACAGATAACAAAGAAATAAAATTCCTAAGTGATTTTCCAAACTATTATACTTTGAAATGACAATGTGCAATTTCCAGTGAAATAAACATACTTATGTCTTGTTCCTTAATTTGAAACTTAATTTTTTTTTGCTTCCCTTGAGTTCTGCAGCAGCAGGGAGCTACTAACCACAGTAATAGTTTAGTATTTCAGAACACTGTCTTGTTTTGATTTTAATTCTTAAGCTGTTGTGCATCAATGCTCTTTCCACTAGTTTAGTTCATAGAAGTATTTCCTTTTGGATCCATGTCTTCTCTTCAACTATGCAAAGTCTACTTTCCAACCATCTTTCCCCCTGCTTTATCTAGCTTAGCATTGTCTAAACTGAGCAACAACTGTACTTTTCATGAAATCCCAGGGTCACCCATACCCAACGTGGTTTTTGGCCCTTGGACCCTTTTCATGGAAAACAGGTGCTCTTTCATTGAACTATAGCAACTCTGAAGGGTGTAATGGAAACTATGTTATGCAGAATGGAGGTAGACAGAAAAGAAATGGATACAACATTCTTCAAGTAAACTTTACTAGTCCCAAATCTGTTCTTTGGCTGTTTTTAATTTGAATCGAGAGGCAAATTTTACTTCTCCTTTGACCGTTTCCACATGCTGCATGTTATTTCACATCATGTTGGGTCAGTCTGGGGCCAGATCAAGGGATCCAGCCCCAAAAGAGCAGGTTGGCCAGTAGCCCAAGACCCATCCAAGCCCACTTTGCTTATTCAGGATATAAATGTTTGCTGACCGGGCTGTTTGAGTTGTGTGTCGCTCTGGGAGCCTGGTAAAATAGCACTAGGGTTCTCATGTCTGATAGACTAGATGCCTTTTTGCACTTTGGCCCATAGTCAAGAATTAGGTAACATCTAGGGAAGAGCAGCTGCACCTAGAAGAAGCTGTTACAGCCTCCAGGCACCCCTGCCTTCCCAGTTGTTGCCTAATTCTTGACTAGGTGTCCCAACCCTTACCCGTTTACCTGATCGTGTCCAACTAGGGAGCATTTGGTCTTCAGCTGGGTGAGGTCAATGCAGCTGTTACATAAGCACACCGGCAGGTCTGATGCAACTGCGACTGTCCAGTGTCAGCATTGTCATGGCGACAGCACTGACGCATGCGCCATCATGGAGGGCATGGCACTCAAGACAGTGGCGCCCTGAAGAGGACCAGCCCCGGGATCCACCACAGGCGAGTGACCAATCACACGGTGCTTAGGCTGCCAGTGACTAGTTGGGTGATTATGCAAAATGGCCCTAGATCAGCTAGAGTTTGGGGTGTTCAGAGTTTACCTGCTTCTAGGGAAATACCACTCTTCGGGCATCTAATTCAGTGAAATGTGCCTCCCTAAGAAATTCTCAGAGGACAAAACTAAGTCTGCCTGTACCCCAACCTTAAGAGATGTCTTCAAAAGGTGAACACAGCAGATACATTGACCTATATGTAAGATTAACTCTCCCAACTCTTCACACACTAATGAAACATAAAACATGAGTTCCTCCTCTTTGTACATTGCTTACATAAGTCACCTCACTGCTTTGTTGTAGTATTAGAGCCTGTTTCAGTTGTACAAACTTTTTTTAATAAAAGACCAGTTTTTTTTATCATGTATTTAGTGGTCCAAGTAGAATAACTGTACACAGAACACATCCAAGCCTGCAGTGGAGAGAAACAATGTTCTGTATAAATATAATAAAAAATACTGCAAATAATTAGTGTGACAACTTTCATCTCTCAGTCCAATTTACACCACACAAGTCGTGTTAGGCGCTATGTTAATACTCATTATCTCTAATTGTTTTGTTTGAACTCATAGCATGAAGCAGCCCTTGTGACTATAGAAGATACAATCTGATGCACAAATGCACAGAATAAAGCTAAGTCTTCTCTGTTCCAGCAGATGAAACAAAGCCGAAACAATGACAATCCCAAATAGAATAAAAGACTCTTCTAAAGAATGTTTGGAGAAAGCTAGATATGGACCACAGCCCTGAAATACAGCCCTTCTCCCTTCTCAACTGTCACTAAAAGAGCTACCTTGCCTGAGAAGAACAGGAGAAAGAGCAACTGGGATGTTCTTCCATCAGCTGCTCCTAGTGGCCCCATCCAGTGTAGAACAAATTGTTTCCATGCGTAATACCTGTATTATATATGTAAATCACTCTAGGACCTCAAGGTGAAGTGTAGTATAAAAATATACCTAATATACCTCTCGAGAACAATTGGTGTGGACCAAGATGGGGAGAACCCTGCTGGTATTCCGTTTCCTGGATGCTTTTAATAGTCACTATGGGAACAGTCTGCTTTATTGGATGGGTCTATTCTTAGGCTATAGCTATTCTTGCAATAAATAAATAGTGGGTGACATTCAAGTTGGAGCTATTTCAATGAACTTCAATCTTCACACCATTTTTATACAAAAAAATTTAATAAATATTTTTTCAAGGTTTATTGCCAGGAATAAACACATCAGAGGTGTATTTTCATGTTCATGTAACATTAATATACCATACAAGGTATCCCCATCATCTCAGTGTCTGACTCACTGAGAATAAGTTTTAGGCTTTGTTTTTTTGATCTTCCAACTTTTGTAAAAGCACTTTGATTTCCTTACTTTTTTTTTAAGGCGAGCAGTGTAACCTAATAGCAAATCTACACAGTGGTTTTACTGGACATTCTACTGTTCAAGTATCCAACAACTAGCTTATTAGAATACTTTCTACATACAGTAGATTAACAAAGAAAAGAAATCAAAATCTACAAGTGGTTCAGTATTACTTGTCTGTGGAGGTGGTGGGGGGAAAATCAAGAATTTACAAAATAAGATTTTGGTGCTTTCAACTTCACACACTAATTCGGTACTTTTAATTACACACAACCACACACATCTCATGTTTTCATATACAGAAAGTTATAACGCCTTTGTGTTCCCTTAAACTGTTCTGTAGCAGATTATCTGCCTGTCTTTCTTTCTTTCCCACCACCCCAAGTCTAAAGCAGCCAGGAAAAAAAAATCTAATTCTAAACTGCCTCAGCTGGTATTTTACAAATAATTTTAAAGTGATACTATTGAAGGTGTTTTCAAAAAGGAAAAGGAAAAAAAAAAGACACCACACTTGACCTTACAGAAAACCAGCTTCAAGGCTTGCAAGCCTTCCATATTCTTAAAAAACTAAAAAAAAAACTGATTTTCAGAACATCTTAAATTTTGGCATGTAGGCAACATTTAACAAGGAGAACAAAGTAAAAAAAAGTAAAGAAGCAATAAGCTTACAATGCTAGGAAAAACCTTCAACTCTAAACACGTACATATAAATAAAAAAGGAATGATATTTAAGGCTCTTGATTATTAAGTTAATAAATCAAATATACACAGTGATTAATAAAAAAGGAATTATTTACATAACTATACAAACTTCTACTTTGACACATTTTCCTCTTAATTCTTCATTTGTTTTACCAGCAACTGCTGACAACCCCCCCATCCCCTCCCCCTTTTGCCCCTCAAACCAACAGAAAAAAATACAATAAAAAAATAAATAAACTTTTTAGATAGTTGCTGCGGTTCTGAGCTGCAAAGGCACTTTCAAATACAGAACTAGTTGTACGTCGCCATAAAACCAATATACAAAAGAACTCTAATTTAATAAATAAATAAAATGTATTCTTCTAAGACTGTATAACTCATGACATCAAGAGATTTTTTTTTCGTCTTTTTTTGCTACAAAGAAAAAAAACCACACTATATAACAGGCTACACGATACCTTATGAAACCTTTCTGGGATGCATCAGCTGCAGCTGAATTGACATGGGGCATTTTTTACTAGGTTTGTATAGATGTGAAATGCAGCACTTGGAAATCCAGCCAACCACAGCAACTATCACTGCCAGTGTAAGCCAGCTTGTCAAAACTTAAATTAACACAGGGATTCTAAGCAAATAATAGCCTTAGACTCAAAATATTACACAACCATTTTAAGAACCACAAGCTCCGAGTTGACTTGAATTGATAGGTAAAGGCCCTGCACAGCAGCACCTGCTGTCTGCTATACAATGTACTCCATTCGGTTTAAGCTTTGTGCACTTTCCAAGTCCCGGTTGTCTTGTTTGTTTGTCCAGTTTGGGTGTTTTGTGGGGGTGCCGTTGGGTGGTTTTTCGTCTCTGTCTACTAGAGTGTATGTTGCCTGTTTGGCAAATCGGGTTTTCTGCTGGTGTTTGTCCATGTCATCTTCTTCCACCTCAGAGTTGTGTGTCCTTATTTTGGCAATTTTGGAGTTCTTGTTTTCATAGTCTTTGATTGGGACGGCATTGGTGCCGTGTTTCTCTATAGGGTTCTTGATCTGATTCAGTTGCTCACGCACATTGTTGGTAGTATTGTCATCAGAGGGCGTATGGGTATGGTTGCTCTGCTTTCGGCGCTTCCGGATACACCAGTAAAAGGCAGTGACCAGACAACAAACCCAAGCTACTGTTAAAACAGAGCTCAGTAACGGAACCAAGAAATCTGGAAGGAAAGTTGGATAAACGTTAGTGCTACAAAAGGTATTCAGCTACACGCTATTCAATATGGATGGAGAATGACTTGCTTTTAAGAACTATAGTGCCACCTAACACCATCTAAAGCCACTTCCTCAGTTATCAAACGTGACATTTTTTAGTACTAGAGGAATGGCCTCACTCTTGTTTTCACAGAGCAAATGGGCAGGTCCAGAAAGCTGAACTGCGTCTACTCCTCATATTTTTCAGTTTAATTCTCACGCCACAAAAAAGCATTTCTGAGTTAAAGCTAGTGACACTGATACTTCACAGGAAGCTGGAAGAGTTTCGGAAACATCTGTTCAAATTTGCATACACGCCTTCCAAAAATTATCTTGTCTAAAAGTTAGGGATATAAAGGAGTTATGGACACCTCTTCGGATCCTGACCATCAGCTAACCTTCGGTAGCAATACAAAACTGGATTTGACAATAAAGTCCCCAAAGTGGACTAGACGGTGCCACTTCAGGTTGGTTGTTCAGTACAGATAAGGACTTCATGGCGTCCATTTTTAAGGCCATGGAAGCCAATGAAATATGCTTACTGACCCGTTATTTTCAAATGCAAGTCTTGTACATATCGTTTAACTTATTGTCATCACAAAAGCCCAGCTGATCACAGGATTTGGGGATGTGTCTTAATGCCCTGAATGCCCTACCAACATTGACTAAAATAATTTTTATGAGAAACACAAGGGTAATTTGGAGGGTGAAGTGATATGAAAGCAGTTCTATTGCATTAAAGATGCATTTAGTCTACCATTCTATTCTTACAACAGCCAACCAGATGCTTATAGCCTAGTGGTTAGGGAGCCAGAGTCTTATCTGGGAATACCAAGTTTGATTCTGCACTCCCCCACGAAGCCAGCTGGATGACCTTGGGCTAGTCACAGCTCACCTCTTGAGCTCTCACAGCCCCACCTACCTCACCGGGTGTTCTGTGGTGGGGAGTAGAATAGAAAGCTTTATCAGCCACTTTGAGTCCCCTTAAATGGTAGAAAAGCCAAATCTTCTTCTACATACAAGAAGTGACTTCACTGATAATTCACTGGTAGCTATTTGTAGATACTATTGTTTTAATATAGATTGTTTACTGCTTTAATGTGTTGGATTTTAAATGTCGTTACCAGCCCTGAGACCTTCGGGTATAGAATAGGATAGGAATATAAATATTTATTTATTTATTTATAAATAAATAAATAGTTCTTATGGTCCCCAGCATCTGGTATTTAGAGGCAGCATGCAGCCAACATGGGATGAAGATACAACCAGACAATCCTCATCTGAAGAGTTACCTGTAGTATTTTTAATTGGCCGCTTCTGCACACGGACTTCTGCAACTGCTGCAATAAGGGTGCTGTTCCCATCACGTTTACTAACCAAATCAATAATTTTATCTCTTATTTCTTTGATTGGGTTCTCTCCTTCTTGGATATCTTCAGCAGACTAGAAGAAATCAATGGCATGTTAGTGACAATTCTAAAAGAACAACACCTACCCTCTGGAATGCTCTCCCCCAGCCAACATTCAGGAGAAACAACTTAGTGGACTCTTTTGATCCAGTCTTTAACTGTGTGAATAGCTACATCATCTGCTTTGTTTTCTTCATCCCACTTACTGCTTAATAGCCTGTTCTTCTTTCCTTTCAAGTACTGGTTTTAATCTTGCCTTGTATGCTGTTTGTGATACTTTACAGGAAGGGTATTTACAAATGCTTGCCACAAATGAATAAACGTGTAGTAAACAAGCCTTCTAGAAAGGACAGAATAAAGAGTCCTGCCTGGCCAAGACTCCAAATATGAAAAGCAATGACTCCTACAGATATGGAAGTTTATATTTGGATGCCGGGCCAATATCAATACTGTTCATGATAATCCAGCATTTCATTCTTCCAAATTAGTTGCAAGACAAAAACACATTTAAAAGTTTAATACACTAAAACCTGATTTAAATCAAATAAATGCCATTTGTCCATTTCCCCCATTTATTTTTGCTCATTTGTTGCATTTATAATTCACCCTTCAATAAAAAAAAAATCACAGTAATATTTTGTGTTATCATTATTCCTGCCAATGACTGGTTTGTGACTGACAAATTAATATTTTCCAAAAAGGGATGCTTATTTCCAACTAGGGTACACAGACAATTAAAACACTACCCTGCTGTTTTGATCTTCTCTGGCTGGATGTATATAAGAACATTAGAGGAGCCCTGCTGGACTGGGCCACAGCCAATCTAGTCCAGTATCTTGACTCACACAGTGGCCCACCAACTGTTTCTGGGAATTCTCAAGAAGATGAAGGCAAAATCTTCACCTGGGGCCTGTTTGCACTTGGCCTTTTTCTGGAGTAAATCTCAGGATAGAGGTCTATTGTCTGCATACTAATATAGACTCTGACAGGCCTCTCTTGGGGCCTGCTGTAACCTGCACTAGCATGTGGACAGCAGGCTTCTATTCCGGGATATACTCCAAAATCAAGTGCGAATAGGCCCCTGCTCTGAAGTCCCTGCAAAAGGCCTCTAGAGACATCTTGCCTGTTTCTCCAACTTGGAGATGATACCTAGGCATCCATTCTAGTAGCCATTGGAATGTATCTAGTAGACATTAGATACATTTATCTACTTCTTGCTTAATGCTATCTAGGTGGTCCTTAAATGGCTTCTATGAGGAAATTACGCTTCCAACTAGAGTCTTGTCCTGTCCTCCTTGCCTTGGGGGGCCCAATCTGCAAGCTGCCACTGCAGAGACGGCAAATGGTGACAATCCTTATTCTTCAAGAATGCTCACAAGAATAAACCACACCATTCAAAAACAAAAACTCTAGCTCTATAGACTTACTATTGCTACATGAATTTCATTATTTGCCAAATGTGATGGTTCACATGTAATGTAGATGGAATATTCAACAGAGACATTCTTCAAGATACTTAGATTCCTCAGCTCATTACAGATATGCTCAGTTGTGAGACCCTACAGGAAAACACACAAACAAAAATAAAGACCATACAAGAACTATGTCAGAAGAGTTAAAATTAATATGAATTGGTCAGCCTTCTCTTACTAGCAGTTGTACCTGGCTACATTTGTGCAAGGATAACATCAGGATTAAGAAACCATATTCCCTTGAGCTGTTGGACTCTAACTTCCACCAGTCACAGTCAAGAAGACCAGCAATGAGAAAGGATGGGAACTGACATCTAGGAATAATCTCTAGCACAGCAGTTCTCAACCTGTGAGTCATGACCCCTTTGGGGGTCAAACTACCTTTTCAGAGGGGTCATGACGAGTCTCCCGCTGCCCTTCCCTCCCCCCTCCCAGCTGCCCTGCCCCATGGTTGGGGGGTCTCCACAACATGAGGAACTGCATTAAGGGGTCACAGCATTAGGAAGTTGAGAACCGCTGCTCTAGCAGGAAGTTTAGTCATTAGCAAGAACAAAGGTCACTGCACAGGGACAAACCCATGTTTGCTTAATGTAAATTTAACAGGACTGATACTGATCCTAGATGTTGACACCACTGATATCTTTTACATTTTTAGGGTTTTTTTTTTTAATAAAAAGTAATGTCCTTTGTAACCCAAAGTTGGTTATAGGTGCCTACTAGCATTCCCAGTTAGGGATGCGCATAAATATTCGTAACGTTAGAAATTTGGCCATTCAAACTCAAATCAAATGTTACAATATTCATATGCTAACATTTGAACGAATACAAATGTTTCCAGACATTCGTATGAATAGTTCAGGCATTTGTTAAGCTGGGATACATATCTATTCGTATCAGAGATGTATCTGTTCATATCAGGTGCATAGTGAATGTTCGTACAAATACGTACAAATAGATTCGTATCGAACAGAATTTTACCACCTTCGAATGCAATCTATTCGCACAAATAGCGATTTTTGAACATTCGTTTAGAATAGAATGCCAAAAAAACCTGGTGCACATCAGTACCTATTCCCAGGGTTAAAACCTGTGATATTCTCCCTAGAATGGCTGTTGCTTGAGGCTGGAATTAGCAAAGCAGTTAAAATGAGCTGCTTTGTGGATCTTCTGAAATCTGCAGGCTTTCACCTCTGCAATATTTTTTCTGCAATATTTTTTCTGTGAATAAACAAGGGGTAACTGTCCTTGAGTTTGATTGTGGAAAAGCCAGATTTGTCCTCAGTCACTCATGAAGCATCTTTAAGTTGCTTTCAACATGTCATTATCTTTCTCTAATTCATGGTCAAGGTATTCCAGATGTTGATGAAGTACAAGGCAATCTAATCTAGCCAAGAGGAAGGAATGATGGGAGGTTTTATCTAGCAGTATCTCTAATTTGACTATCTGTGTTCTAGCCTACCTGAAAGTTAGTTCTAGTGAGAAAATCCAGATCAACTGGACAATAAGCAGAATTTCGTTGGCTGAGAATAAACAGACTCTTCACAGATCACTGCTATTCTGACAATATTCTAGGGTAGCTCAAAGCAAACTTTGGCTTTTTGGCTGACAATAATGGAGAAGAGGTACTCACTGGACTCATCATTTCTTTGTTGAAGGTGAATGTGATATTAGCACAGTTGTCCTGATAGTAAGAATCAGAATTGCATATTGTTTTGACTGGCTGCTGATTTGCAGGCCAGCATTCACCTATGTTTTCACAGGGACGTACGAAGCAATGGTCATCTTTAACAGGATGACAGGTGTGGCCTGCAGGACATTCACCATAACCTTTGGCATTGATTTGGCAAGGCTTTGGACCACACCAGACCTAAAAGATAGTGAACGTTTCATTAGCATTTCTGCAACCTTTAGAAAAGAAAAATAAAGTGAGATGAAGGCTCCTAGAGAGTACCTTAGTACAGGTGACTTTTCCATTCCCACAGTAACACCTATTGCATTCATCATCCCATTTTGATCCATCTGGAATAATATGTCCAGTGGTGATACAAGGCCTTCCTGAAACTGAGAAACAAAGCAGTTCAACGGGTGTATCCATAAATTTACCTAATACTCAAAATGATATGAGCCCTTTATGAGTCAGGCTTGAGAAGTCTGATAGGAACCCAAGCTTTTGTGGGTGTTTAGTACCAGCACTAAAAGTGTTTAATCATTAGACATCTCTAGCATCCAAATGATTGCCCCTGTTCTTCCTCCTCGAGATGTATCCCCTGGCAGATGACTTCATCATCATCATAAACTATGTATACTTTGTTATAGCAAATGTCACTATATAACTCATTTCGTTTCTAGTTACCTTCTTGGCATCTTGGACCAGTACGACCAACTGGACAAATACACCGGTAACCATTGATTTCATCAACACACGTGGCACCAAAGGCACAGGGAGATGACTGACATTCATTTATATCTAGGATGAAAGTTTGGGAAGATGGGTGAAACTGCACCAGGTGTTATTACAAGATTTAGAGTTCTATATCCTAGTTTGAAGGTGTAGTCCTTGCTTAAATGAAGAAAACCAGGATCTTGAACTATACAGCTATTTTTAAAAATACTTTATTGAAGCCTTTGCTTTATATTCTGCTAGATAAACTTGTAGGTTACAAGTAGTGGGGAAGAACTAAAGTAAGATCCATCCTCAAAGGCTGTAACACTAGGCAAGATCCTGGCTACAGATCCTGAAGACTGAACCAGGACTTCTGGATACTTCTGGGGACGTTCCTTCAGTATATGTACATACACACACACGCACACGCACACACACACACACACACACACACACATATATATATATAGCTTCTGATTTTGTTTTCACACTTAAGTTTAAAAAAAACTCTAATAATTTTAATTAATTGCACAGTACCTAATTGCAGTTAAGGATTACAAACACATATGCTATTAAGACTCCTAATGCAAAAATGGTGTATTTTAGAAAGTGTTTGGAGTTCTTTCTTTCAAGAAAACTCATCCTCAAAGTCAAAAACACAGGAGGTGGAAGGATCATCTACTTCCTTGAAAGTAGAAGAAAGATTCTGACATTTGATGAGCTTCATGCAGAAATAACTCATGATACTTTGAAACTATAGGGACTTTATCAAGTGCTGCCACCATCTTGCGCCAATTTAGAACACATCTTTGAGCTTAAGGAATACACAACACTTACTTATTCTGCAGTCAGGACCTGCAAAGCCTGGAGCGCACTCACAACGGTACCAATTGTCTCCATCCACACACGTTCCACTGTTATAACTGTTGAAGACAAGACGAGAGAGAATTCAGCTCTTGCTTTCACAAATACTGTATATAGCAGCCTCTACAAAACATATCCATAACTGCATCTATTATCATTGCATAACTGTCACTTCTAATTTCAAAGTGGTCAAGATATTCAAAATTAACATTATACCATAGGATCCTCTTTTTATACTGTATCACTGAGCACACTCAATTCTTGTTTAACTAGCAAAGGAATTTGGGGGGGGGGGAGGACAGAAGTCAACCAGACAGCACCTAATCAGTCCCAATTTCTATCTTGATTTGATTAAAACTTCTACCAATTTCTATTAGTTGCACTCCCTCTCATCTATGTAGAACAGCAAATGGGGGATTCAGACAAGATGGTCTACGCACACCTTGTTATGACAATGTCTCTCTTCTCTAGAGTATTCTATGCCTATTCTATGCCAATTCCAACTCCATTCCAGCTCTTACTCTTTGTGATCCAGCATTCCAAGATCACCAACCGTGCTCAGTGCTCACTGGCATTTTTGAAGTAATTCCTCTCCCACTAGGTAACCTCTTAAGGGTTGCCATACTTCTACAAGGTCTATGCCCCTCATTTTAGTCAATATCTCCCCTCCTGTACACCTGGGTAGTGCTAGTTTGGTGATGTATACAATAATAGTCTTCAAAGACTGGAAATGACTACAGGATAGGGACTGGTTTCATTAACCATAAGTACTTATAGATGCTGCTAGTTAGATTAAGTAGAAGGATGTTTATTTGGTCAGTTAACGCACGTGTCGTGCAGGAAAGGGGAGGAGGAATGAAGATCATCAGAAAGAATAGAGCAGCTGGACTGAAGGTGCTCAGTCACAATGGAACAATTTCATAGCAGAGGATGGAACAAGTACCCAAGCATTCCTCACAGCAAAATAAAAAAGAAAATGCCCTTTCAAGGAAAGATGCTCAAGACACATGAAAATAAAAAGCCCGTCTCATTCCCAGTTCATGTTGCTTACCAAGGGTGTGGATTGCAATCATTTGTATCTGCAGAAGAGATCAAAGAGATGCACAATTAATCCACAAAATCTTGGCAACATTTAATAGTCTGGATTTCTACAGTAAGGTCATCTTTCAAGCAGATTGAAGCTACATCGTTAAACTCAAAATGCATGTGGAAAAAGGGATTCTTTGCAAACAACTTCAAGCAAGATGAGGAGTTCATAGACTCAAAAGTGGGTGGGCCCCTGCTAAAGAAAATAGGAAATTCCAGCCAGAGGTAGAACAAACCACGAGTGTGAACAAGGAAAAAAAAAACCCATCTGTCTCCACTTATCTCATTTGCAACTTTCCCATGCCTAGGTCAGGACACAATCCCACAGTGTCATTAAATTCAAATGATTAAGGTGATGCTAAGCCTCACATCAAACAGGTTCCCCCTTCTGTTTTCAATCTCAAATCCCCAAGGGCAAACAGATGAACCAGTTTTCTCATCAGCTACTTCTTTAGAAGGGTTCGGGGAGGACAGGAAAAAAAGGCGCTTACTTTGAGTGCAAGTCGGTCCTTCCCAGCCCTCTTTGCACACACATGTAAAAGAATCTCCACTGACTACACAAGTTCCACCATTGTGACAGGGGTTCGGTAAGCAGCTGCTGTTTCTGGCTGTAAGAGAAATGAAAATGCGTGTAACCAAGATCACAAAAGTATAGCAGTAGATGCAGACTGGCCAGAGTCCACCGCCATACTAACCTATGTTGCAGGTGGCTCCATCCCACCCTGCAGGGCACATGCACTTGAAGGCATCTCCCTCATCGTAGCAAGTCCCTCCATTGTTGCATGTGGCTTCATCACACTGACTGTCACCTGCCAGAAATCAGAACGGGGATTAGTGGTGGGTGAGCTCCTAGTGAATTACGTTTGAAGTTGCTAGAAGGTTAAGCGTTTCCAAAAACCTGAAAGGAGAGTCTCCCCCGTTTGCAAACAGTTGATCTGTTTACACCATACGTTCCATAATATTATATCTGGGGAAACTCTGCCACACATGGCGGCATTACAGCATTAGCCCTTGGGAGTCTGAGTCCTATTTGACACCATGCTGATAAATGAAGATATGGAGATGCAGCTTTGACCTTTTAACCCGTTTAAACAAGCAGACATATAGTTAAAGGTCTCTGTGCAATTTCACAACATTTAATGCACATTTTTATATAACACCCATTATTTTCTCTAATTATTAGCTGCTAAAAGGGGTTGGACTCCAAACACTATCTGAAGGGTTTGAAATCCCTGCCGTAGAACAATCCTTATAATGAACAACATAGCATGGTTTCTTCAAAATACTCCTGCTTTTTTCTTATCTTCATTAGCACTAGAGAAACAAGCCACAATGCCAGATTCTACTGCCATAGTAAGTCAAACTCTGATGTTTATTGCTTCCACAGAAGAGGATTCCATGCTAAGTCTGTGGCTATGGCTGATGTGCACATTTCACTTCCTGATGCTACGCATCAGAATGTGCAGCCAAAATCAAACCCCCACACGTGATGGCCGATACTCTGTAGTGGTGGCGCATTATAGCGACACTACTGAGGATTTACTTAGTGCCGGTTGGAGAACACTTGCTCTGCAGCATCAGGTAAATTCGAAAATTCCCGCCAGTCCAGAGAGGACGGTGAGAATTGCCAGCGAGAACAGGGACGGCAGCTCAACTGCGATTGGTTGCCTCATCCCACATGACGCGTATCCCCATCTCAGCTCTCACAGCTTCTTCCTTGGAAGCTACGGGAGGCTGCTGGAGTCGGGCTGCCAGATCCCCGCTTCGCAGCAGGTAAGATGTAATTTTTTAAAATAACTGTGAATTTAACCTGCTAACCTGGAAGGGAACAGGTCACATGCATACAACAAACTGTATAAAATACTGAATTTTAGTGATAATGCTAAACTGGGGGCAACTCTTAAAACCCACTTACGAGAGTGGCAGGTCTTTCCTTTCCAGCCATTTTTACATTCACAGAAGAAATCATTCACCAAGTCTCGGCATGTCCCACCATTGTGGCAAGGGTTTTTACTGCAATCGTTAATATCTGGAAGCAACAGAAAAGAAACTGAGACCCCAAAAAGATATTTGCAGAAGCTACAAGTATTTTAAAGAGTCATTTGCTTTGTCCTCGTGTGTATTTTTTCCCTTCTTTTGGCCTCCAGTCTGAGGCCTGGATTAAGTGCTCGAAGTTCTTAATGCCACCACTGACGTTATCATGTTTATTCTGCACTATACCCCACTGCTCACTTTCAGGGTTTCTTGCCAACACACACACCACACACCAGTTCCCCTGGAACAAATATACCAGTTCAGCTGAAAGCAAAAGGAGGCCTTATTACATAATTATACTGTTTCAAGGCCAAAGACTAGCAGTTCAACCCCTCCCCTGTTTTCCTGAGGCACCAAAGGGAAAAAAAAGAAAAAAGAAAAAAAGGCACAGTTCAGAGGAAGCAAACTGTTTGGATTCTGAGACAATTAAAACTTCTAATTCAAACAAGCAAACAAAGGCAACAAACACCAGACACCCACCAGCTACTGAGAGAGCCCTAACGAGAACAAGCTTTTCAAGGCACATGGATGTTGCTGAATTCCAGGTATTACCACATCAACCTGCATGATCAGTAGGGAAAGAGGCTTCACTATTGCTTTAAAAGGAGCCACGTTATCTGCTTTTGCAGCAAAGCAAGGAAATCTATTTACTAGCGACACTATTCAGACTTAACAGAAGGGGCTCCTCAGAGGTGCCTTAGAGAGTGTGGGGCCCCTTGTGTTCCCAACCCCTCACTAATCCACCTTTTCTAGCACTGAGCGTTCAGGAGAGGGGCAGGGCAGGCTGGTGTGTGAACAATCCCATCTCAAAGCCATTTCTGAGCTGCCTCAGACACGTTTTTTAATCCAGCTTCAGTCCACTTTCAGAGCGAGATAACACACTGGCAAAGTGACAGGCCACTTGGTTTTATCTAGCTCAGAAAATCCCCCTTTGAGTTAGGAAGGAAAATGACAAGTCACTTTGCTGCTGTGCTCTTCCACTCTGAAAGTGGACTGAAGCTGGATTAAAATATAGGTGTGAACACAGCCTTAGAGTCACTCCACACATGGAAGACCAAAAGCTCTCCCTGCTTTTAACATTTTGGTATTGGCTGTGTCATCTCTTGATAGATGTCCAAGAATTTTAACCCTTCAAGTTGTTTCAGCATCCCTATGCTGAAGGCCCCCTAACTCAGTGGTAGAACAAAACTGCCTGGAAAGCAGAGAGGTCCTGGAGCAATGCCCAGCTTCTCCCCAGAAGTAGGGAATGGCAAACCACATCTGTATCCCCACCAAGAAAGCTGTGTGGAGATGGTGACAACTTAGTTGGTGACAACAACCACAGGCTCTGCATTCGTTTTGAATTTAAGTCATATGCTGCTTTAGTTCCATAATCAAGTTTCTATAATTTTTTAAAAAAATATATAATAAAAGTATTTTTACTCATAAAAGAGGGGAAAATGCAGGCACTCGGTGACTGAACAAGATTAGCTAACCAAAGTAAAGAAGGAAAAACAGGCTGAATATCACCCCTAGCCGGACTGTACCTAAAGAAGACCTTTTCTTTCTGAGAGTCCCTGGAATTGTCAGTATGCAGAATCCTGCTACTTTGGAAAATAAATTCATAAGAAAGAGCTTATGATTACAGGTTCCGAGGATGGAAAGGAGCCACAGACTTGGAGGAAAACCAAGCGATTATGGTAGAGCAGGAGGAAAACAAAGTACTATGCGATGGCCAAGAAGAGGACGGGAACTCAAAATGTAATGTTTGCTGTCTGCATATGTTTGTTTCAATTGTTATGAGAGATCTGAGGTTTTAAGTGTGGTGGGGGGAAAATAAAAGCTTTAAAAAGAAAAGGAATTCGTAAGAACATAGGAGCCCTTCTGGATTAGGCCACAGCCCATCTAGTCCAGCATCCTGTCACACACAGTGGCCCACCAATTGCCCATGGGCATCTCAAGCAGAGACGAGGGCAAACCGTCTCCTGCTCTTGAATCCCAGCAAATGGCCTTAGAAGCATCCTGCTTGTCCCCCCAGCTTGAAAGACGTACTTAGGCATCCATTCTAGTAGCTACTGATAAGGGCTTCTGCCCATCCAGAGAAGGCAGCAGGACTTACTTGCTTCACAGAATGTACCTTCCCATCCGTCACTGCAAATGCATTTGTAAGAGTTTATGCCATCAATGCAGGTACCCCCATTTTTACATGGGTTGCTCTCGCAGTCATTAATGTCTGCAGAAGAAAAGGAGAGAATATCTGTTAGTGTCAGAGTCATTTTCCTAAATGTTACAATAGGACCCCCAGGTTCCATCAACCAAAGCCAAACACAAAACTGCACATTAAGAATAGGATAGATTTAAACACCTCCAAAACAGTGAAGAAAAGTAGTAGCAGAAGGAACGGTCAACTTCTACATTATCTTTTCTGAATCAGGCTGTCAAAATCAGTATCTTCTACATTGACTGTCATTGCTTAGTTGTGGCGAAACATTCCTTTGAATGTTTCATGCGGCATTTGAAACACTGTTGCCCCTCTACATGGGAGGGTAGACTTTGCTAGTTGGAACACCTAGGACAGTGGTTCTCAACCTGGGGGTCGGGACCCCTTTGGGGGTCGAACTACCCTTTCAGAGGGGTCGCGACGAGTCTCCCACTGCCCTTCCCTCCCACCTCCCAGCTGCTCCGCTCCCATGGTTGGGGGTCCCCACAACATGAGGAACTCCATTAAGGGGTCGCGGCATTAGGAAGGTTGAGAACCACTGACCTAGGAGGTCATTGAAGGCCTTATTTTGCCTCTCATCTGCCCTCCCTTTGTTCTTTCGGGCCTTCTCAGATCAGAAGTGGGATACATCATCGCGATACAATGGCAAACACTCTGGGCCCTATCTGGGCTTCTATGACAATCTGCTGGCCCTTGAAAGGTATAGGCCAAAGGAAGCTTCATCTAGACAGCACTTCCTCGTTCTGCATTATTTAGATAATCTGGAGAAAAGCACATCCAGACACTTTTTATTCTGGATTATTCATGCTTTATCCTGGATTATTAAAATAATGAGGAATAAGTAAATACTGTCAGGATGAAGCTTCCTTTGGTCTACCAGCCAGGCACAGAGAAGATGGGGAGAGGCAAAGCAGGAGAAGGTGAGTTACGTTATAGCTTTCACATAGCTACAAGAGGAGATTCTGCAAGTATTCCAACGAGCAAACTCTATCACCCCCAATGTACGGGAAGCAATGCTGTTCTGCATGTTTTGTGAAACATTCCAAACAGTATCTTGCACACCCCAACTAAGGTAGATCCCGATTTATCTCCTACCCAGTGCTAAGCTACAGTAAGCAAGTTATTTTGGCATGCGTGTGACCATAATAAATGATTAGCCAAGTTAGGCCTATATAACACAGCGTCAACTAGTCAGAATGGCCTTAGGTCTCTACTAGAACATGGTCTCTCCCAATCCTGCTCTCTCAAAAAGATTTGCATGAGAAAGATTAAAGCTACTATATTTTGTATGCAAAAGCACATATCCACGTTAGCCACAGTGTTCTCCAAAAAAGTGCTTTCTGGATGTTGGATTCTTTCCTCTATCAACTGCAGTCAATACAGCGACAATCTGGGATTATGAGATCTATAATAGATGTGCACTGATATGGCTTAGCTGCAGACTGAGCTAGGGAACACATGAAGAGCCTGGCATGATCCATCCCCTTTTCTTGCATGAAACGTGGCCTGGCTTAATAGTGTGGGACCTTCATGAACTAGAACCAATGCTGAAAGGCTCCAAACTGTCCAATCATCAAGCTGGACAAAGAGCAGCTTGGTGGAATGAAGGGATAGATCACATCAAGTTCTCCATATCCTTCTTGGCTCAACAAAGCTGAATTACTTGGAACCAAGGATGCTCGGATGGAACCAAACCGAACCAGCACGCATAATGCTAACCTTCCCTGCTAAAAGGCAAACAAAAACCAGGCAAGTTTATTGTACATTATCATTGCAATTTGAAAGGTTTCAACTTATAAAAATGAGCTTCCCTGAGGCTTGGAGAATACAAAGCACTTTCTGCACTTAACCTGATTAGCCTGCTGATTGGGCTGGTAAACTTCAGGGACAGGAGGACCATTTGCATTTGCCAGGAGGAAAGCTTACCCATAGAATCCCTTACTGGCCAGAAGCGCAAATGGTACTCCTGTTCACAAGCCCGCACCTCCAAAGCCAGAAATCCCGCCTCCTCATTGTAGCAACTGGCTACAATGTTCAAGTGTTCAAGCACAGGGACGTCTAGCAGCCACTCACGTCAACAACTGTGCCCCTCTTGCGACCCTATGATCGATCATGGGATCTATAATGACCACCACCACCACCGTGCCTCCCCCTCCCACCACACACAGGCACCCGGAAGAAGAGCGAATGGTGTTGCTGGACGCTTCAGGTAAGCTTCTAGCTAACGTTGATAAAGGTGTGGAGCACGTTTTAGTACACCACACCTAATCAACAATTAGTGCACCTCTAGTGAGGGCATGCATGCATCTAGGCTGTAGCAGCCTAGTGGATGTGGAGATGCTCTTCACCAGAGCTGCACTAATTGCTGACTAGAGGCTTAAGTGCAAATTGGCCTCTGGTCTCAATTCAAAAGGCAAAGACAAGAACCCAGTTAGTTTCCTGTACAATGCCCTCAGCCCCTTGAGTTCAAGGACAAATCGCCTGTAGATTCTGAGGCATTTAAAGACTGCTGGAGAGTCATGCCAGATGGGACCTTCAATGGGGTCCACATGGGGACAGGACCCGATTGGTACCAATCAGGTTCCTAATGTATTTTTTCTCAATATACTGTATTTTCTGGTGTATAAGACTACTTTTTAACCCAGGAAAATCTTCTCAAAAGTCGGGGGTCGTCTTATACTCTGGGTGTCATCTTCTTATATGGCGAGTATATCCCAGACTCTATATTTTAACTGGAAAGTTGGGGGTCGTCTTATACACTCAGTCATCTTATACGCCAGAAAATACGGTACCTTTAAATGTTTTAACTTGACCAGATATGAAACAATTTAAGATCTTTAAGAACCTCATTTAAATTTGTATGTAATATTATTATTATTTTTAAGTGTGTCCCTGTTCTTCCCACACCACTTTCCTCTTGTATCTTGTCTCTTTAGACTGTAAGCCTGAGGGCAGGGACCTGTCTAAGATTAATATAATATTGTAACCTGCCCTGAGACCTCCGGATATAGGGCTGGATGGATGGATGGATGGATGGATGGATGGACAAAACCTAAGCAAAAAACATAGCAAAGACAAAAGCCTTGAAATCTTACTTTCATGACAGTAGGTCCCAGTGAAGCCTTTGTTACACTCGCAGGTGAACTTCCCTCCTGCCTGGCTCTTGCACTTGCCATGGGGGCCACACACGTTAGAAGAGATGTAGCGGACGCCTTCCGGTGTGCTGTTGGAAGCTACAGCCACTGTGCAGCTGTCAATGACTGCAGAAGAAAGAAGGCAGGCATTTGAAAAAGTCTTCCCTGGCTGTCAAAGATATCAAAAGGTTCTTTGCAGGTTGTCCCCAGCCACATGTGAGTAGAATTCACCCTTTCTCTTTCAAAGAAGCAAGCCCTTAAATAAATCTTTGGAACGTTCCACATGTCTTGGGAGTAGAATGACTGTAGAGAAGGAACAAGACGATGACTGCAGCCATGTTCTGATGACCTTGTGGGGAGGAACCATAGGGAACCCCTTTCTTAGAAATCATTGTAGGGATAGCAAACGTTTCACCCTCCAAATGTTCGAATGACCACCCTCATCAGCTCCAGCTATGAAGGCTACCCCCATCAAGAAAGCCTGGGATCCCAAAATATCTGGGCAGCACCATGGTGGTTAATCACAGCTTTATAAGGGGTCCTTTCTCCAATTTGCTTCCCATACGGAAGATCTAGGAATACACTAGAAGGAAGGTTAAAAGCTAGTAGCAGCTTGGATGCCTACTCCACCTAGCTCAGTACTGTCTAGTAATGGTTCTCCAAGATCCTAGGCCAAGGACCCTCTGAGCACTCCAGACGCAAAGCATGTGGTCTTCTCACTCACTGGATGAATGGACCACAGTTAACCTATACAGCAACACCACTCTGCTGGTTGCCAAATGTAGACCCTACCTTCACAAGGCGTAGAGCGGCAGTGATCCTTAAGATGCGAACAGTTCTTTCCTTCGTAATCCTCAGGACAATTGCTACAGAAGTAATCATTCTCGTAATTGAAGCACTGGGCACCATTCTGGCAAGGGTTGGGTTCACAATAGTCTATATCCAACTGCAAGCAACGTACCGGGAGGGAAGAGACAGACAGAACAGAGAGATTCTGCTTTAAGACAAAGGGTTTATTATTGCTCTCTTTCCTGCCACAAGCAGGAAACACTACGGAACCTGACCTTATTTTATCTGCTGCTTCAATGACTTCTGTTCAGCACACACAAGACAATACTCACCAGCTTTACCTAAACAGAAAGGTTATCAAGCTGCACGTAAGAGGTCTGGCTTTCAGAATTCTTGCAACTTTAAGTGTACAGGTTAAGACTGTGTTTTCCTATCTTACACACTGCTTGCTGGATAAACAGCATTCAGCATACAAGTTCAGAGAGTAAGTAGACAGTTGCTGTTATCTGGAGCTTGCATTTCACCAGCCCTCACCTGACAGATGTTTCCTGAGAATCCTGCAGGGCAGAGACATTGGAATCCATTGATTTCATCTTGGCAATGACCCTCGTTCAAACAAGGGTTGCTCGCACATTCATTGATGTCTCTCTCACAGTGATCCCCTGCATAGCCAGGTGGACAGACACATCGATAACCATTAACCAAGTCCTAAGAAAAGTGAAAGAAAAAGAATTCACTTAGGCCCACTAGATGTAAGACATACAAAGCTTTTATATAACAGACAATGTAATGCAGAGAGTCCTGAATCAAATGGAATAGGACTTCAAATTCCAAGCAAGAGGGACGGGGCAGTCCCTGCCTGCCAGCTATTTGCATACAGAGCACAGGAGCAAGAACCCAATTTTTACATCAAAAGTCCAGAAATGAGGACAGCTCTCTCCCTCCTCCTCAACACCTTAGTTATCCTCTTGTTCTGTGTATCAGAAAACTTGCTGCCAGCCTATTCCTTCAATATTTCCCCCCCCTCCTCCCTCTCTCTCTCTGTATGCCCTCCTAGATGTGTGTGTCAGTACAGATTTCCACCCCAATATTCTATGTCCTTGACATACATAGTGGAGGCCTCAATGAATCTCATTAAATGACCTTGGAGAAATCTAAGCTACCTCCTCACTGGTTAATTCAGAAAATAAAACTGTGTACACAACTGCTGATGAGAACGCAGCATAGGAGAAATGAGTAAATGAATATTTCATTGACAAATAAGCATCCACACTATGGAAGCAGCTATGGAAATAAGCATTAAGGGCAAAGAAAAGAGTCTAGGGCTGCGTCCAGACTTGCAGAAGAAATCCAAAGTTAAAGCTAAAAGCGCAGCTTACCTGCTGCCGTCCCGACTAAAAAGCAGCTCCGTAGCTTCCTCCTCAGAAGCTGCGAGAGCTGAGTTGGTGCACGTGGTCACATGGGATGAGGCAGCCAATCAGAGTTGAACTGCCCTCCTGCTCTCATTCATCCCTTCTTGTCATCCTGCCCAGACTCGAGGAAGATTTGAGTTTTCTTAATACTGTGCAGCAAGTGTCTTTAATCCAGGATTAAGGTAAATGTGCACTAGTGATGGGATAATGCATCACGATGATGATCCATTGACTGTCTTGTCTGATGCCCCAATCATTACTACACATTCCGCTGCGCAATATTAACGTGTCTGGACGCAGCCTGGATTTCATGAATAATAGCTACAAAAATAATATCTATATGGAATGCTTGGATTGGTTGGAAGACTTTGATTGCATTTACACACAGTAAAAATAATAATAAAAAATAAGCCTCTTAGGAGCATCTTGAAGAGTAACGTGTGGCATTGTTTTCTTATCTCACTTCCAGTTCACCTCTAACGTGCTTTGGAAGTGACTTTCCTACCGTTAATGTGCATCAGGGTTAGAGGTAGGATGATGAAATAAGTATCTTGTCCCAACTCTGAGCTTCATTCAAAGAGCGTGTGAATGGAGACTATGGGGTTTGGCATATTATATTCTTGCCTGTACGGAGACTACATCTAAACTGCCTAACCCTGACTCTAGAAATACTTAATAATATTGATTTTCATGAATCCTGAAAGACCAAACTTGACTGACCACCTCTTGGACTAGAAACACAGTCATGAGGCTCCATAGGTTTTAAACTATCCTCACTCAAATATAATATATACTTCAAAAGGTGAATTTCGCTAAGAGTGCCGTTTAGACGTGCCAATTCTGCTGGAGATTTAAAATAAAAATACATCTACAGATCAGTGTGGCAAAACTGACTTTAGGACAAGATGTCGAAGTACAATCCTCTAAAGCGACCATTCTGTCCTTTCCTACAGACTCACCCCGTTCCTTCTGACTTATCCTCAGAGAAATGGTGTCATAAACTCACTCAGAAAGTTATATGATACCAAAGGATATACGACTTACCTTACAAGTTCCTCCATTCTGACATTGTCCAATACAGTCATCGATATCTGGAAAAGAAAAAAATAGCAAGCCTGAAGAAGGTGACACAGACTGGAAAGCCACGAGAGAGAAAAAAAAAAGAATTTAAGTGACTCCATAACTCTAGCTAGATAAACCCTTTGTCAAGTTTCCTGCATGCTTTCCTACAGATAAGGTTATTATAATGGGTGGGAACCTTCAGTAATTCTTCCAGCGGAGTTAAGCTGAAACTTCACATCATTGTTTCAAGTCACCTTATCTGAATATAGCCATGTTGTGGACTAATGGGTTTGATAAAATTGCCTCTTATTCATGCCAGACCGACTACTCCCTTTCTAAAAACATCAGCTGCTGCCCCCCTCCCGCACTGCCTAGCACTGAAATCTAAGCCCCAATCTCATGATGTGCTGTAAGAGATTCATATTAGGTCTTTAAAGCCCCAAGCACGTGTGCGTGCGTGAACGCACAGAAACACACACAGAAACATGCTTACTTGTATCACAATTCTGGCCGGTCCAGCCAGCAATACAGTCACAATAGTAGCTGCCAATCAAGTTCCTGCAGGAGTTGGCATTGAGGCACGGTTTACCCTCACATTCATTGGCATCTGAAAAGAGAAGTGAACATCTCTCATTTGAGCAGCAATCGCTACATCTTCCTAAGCAGCCGGAAGGAGAAAATTCCTAAAAGCCTCACTTTTGTCAACAGAAGATCCTATGGATTGCCTCCAGTTATGGCACGCCGGTGGACCACAGGCCAGTGAAGATTAAAACCAACCCGAAATCAAGGGAAAAAAAGGACAGGACTGAGTGGAGGAACTGAAAGCAACACACACGGGGCGGGAGGATTTCAGAGGAGCGGTACGTCCCTGGCCACTGAGATTAAGCACAGCACACGAGGAATGTAGATGGCTCATTCTTCATGAGATCATCCACGGTCTGGAATGCAACTCTAAATGCTCTAGTCTGAAGGAGTTTATGTGACCAAGGAGAAGGGAGCAACTTTCCCACAGAGCTGAAAAGCAAAGGAGGTGGGAGAGGAGGCAGCCAGAAAAGCAAAGCAAAGAAAAGGAGAAAAAAGACATGATGGTTTAAGAAGAAGTCTCAGCACAAGGTTTAGGAATGCTCATCACAGATGTCACCAGGACACTAGAAAGGTATCTATGCAAGTCAGCTGCAACAACGCATAACAGTCTTTTGGCACCGAAAACTAGCAAATTTATTACAGTCTAAACAAGATGCATAATATTTCTAATTCTCAAGCGCCAATAATTCTCCTGTGCCTGTGGACAAACAGTGGGGAACTCTCCCTCCCCCAATTCTTTTGTCCTAAAGGCAGACAAGAATGAGCAACACACACACCCAGTCTGGGATTAAACTGCAGCCTTCCAGATGCTCCCAAGCAGCAACTCCCATCAGCTCCTGCCCGTCTGGCTGATGGCAAAGAATGATGGGAAATGCAGCTCAATAACATCTTGAGAGTCACGGTTTGAACAATCATATTTTAAACAGAAGAGCAACTTCCAGACAGCATTTACCGACGCCACCATTTTTTGGGATAATCTGGAGTAAAGCACATCCAGACGCATTTTATTCTGGATTACCCATGCTTTGCTCCAGATGATATAAACAATGCTGTTTGGGTGAAGCTTTACTCTCAATCAGATTAACTCGGGGGTTTTACGGGGATAGATTTAAGGAAAAAGATGCTCTGTTCTGCCCACTTTAGTAGTCAAACCTTTCCTGGGGTTGCAATTCCAGTTATAAGTGGTTAAAAGTAACTCTAGATGCTTCACTTGGTTCCATAAAGCTATATTCTCTGCTTACCTATCTGGCAGGTTTTTCCAGTCCATTGAGGTGGGCAAATGCATTTAAACCCATCTACTAGATCTTGGCAAGTCCCTCCATGGCCACATGGATTAGGAGAACAATCATCAATATCTACCAAGAAATACAGTGTTTAAGCTTCAATATAGATGATCAACATTTAGAAGACACAAACATCTTTATCAAGAACTACGCAGCAGCAAGAAGTAAAAACATCCAGCTGTAGTAACACATCAAAGCCCGCAGTTTTCATTTCCTCACCCTTTACAACTGCCTGGATTGGTGTGACTCTAATACTTTTCAAAGATTATTTCTTTATAATTTTTAAAAAATGCAGAAGACGCTTTAAGAGAAAAGCCAGTCAGGTAGTTTCCAACTACCTTAACAACGGCAGGTAAGATGGCGCAGTCTGCCAACGTCATCCACTGAAAAGCACCCATTCTGGGATATTCACAAGGGCATCCATACTTTGCTTCTGACAATCTAGATATAGTGTTGGTTTACAATTGCCAACAGGCAAAACAAGGCTGAAGCTGAGAGCCAGAAGATTTTTCTCACTGCCAGGCCACTTCCAGACGTCTCAAGAAAAATGTGCTTTTTAGTGATATTCCAGAGTAAAGCTCCTCTGAATGCATGCACACTAGTCCCCACACATGCGCAGTGGACATTTTGCCTCAGATGTGGCTGTGCACACATGCAAGAGGACATTTGATTCAGCAAGCATCACGCTGCTGAGCTTCCAGACAGACAGGTTTTTGCACTATTCCAGGAAAAAGGGCATGTCGCTTTTTTTTTTCCTTCCAGAATAGGAAAAGGTGTGATTTTACCCCTACAGAATGGGGCTATGTTGGGGTAGCCACAGAAACTTATGGCAATTCCAAATCATCCTTTGTGACCCGTCTGGATGCAGCCTCAGTCAGTGCTGTCAGCTCCTTAACCTTAAACCTACCACAGCTACTGAAAATACGTTTTAAGCCAAGGAAATGGCTGACTGCCTCAGAAAATGACCACTCTGAATTTGCTTCACATTGCAGCAGAGCTCAGTTACACGCCTGGACTAAAGCAGTGGTTCTCAACCTTCCTAATGCCGCGACCCCTTAATGCAGTTCCTCGTGTTGTGGAGACCCCCAACCACAGGGGAGGGGCAGCTCGGATGAGGATGGGGTGGGAAGGCGGGAGACCCGTCACAACCCCTCTGAAAGGGTAGTTCGACCCCCAAAGGGGTTGTGACCCAAAGGTTGAGAACCGCTGGACTAGAGTTTCTAAGGGTGTGTCCAGACTGGGGGATACTGCGCATTCTGGTGCGCAGTTGGTGCGTGGGCACCACACCTGACGCCTGATACACTGTAGTGGCGGCGTATAATGCTGCCGCCGCTGTGGATTTACCTGCTGTGGAACGATCAACACTCGCTCTGCAGTATCAGGTAAATTCACAGTTTCCCGCCATCCTAACAGGATGGCAAGGAACAGCCAAGGAGAACAGAGTCTGCAGCTCAGCTCCTGTTGGCTGCCCCATCCCACACACGCATCATCACACGCACCACAGTAGCCTCACAGCTGCTGAGGAGGAAGCTGCAGACTTCCGTGTGGAGTGGGGACAACGCGTTGCAACTTTGCAGCCAGGTAAGCTGAACATTTTTATATAATTGTGGATTTTTATCCTCTAGTCTGGAAGGGACCTGACTCTTCCCTTATCCCTTTCACAGTAAAGACAGCAGTCAACACAAAAAAACTTCACATGGCTTTGCTTGCACTTAGGATTTCCAATGTTTTAAAGTCTGCAGTGGGCTATAAAATATGACCAACCAACAACTGCCAGACAATGACAGGTTGTTGGGTGAGGGGCATTTCTCTTCCAGAAAACAGCTATACAGAAACTAATGACTTAACGCTATGTTGTAATGATCAAACTACAGGGTAATTGCTCTCAAGTTATAAAAAGGATCACACTTTCACAGCAAGCTGTATGTGCAGCAAGCTGGGGTTATAGATCTAAACACTCAATGGGCAAAACACAGAATTCAAGAAGAAGAGTTGGCTTTTCTACTCAGCTTTTCTAACCAGTTTAAGGGGACTCAAAGCAGTGGACAAAGCTTTCTGTTCTTCTCCCCACACCAGAAACCCTGTGAGGTAGGTGGGGCTGTGAGAGCTCAGAGAGCTGTGACTAGCCCAAGGTCAGCCAGCTGGCTTCATGGTGGAGTGCAGAATCAAACCCAGTATTCCCAGGTAAGTGTCTGGCTCCCTAACCACTGCAAACCACTAGAAGATCAGAAAGCCATAGTACACGTCTAATAGCCAAGCTATAAACTCCAGCATCCTGGTGACATGCCAGTGGAGCCAGGAGACAGACCTGGAACCACGTTGGGCCTGATACCAAGTTGGACCACTGCCAGCAAATTGTGCCGCAAGTCCAGATTTCAGGGTTTCCCAGATGACCCAACATCTCAAACACTCTCTGTTGTTACAGTTCCAGATTTAACATCTGGGAATGTACTGTGCCCATAAAAAGTACACAAAACAAGGGGCAGACCAGCAAGTTCCCAGAAGCGTGATCTGAAGCTGTGCCAACTGAGGTCTGGCAGGCTCTTTTCCCTCCACTGCGGGGCAACGGGGACATTTCTTAAAGAGCTGGCATCTTCCCAGCACTGTCTAGAGGGACCCCCACTTGCAAATGCTCAGGAATAAATCAGAATGATCAGGCAGCAGAATATCTGCAAGCAACTCCAGAACCACACCCTTCAATATAGGGAAGCCCAAAGCTTTGTTACATTGGAAAGTCTAGTTAACTTACTAAGTGTGCAAGTTGGTGCTGCCCAGCCTGGAGCACAGACACACTCAAATCCTGTTGAAGTTTCAAGGCAGCTTCCTCCATTGTGGCAAGGATCCGAAAGACAGGCATGTTCCGCTGCAGCAAGAACAGAACCCTCTTCAGCTTAGCCAAAGCCAGCAATACGAGTAACCACCATTATTGCTCAGTTATATTCTCTGCAACCTCCAGCTTCTTCTTCTGAGCTTTAATTAGGGGGCAGGCATACCACTGGGCCCAACTCCCATAAACAGCTGCTGACTTCTAGCATGAAAACTCCTAGCCAGTGCTAAGCTACCGGATCAGCAGGTGTCACTCTGGAACAGCAATCGACCGCACCCGCTAAAAGAAGAGCTATTGCTTCACAAACTGAGGCTGCCTCCAGAACATCAATTATTTATTCCACAATCCATCCATTCGCTGGTTTAAAGCACATCCAGAACTACCGCACGTCTATACATTAGATTTGGTTTTAGCATTTCCATAGCAGCAGCAACCTGATAATATCAACATGACTTGTTGTTCTGGGGTCTGACAGATCATGCCGAACCCTGGCTGTACTTCTCAGCCAGTAATCCAGACAGAAGAAGAGTTGGCTTTTCTATCCCACTTTTCTCACCCATTTAAGGGGCTCAAAGTGGCTGAAAAAGCTTCTATTCTTCCCCCACAACAGAACACCCTGTGAGGTAGGTGGGGCTGTGAGAGCTCAGAAGAGAGCTGTGACTAGTCCAAGGTCACCCAGCTGGCTACGTGGGGGAGGGCGGAATCGAACCCAGTATTCCCAGATAAGAGCCCGGCTCCCTAACCAATAGACCAAACTGGCTCACAGGTAACGGGCTACTAAGGTATGACTAGGGATGTGCACAAATTGGGTGCGTGTGTGTGTTTGCATTCAATCTGTATCAAATTGAATGTAAGAAAATTCATATTCGTTCGAATAGATCCCTTCAAATGTGGTAGGATTCTATTCAATACAAATATATTCCTCTAAATTCATACGAATATCCAATATGAACAGATACGTATCCCATGACATATACGCTCTGAAAGCATCAAATCCGCCCTGAATCCACTTTGAATCCCTTCTCAATCCATGTCGAATTCACTCTGGATTTGTTGCAGATGTGACTTTCACCTTCATACAAATGTTCATACAAATGTTCATACGAATGTTCTGAAACATTGGTACAGATATGAATGTCAATGTACGAATGTCGTAATATTCGATTCATATAGAAATGTCCAAATTCGTCCAAATATTGAAGGCTATGAATATTTGTGCACATCCCAATTATGATAGTTAATTTTACTGGAATAACTACAACCCAGTAAATCCGGTTTATACTCTGAGACTTTTATCGGGAGTGCCACGATCACGTCTGGCACATCGGATACAGTTACAGAGTTCGTGACCCCGTCTGGATGCAGCTTGACTAGACCGCTCCCTGAGACGAATGGAAATGACAAAACATTATCTGGATCGGAAGAGGATTACAAAACCCCTTACATGATTGACAACCAAACTTTGTTTGCGTGATGGCAGACACATCCAGAAATACATGCATAAATGTAGAGGACTCTTTTTTCTAACTTCAGAACATCAGATATAACATCCCAAGATTTCCTCCCATTCCACAGAATGCAAATAGTTCCACTCCGCCCCTTTTGCACCCCTAAGAAAGAAAAGAGGAGATTGGATTGGACTTTAAGGCCTCCCAAACCCATCCTGTTTCAGCCCAGCACTACTGGGTTTCTCCCCTAAGACGGCTCCCTTTAAGAAGCCATTCCGTCCAGTTGCTGGAGACGGAGAAACGATGGGGGACTGCCGGCTTCTATTTTTAATTTTTGCCTTGCATTTCAATCTCCTTTTTCCCCACTTTTGCATTTTGTCTATTAGATTATAAGCCTGAATGCATGGACTTCTCTGGCATGATTTTTTGTAAGGCACTCAAAAAGACTTTGTTTAAAAAAAAGCTCAGGGCAAGGAGAAAAACAAAACCAATCCATTAAATAAACGTTGCCCCTTGGACAAGGTTTTGGCCCTTTCCCGATCTTCCACCCTGCATGCCCCATGGGGCAGAGTCAAGGAAGACAAAGGCTGCACATGGTAGTAAACGAGTGGTCCCTGAGGTCCTTACCAATTTCGCAGTTCTGTCCCGAATAACCCTCAGGGCACGAACACTGATATTTGTCGGGTCCAGTATTGCTGCATGTACCTCCATTCAAGCAAGGTGGGTGGGTGCCACAATAGTTGAGATCTGCAGTGGAAATACATTGCATCTTAGACATTTTATTATGATCTCCGCGCTGCCTTTTTTGGCAATCATGCAAAGCTGATGGCACAGGGACTCCAAAGGCAGCAAGAAAACGCTTACGTCTAAAATCGCATGCTGTGTCCTGCTGCGCCACTGACCTTCTCCCCAACCTCCCTCTCGCTTGCCAACATTTAAAAGTTCATACAAAGATCCAGCGTACCTTTATTGCAAAACTGGCCACCCCAGTTGGTTTCACAGAGACACTGCCATGGTTCATTACAAGTGCCATGGACACAGCCTGGGTGTGGAATGCATTTGTCACAGTACTGGCCTTGCCATCCGTACTGACACCTTCCAAGAAAAAAAAAAACTCAGAATTAGCCTCAAAAACACACACAGAGAGAGAGAGACACAAGCATATACAAAAAGGAACCAGCACGAAGAAACCCCAAGTTTTGTTTTGCATTTTAGTCAAAGTCCTTTTGAGGCCTACTAGGTGGTTTCCCATAAACAAACAATTTTACTGAGGTCCCCAAAGAGGCAGCCTTCTCACAAAAGAAGAGCTGCCCTGGGAGGCCCAGTGTGGTGCCGCTGGAAGACAACACAATGCTATTCTAAACCGCCAACAAATGGAAGGGCAAAATGGGTGGGGGGCACACTATAGATCAATCTGTGAACTTTGACAAATGGATTTTAAGAAGTGGGGGAGAGAGGCGGGGGACGAAGAACAATGATCTTCGAAAGATCCTCAGGATTTTGTGCTTTGAGCCAAAAGACAAACAACCCAAGCAACACAGTCATTTTAAGAGAGACGGGGTTCCTTGAACTGCTCCTCAAAACAGCTGATGCTCTTTTGGGGGGCAAAACTGAGCATTTCTGTCGACCTCAGTATTAATCTAGGTCAAGAACTATAGGATACTTTAAGTTTCCTGATGCTTCCATTTTGGTAGGGAACTGTGAGTCCACATCTACTCAACATTTAGCATAGCAAATTAAAACCGAATACAATTTTATCTACCATTTAGTTCAAGTAGTTATCGATAATGGGTTATTACTCTTAAGCTCTAGAAGCTAGAGGCAACGAAGCAACAAAAAGGAACACATTATCCACAAAGTCTCCAGCCCTACAACAAAAGCACAAAGCATTAAGAGAAATGTCTGGTCTGGACACATTCTGGATGACACACTGCCATTTATTTTGAACCAACTAGAAAATGCTATCTTCCATTAAGGGACAAACTGACCAGCAGCTGTTACTCACTAAGCTGGACCTAACTTATCAAAACAAACCTTTTCTTCCAAGTGAATGACTTTGGGTTTTCATGAAGATACCATGCCAAAAAATCCTTGTCACGGGGAACTGCAAGGGCTGATAACTCCCAGCACATTTCTTAAAAAGTTAAGTGGCTTTCCCTAGTTAATTTTTAAGAGCTGTTTTTGATTGAAAAAGTGACACCAACAACAGTACCGTAATTTTGAAAAATCCCATTCAAGACCTCTGGATATCTCGACACATCTTATAAGATGTGCTACTAATACTTAAAACCCAATATGTTAAATCCTTCTCTTAAGAACAGTAATACATTGGAAATAAAATATCCTGTTTCGATAATAGATTCGGCCAAACAACAACAACAACCCCAGCTTCCAGCCTTCCGCCAATAAACTTCAAGTGAACTCAAAATGTCTTAAAGATGTTTCAAGAAAAGGAAAACCCTTTGCAGCCATAGAAGACTTGCAGAATTTCCAAAACCTATAAATTGCTTGCTCACATGAGTCAAGCCCATCTTGATAGATTGGCTCCAAGGGCAAGCATTTGCTCGTTACACTAAAATCTAAGTGGTGCTAAAGTTTTGCAAAATAATTTATTGGGCTTTTCTACGTTAACAAGATAAACAACCTCATTCTCATGTGAAAGCTTAAAAACAGCCTGCCTTTTTCTCAAAGATTTCCCCACCACCACCACCACCAAAAGGGCTGTCTTCTTCTATGCATTATTGTTCCCAATCTTGGAACAGCTTTGGGTGCTGTTTTATTTTTAAACTATTGCAATTGTAACATAACAAGAGTATGACTCATCCCAATTTAACAGAAAAAGAATTATAATCTCGTTTCTTTGAGCCCAGGAAGATAATTGAGGCTGGGGTATCAGGGAGAGCAGCGACATAGCTGGAATATTCTGCAACCGAAGTGTGGGAAAGCTGCACCTTAAGTCAATAAGAGCAGTAGTGCATGTCTAGGCAGCGAGTGGGAGGTGAGAGACAGAGTAAGGCTTGAACTCTGGAAACAAAGCCTGTTGTTCTCGCTAGCAAAGAATGTGGGCAAACCCCATAAGGCACTTTTAGCTGGATGACAGAAGCACAAATCTTCCATTACTTTGGCTCATGCACCTCTTGGTATTCAGCCGAGCTCAAAAAGGGCAAACAAAACACCGAAGGCTGATTTTCACTTGGCTCGACGCAGTTGGAGGAACCTAAACATCAACTTCTCTGTGCTCAGAATTTCTCACTGTCTCAGTCCAAATCCAGATTTAGGGGAAGCAAACTGACTTTTCTTTAAAACAACAACAAACAACAACAGAAAAGGAAAGGAAAAGTTTGATCTGGTATATGGATTATGACTGTTCACCCACGTGTTTGAAACATTTGCCACATTTTGCTTCCTTACCCCCACCCTGCACCCGCATTTGAGATGGCTGGCATTAATGGAAGCCGTAGCCCAAAGAATCTATAGGGTACCAAGAATGGCAAAAATGGAGGTCAATATATAAACTGTACACTGAGAGACCATGATTCAAATCACAGGATAGATGAAATCTGTGTGTGGGGGGGTCTTTCTTTCTCTCGACTTGAATACATTCTAGTGCCAAGCACCACCAAAAGCTCAACACACCTGGCCCTCAGCACAACCAGGGGAGGAGTTTGAGTGTGTTTTGACAATGTTGTTCTGCCTCAGACCTGCACTGGTGGGACTTTGAAGCTCCAAAAGCAGCAACCAGTCAGATGTCCCACTGAATAAGGGTTTATGTCCACCCAGGAAAGGGAGGAAAGTTTTCATGAAAGCCACAACTTCTTTTGAGCAGTTCCTCAACACAGAGTGCTGTTCACACTGGCAAGACACACAATGCAGGACGCACTGTTGTCGGCGCTTCACTCTAACAATTGCCAGACCTGGCCAAACATGCAAGAATTTTTCAGGTCACAGGCTGCTTAGATGGATGAGGGCAACCATCCCACACGCAAACAAGCTCCAAGGAGGAGAAACAGACCTTCCCCCTGCCCAGGGAAGAGGAGCCTAAGGAAAGTGAGCTAGAACAGCACTCAGGTGATGACACTCAATGCTTCCTCATACTGTGCTGCCATATTCAGGAATGTGGTTCTATATTGACCAAGATTCCTATCTTTGGGGTACAAAGGACCTACTAGAACATAAGAGAGCACCATCTGTAGAACACAAGACCTCCTCTATTGGCCTCAAGCATTTCACCTGCAACCCCGAAGAGAGACAGAAGAAATCTTGTCTGCTTCAGTGGACACAGAATATGATTTATTTATAATAATGGACCATAGAGTTATGAGCAGGGACAGGAAACGCATAGCTCGCCAAGCAATGCAATACTTCAGAGCCCACTGACCCCAGCACGCCCAGCCAACAGTCACAGATGAAGGGAACTGTGGAGCAACAGCAGATGCATCTACACTTAGATTTGATCCACATTAGATTCACCTTCAGAATGAGAGAATCAGCCAAGTGCCAAGCTGTTCTCTTTCCGCGTTATCTACTCCCAAGGTGATTTTTTTCTGTCCCTTTTCTGATATGTTGCCTCCTTGTGAAGCTAGATCAAAGTGGATCCAAACTTCGGTGTAGCTGGGCCGAGAGCTTGAGGACCAGAACTCATCATTCACTAGGGTAACAGTCACAACAGCCTTGAACTGCCTCAGAATAAATACCAGAACTGATTAACGCAGATGGAATAATTTAGCTGGATTGGGTCATGCTATGGACCTTCACGACAAACCCTTTTCTTCAGCTTGAGTTTGCCAGGTGGTTAAGAACAGATAGGAGTCAAGCCCTTCGCCTGTGGATTCCATTATATCAGGGTTTCCCAAACTGTGGGTCGGGACCCACCTCTAGGAAATTTAACCATATTTGAAATAACTTTTTTGATGTAATTATTTAATTAAGTAATTAAAAAATTGTATTAAAACTTTGTTATTTGAAAAGTCCTTTATTCATATTGGTAACGGTTAAATTTCCTAGAGGTGGGTCCCGAGTTGGTAAACTTATATTAGATGGCTCGTAGCCCAGACAACTTTGGGAACCGCTGCACTATATAATTGTAGGACGACCAGTTCTGTTGAAACCAGCAGGACTGGCCCTTGACACTTATCTTGCCATAGTAAGATAAATAAAACTTTACTTAAAGGAAGCTACCTTGGAAGCGAAAAAATATACATCTTAACCTTCACCAAGCAACTAGGAATGTGCATGAATATTTGTAACATTAGAAAGTAAGCTGAATCCAGGCATTCAAACTCAAATTGAATGTTATGATATTCCAGTGTTTCCCAAAGTGTGGTATGCGTACCCACAGGGGTACTCAAAGAGTTTGGTGGGGGTACGCGTTGCACCGGAGTTTGGTGGGGATCACATGGGAATATCCACTGCACTGTGCTTAGCTGCGCCCACAGAACAAGGAAAGAAATAGGCGCGTATCGCAGTTTTTACATGGGAACTGCGGCCATTGTACATCGTATCGCAGCTCATTATGGCGGGAACTTCTGCGCATCCTTCCCACAGCTCGGGTTCGACCATTTTTAAACTGCAGGAAAATTAATAGTTGACGTTGAGCTGCAGAGCTGTTTAAACACTGGAGTGTATGTACCAAAAAAAGAAATAAATAAATACCATATTTTCTGGCGTATAAGACAACTGGACGTATAAGACAACCCCCAACTTTCCAGTTAAAATATAGGGTTTGGGATATACTCGCCATATAAGAAGACAACACCTGGCATATAAGATGACCCCCGACTTTTAAGAAGATTTTCCTGGGTTAAAAGTAGTCTTATACGCCAGAAAATGCAGTATATTTTGATTTTTATTAAAGCATACGTTTTTTATGAGGGGTACTCAGCGTTACGAAAATTATAGAAGGGGTACACATATGTCAAAAGTTTGGGAAACACTGTGATATTCATATGCTAACATTCGAACAAATATGAATGTTTCTGGACATGTTAAAAGCTGCGGAAACATGAGATATCTGTTAATTCATATCAGATAGGTACCTATTCGTATCAGATACACATCTGTTTGTATCAGACATGTATTAAATGTTCATATGAATATGTATGATTAGATTTGCATCGAATAAAATTCTACCACATTCGAATGCAATCTATCCTGTTTCCCCGAAATTAAGACTTACCTTGAAAATAAGCCCTAGCGTGATTTTTCAGAATGCTTGAAATATAAGCCCCATATAAGTGCTATATAAAACATCCCCTGAAATTAAGCCCTAGTGCATCTTTAGGAGCAAAAATTAATGTAAGACCCTGTCTTATTTTCAGGGAAACACGGTATTTGTATGAATACAGGTTTTTGAACGTTCAATTCATTTCAAATCGAGTGCCAAAAAACTATTCGTATACATTCATTCCCTACAAGCAACCTTACCTTGATACAAAGCAGAGAATCCCTATATTACAGACATCTTTGGTCGCTGGCTTTCCAAAGGCAACACTTTTATTGTCTGGCTGCATGCAAACTTTTCTCTTTTCTCCCCCTCCCTTTGTCTGCTGGCCAGAACAGACTAGACTTCAAAGAGCAACAGCAATACTCAGCCTTCATCAGTATCTCCAGACAAGATTCCATCCCAGCTATTAACCTCTCATCACTCTGAAGTCTGATTTCCAAGAGCAGAAGCATTAATCCTATTCTAAAGGATGTCTGACTTTTGCTTATTGATGGAAAAAGTTGAGAGAAGCTGGGAGGGGTTAAAGCGGGAGTGAAGTTAAATGCCCTAGAGGAAGAAGCCTTAAGCAGCAGAATATACGCACTCTTGCAAAGTATGTAGCCACAACTCACCACAAAATACAATGACACTCGCTTCTGCGCTCCTATTTGTAAATGCTGAACTTTCAAAGCAAGGTGTCAGATTCATTTATGGCAAAACTCTACCTCACCAACACTGGCATGAAGAACATGTCCTTAAACATGCTCCTTTCACTATGACCAGCCCCATGTTGAACTTAAACACTTATGGCTGCTTGACAGAAGGAAAATTTGTTTGGCTTACCTGCACTCGCCAGGAATTTTGCAAGAACCATGTTTGGGGCTGCAGCCCTGACGACAGATGGCTGCAGAAAGGAAGGAAAGGGGGGAGGAATTAAAACGGGGATTTTCAAAAAATGCTAAACAGACTTGTTTCCTGGATCCTCAGACTCATGGAAATGGTTTAATCTCTAGCAACTACTGTAATCCAAATCCACTGTTTATGGGAGTCTCTTGGTTAAAGGTTACTGGAAAAGAAACTGAGGTGGGTAATGCCTCATAGATTCCTACAAACACGAAAGGACACCATGGTCCATACTGAAGATCTGGTACTTAAAGAGAAGCAGCTTTTGCAAGCCAGAAGAAGAAGAAGAGCTGGCTTTTCTATCCCACTTTTCTCACCCATTTAAGGGGACTCAGAGCGACTGGCAAAGCTTTCTATTCTTCTCCCCAGAACAGACACCCTGTGAGGTAGGTGGGGCTGTGAGAGCTCAGAGGAGAGCTGTGACTAGCCCAAGGTCACCCAGCTGGCTTCATGAGGGAGGGTGGAATCCAACCCAGTATTCCCAGATAAGAGTCCAGCTCCCTAACTACTAGACCAGTTCTCAACCTTCCTAATGTCATGACCCCTTAATAAAGTTCCTCATGTTGTGGAGACCGCCAACCATGGGGGGGAGGCAGCTCAGGTGAGGATGGGGCAGAAGGCAGGAGACTTGTCACGACCCCTCTGAAAGGGTAGTCTGAGCCCCAAAGGGGTCGCAACCCACAGGTTGAGAATCGCTGCACTAGACCAAGAGGAAGCAAAGCCTTTTGTGGCAACACCCTTTCTTTCAATAGTTAAAGTCTCCATGCTTCTTCAGGAAATACTTCTCTTTCTTAAGTGGCAAAGTGTTTTACATAGATGCACAAGAACTATTTAGCTCTTTTTTAGAAGGTTCCAGATCACAACAACAGAAAGACATCACACATAGCATATACCTTGTAGTGAAAGCACCCTTTCTTAGAACTGAACATTTATAACAATGGTTATCATAACAGAAACTAAAGAATTATATGCTTTTCAGTCATCTTTTCAGTATTAAAGAACTGTGCTTATTTTGCAAAGCACCCCATAGGTCACCCTTTCCACAAAACTGTGAAAACACTTTTAAGAAAAGGATGAGTTGCCACCACCGTCAAGGATCAACAATGATAAGGACAGAGCTCATCCACAACTGGCTGACACATTTGCCATCACTGTGGCGGGGTTCACACTCAGTTTTAATCTAGTCTCAGTCTACTTTGAGAGTCAGAGAACATACCAGCAAAATGGGCAGACATTTTCTTTTCACTTTATCGAACTGGGGTGGGTGGGTGAATTTTCTGAATTAGATAATGCTGAACGAGAACAGCTTAATTCTCTCATTTTGAAAGTGGACCAAAATTGGATTAAAACTTAGGTGTGACTGGGACCCATGTCTTAGATGACTTACTGCCCCTCTTCTGCCCTTAGCTTTATAGTAGTGGCCTCTGACAAAGATCTCAAGCGCAGCCATCTTTCTTCTACCTGCTGCCCAAGTCTTGTGAGCCGTCAAGATAGAGCCACAACCTGGGAACTTCTGTAAATAAAGGATCCAGAGCGGGCAGAATGCTTACTAAATACAGGATACACGTGCAAGATGTCTACAAATCACCTGTTTCATAAAGATCCTCCACTAAATGAAAGTCCTATATAATTGTGCACTTCCTCCACCTTTGTCTGAGGGTGAAGTGGATTTAAGTTACAGTATTTTCAGCAATCCTTGCCCCAAAGCTCAGAAGTTACTACCATGATGCCGCAAAAGTGAGCAATCAAATAGTTAAACCCAGTTTGCCATCCAGCCTTACCTTTGTCACAGTCCAGACCCATCCAGCCTTCCAGGCAAGTTTTATTGCCATTCTGATCGCAGGTATGGTGTCCAAAGAAGTCATCTCTCGGTCTACAGAACTTATTGCAGCCAAAACCGTAGTAGTGTTCATCACAAGTGACCCGAATCTGATATTCAAAATGAGCCACTCCTGAATTTTGCTTCAAGATCTGCCACTGGCGGCTTGGATTGATCATACCAGAGTGAGATGCTTTTTCAATAATGCTATCTGCATCTTTAAAAAGAAAGAAAAATATCGTAAGACAAACATGGGACGGGAAAGGGCATCAAGATGCTAAACTTTGCTCCTAAGTAAGCTAATGAGTAAATCGGATATCACCACAGGAAATCTGAATTCACTCCAAAAGTCCAGAAGTGCTTCATACTTTATTAATCTCTACCAGCTGCACTCCATGGAACTCCAACATACAACATGGAACTACTCTTGCACAGAAAGTACATCCACCCACATAGTTTACTCCATACGCACACCACAAGGGAAGCCACTGGACTTCGGAATACTCATTAGTACTTTTTCAGAACTTGTGCAAGACACACCTCATTTACTCAAAAATGCAAGGTACAGAGATCAATAGGAATGCTATTCAGTTAGCACACTACATGGGACCATGAGATGTGACACGGAAGCTATCAGTTAAGAATCTTCTTGGAGCACTTGGCCCTACAGCAGTGTTCCAACGGATCTGCCTGATAGGTTATGTGTACCAAATCTACACATTAGAACTTTACAACTCTTAGTATACTGCCATGGAAGAGGTAGCTTTAATTAGATATATTGCTTAATATACTGCACAGAGGATAAAGTCAAATATATATATCCATATCCATATATATATATATGTGTGTGTGTGTGTGTGTGTGTCTGTGTGTCTGTGTATATATATGTATATGTACGTGTGTGTGTTTATATAGGGCGTTTTTCCACTGCGCTCCTTTAATCTGAATCTAAGAAGATCCGGATCTAAGGGAAGTACCCAATGTGTTTCCATGGGTGGTCTAGCATCCAATAGCAACGGGTGCTAGCCTCCCTGCCGTGGAAACACCGAAGCACCCATTTGGAAATCTGGATCTACCCATGAGGGGTCCGCTTGTCACCCCAGGTGTTTGCGGGGACAGGGGGTGCAATCTCCGAAGTCACTTTGAAGTCTGTGTAAAACAGCTCCATTGAAGTCTGTGCTGATCTTCAGTGTGAACTTTGAAGTGACTTTGAAGTGACTTCGGAGTCACTTTGAAGTTCACTCTGAAGATCAGCACAGACTTCAAAGATGCTCCAGAGCTATTTTACACAGACTTCGAAATTACTTTGAAGCTTAGGTTTTGGGGCTCCCCCCCCATGGGTGCCCTCTCCTCCTAGCCTCCTCTATACCCCATTGCCACACAAGTGTGGAAACAGGCTCCCTTTAATCCGGATTTTCTGCCCGAAGATCCCATTGTAGACGCCATTAATGGGGTCTACAGAAAATCCGGATTAAAGGCCAGAAAGTACCCATTTGATCCGGATTTCCCCAGTGGCAGTCAAAACAATCGGGTCCCAAATGGGTGCCATGGTGGAAATGGGATCATCCGGCTCACACCCAAATGGGTCCTTAATGGGTGCAAAAATGGGTATTTTGGGTTGATTTTTTATTTATATTTCTATTATACTCAAAGCTCTCCTGGAACTGGAGATGCGACTTGTTATGCCCTATGCTTTGCTTACATTATTTATCCATCAATCAGATGGCCTTTTGCAGAGGGCTTATAAAACCCTTAGGCCACGCACAGTAGCAGCAGCTGCCTATTTTAATTTTTTTTTGTTGTTGACACTTGCCAACGATTTCCAGACAGACAGGTATAAGCAAGAAATACTTTCCCTTCTGAGCCAAACATTTGGCACTCTGCTTCACGAGTGTCCCAGTTTAATTCTTTCTTACTCACCCCATAACATCTGTTAATGATCCCTCGAAGGAGGAGGAAGAGGAGGAGGAAAAGGAGGAGTTGGCTTTTCTACCCTGCTTTTCTCACCCATTTAAGGGGGATCAAAGCGGCTGACAAAGCTTCTGTTCTTCTCCCCAGAACAGAACACCCTGTGAGGTAGGTGGGGCTGTGAGAGCTCAGAAGAGAGCTGTGAGTAGCCCAAGGTCACCTACATGGCCAGACAGGAGCCCAGCACCCTAACCACTAAACCAAACTGGCTCAAATTAAGACTTGAGTTAAGAAGTTAAGGCTCAAGTCATGTCAATGTTCTGACTACTTCCTTCAAAGCTTTTTTCTAGGTAACCTTTTCTTGGTGTGTGTTTGTTTTTTGTATGTGTGTGAGGGGAGAATTCTGATGCAGCTATGTTACATATTCCCCCAAACCTAATATTTTGTATTTGACTGGAATATTGTATACCTCTGCAGTACTGTAATTAACTTTGTAATCCAACCATGCAAGTTCAGCAATTATATCTAACCTTCCTTCAGGATCTTATTTGCTAAGCAGGGTTGTGAAAATCTATCTTAAAAATACTAAAAGGCGCGTGGACAGTAAGCATTACAAAGGAAAGGGGAGGGGTTTAGGCCTGACGAAGGAGACCCACATGGGCCAGTAAGGAAGGATTTAAACCATAAACATGTTAAGAGTGACGAAGAGAAAAGAAAAACATACAAAACCAAGATTGACTTGGAATGTGTTGAACAGGATGTATCTGATTACCTTAGGTACACTTGGATCTCTAGCCCCCTTCTAACCTTAGCATCCCATAGGTGTAAGGGTTAACAAATTTTAAACACAGGTTAAGGCAACAAAATATACAACCATAAAAATGTTTTCAAAACAAAGGTACAAATCTATGTGCATCTCGACAGGATAGAGAACGAATATCTGGAGGGCCAAATAAAACAGGGAATTGAGATCTTAACTAGGTGTCCCCAGTGGACACCATGTAGGACTTAATTCCATAACCTAGGACCCACCACCAAGGCGGCCCTCTCATAGGTCACGATCCTTCGTTTTTCTTAGATTTGGGCAGACTTATTTATTATTTGCATTTCTATCCCGCCCTATACCTGAAGGTCTCAGGGAAGGTAAAAACATCTAAAATCAGACATATATTAAAACAACAACAGTACATATTAAAACAATAATAGCGTCTGTGAAGTGGGAAGAGACAGTATAATCCCATTCAGCCAAAGGCCAGGGCCACTGCCCTCCTAAACATACACAATGAAGGGGCCTGACGCACCTCAAGGGGGAGACTATTCCATAGCCTGGGGGCCATCACTGAGAAGGCCCTCTCCTGGATGCCCACTTCTTTTACCACTGCACTTATTAGACCATTTTGGTCAGTACTATCTCAGTCAGATACTAAAAAGATTATCCAGAGTCATTGCAAGATTAGCTTCTCGAGAATCGTTCACCTGGAAGATAAATGTACATAATTCGGCTCCAGAAAAGGACCACCTAAGGCAGAAGATGAAAGGATAGTACTGCACTGTCTCCTTCAAGAAGCCTTATTTAGGCCATTGATCTACCATCCTTCATAAGACTTACCTTGGATCAGAAAGGGGTTTTATTTGGGGTGGGGGCAGCAGCAATATCTTTGATTGAACATGATTTATTTCCTTGTTCGGACAATTTCCGCAGGCAAGGTTATATAGCTCCCTCATCTCTACCACCAACCTTTTCCGTTCCATTTCTTGGGGGGCTGGGGGGGTCAGGATAATGATGCTTGAAAGCATAGCATGAGCTACCTGCAATCTGTTTGCAGATGTAGCCAGCGGCAGTTCCTTGCTTTGGTGCCTGTGATGTCAGGAGTCACAAAGGGCTGCATAATACAGCCCAATGTTCACAATCTTCTACCACCACCACCACCACAAAAACAAGTAGGATCTTGATGATCCAGAAGATGAATCAGCTTCCACACACGAACAATCCTTTTCCACAGGGAAGGTTGCAAGAGAAGACAAATAATCTGGTAACCAGTTTTGGTAGGATTTTCCACATATTAATTCCTCCTTCCCCTCCACTTTGGCAGTACTCACTAAACCAAAGGAAATTAGTTCAGAGCTCTACAAACCTGCCATTACTGGGCCACAAAGAAAGAAACTAACGACTAGCAATCCCACGGCGTCAGACAGTGTAAGAATAAACCCAGTCAGCCTAGAGAGAAAGCAATCTTTCTGTTTCCCATTGTCCACTCAGAAGTCATATGATTTGAATCAAAACGGTAAAAAGGAACTAAAGCAATCCGAGACTCAATGGAAAAGACTGGGGAAAGAGAAAAGATTCAGACTTCCAAGACTTGAATCCGACTTTGACCGTTAACTGAACTTCGGCTTTTGCCTAGGGGTGTTTCCACCCAAACTGCTTGAAATCCGGATTTCCATGGGAAAATCCATCTGAAATAGGGATGGATCCAAATGAGGCCCAACGCATCCGCGCATGCATTGGGAGAACGGCTACTGAGGAACGCATCGTGTGGCTGCTGTGCGGACACCACAGCACCAATATCCAGAAGGATCAGACGTAACTTGGCGCATGCCCAATGTGAAGCAACTGCGGGATGGATTACGTAGCTAGAATGTGGTGGTGTCGCCACCCTGTTCAACATGGCGACTTCCAGTCCTGCCCACATCCATTCCCTATCCTGTCCCTGTGCGGAAGCATCCTCCTTTGATCCGGAATTTGCAAGCAGGAGCTAATTTTTCAGGTCTTCCTTAAAACTGGATTGGGCAACCTCTAGGCCCCATTAGAGACGGATCTCGCACGAGACTGTGTAGAAGCGTCGTCCTTGAAGGGGCCCTATTCTATCCTGCTGTGCGGAAGGTACCTTGTGGATGTGTGCCATAGGGGTCCTTATCGGGTGCTTAATGGGGTCTTGAGGGCCTGTGCAGAAACACCCTGAGACAGCAGATATAACTGGCATCCTGGATGAAATTGGAAACCTATTCAATTCTTACAAAAAGAAAAAGAAAAAAAAAAGCCAAGTTGGATGGACGGAGAATACAAGATTGACCAGGAGGCCACGTATTCCTCTATCAAGCTGTGACAGAACCTCTCTCAGCCCAAACAGCTGAGATAGTATTAGCAGTTTGAGATGGTGGAGATTGAGCTTAGCTTACTTTGCCACAGAAACGTGTCACTTAAAAGTTCTCTGGTGATCACGTTTTGCAATGAGATACTGGACACTTTCGGAGCCCCATTATATTGTCACTGATGTTCAATTAGAAGGTCAATGTATCTCACTCTGAATAGTGACCGGCCACCTCCAGACAGTGGCTAAATATCCCACTAGGTGGTGATAATGTGGGAAATTCTCCCCACACAATGACTGTTTCCTAGCTAGGCAGCATCATGGCCAGTGCTGTCTTGGAGTGTTGTAACTGATGCAGGTATCCAGGTGTCCAGAATGCCTGGATGTTCTCATCAACATCTCCACACACACATGGACACCTGTTTCAGCCCTCACGCACATGTGCTGGATGGAGTAATCATGGAGGTTTTGCCCAGAAGTTAAGTAAACACTTTATTCTTGAGAAACCCATGACCAGTGCTGGGTTTCACAGCAATAGCTTTTTATCCATTTCTGGGAGGAAAAGCAGGACTATGCTGAGGCAACTCAACCATAGGTGTTCTGCCATGGTGCTATATTCTCCCTATCTGGATGGGACTTCTAATACTCTTGAACAGGGTTATCACCAGTCTTCACCTAATCATCTACTTTCAAAAGTTTCGGAATAATCTGAAGGACCATGTCCCTACAATGTTGCTGCCACCATGCCACTGGAGTTTTATTGTTAAAGCAAAGGGACTTAAAAACCCTTTTCAAACAGTACATATGAATCATTTAAAATAGTTACGTAAGGAATGCTAATCAATGTAAAAAGAGGGCAAAGGGGAAAATAGTCAAAGCTAAAACGTGTGCAATTTCTTTGGAAATACATCTGATGCCCAAGCAAAAGTTCTGTTCTTTAGAATATAATTAAGAACAGATTTGTTGATCTGATTTGCATATAATGCTACACTGTGGTTTCTTTTTCAGTCTGGACTTTGATTACTAAACTTTTGGGGGACAGGATACTAAGAACAGATTTAAGCCATATGCGTGTTAGCTAAGACAGGGAGTAGGGATGTAAACAAATATTTGAAACATTCAAAATTTGATCATATTCGTACATTCAAATTCGAATCAAATGTCTATACATTCAAATGTAAACATTCAAACAAATTTTGAATCTCTGAATCATATGAATTATTCGGACATTCATATGTGTATGGATACGTACACATTACATATTACGAAAACGTGATGCATACGGGATATAGGGTGTTTTTCCACTACGCTCCTTTAATCCAGATCTAAGAAGATCTGGATCTAGGGAATAGGTACTTCCCTTAATCTGGACCTAGTAGATCCGGATTAAGGGAAGTACCCAATGTGTTTCCATGGGTGGTCTAGCACCCAATAGCAATGGGTGCTAGCCTCCCTGCCATGGAAACACCGGAGCACCCATTTGGAAATCCAGATCTACCCACAAGGGGTCCGCCTGTCACCCCAGGTGTTTGGGGGAACAGGGGGTGCAATCTCCGAAGCAGATTCTGGATTAAAGGCCAAAAAGTACCCATATGATCTGGATTTCCCAAGGCGTGGTGGAAACAAATGTGTCCCTAATAGGTGCCGTGGTGGAAATGGGGTCTCCGGCTCTCACCCAAATGGGTCCTTAATGGGTGCTAAAATGGGTACTAAGTGACCATGGAAAAACACCCAAAAATGGGATGTGTATGGACACATACAAATGTTATCGACATTTGTATCTTCAAATACGAATCATTTGCACGAACAGATTCAAATGTACTCAAATCAAATGTGAATTCATCCAAGTTTTATACATTTGAATAGATTCAAATCTTCGAATATTTGATTCGAATCGAATCCCAAAAATTGCATTTGTGCACACCCCTAAGAGGGAGGCTATTCTTATTTCTGCTTGTTGAAATGTCAATTCATAGTCAGGGAGATGGCAATTTGAATCCCTGGGAGCACGTAAGACCTGTCTAGTATATTAACAAAGGGTCTCCCTCAATTCACAAACCGAATCTAGCACTGTATCTGAAGCCAGTCAGTTCACCTAAACATGGCACATTTGGCTAACTCACTCCAGATACCCGCAAAGCTATGAAGATCTATAACAGGCGTACTTTGAAATCAATCCAAACATTACAGAAAGAAGCAGTGCATTGTTTACTCATCTACAGGTCAACTCATGGCTCAATGAATAAACCAGAACTTGGCATTATATGCTAAATACAAAAAGCAAAACACAGGTTCTATGCGTGTACTCAGTTATCCAGCCTAACGCTCCACAGAAAGACACTCACACGCTTCCCATTTTATTATCTAAACATTACTTGGGGAAATCTGATATGGTAAGGAAAATGGCCACAGCTCTGCGACAGAACATCTGCTTTGTATGCATGAGGTCCCAAGTTCAATTCCCAGCATCTACCTAAAAGGCAGCAATGTCTGTGTAGCCACCAGGAGTTCAGCTCAATTTGAGGGTTATCTATCATTTCAGGGATAATTTTATTTATTTTGGAAACAAGAATTTCTTAGAAGGCTCGAAACTTTCACTTTGCAGCCCAAGCGTTGACAGATAGGGTCTAATGGAAAACACACCAGTGTTTAGTTGTAGCTCTGTATGAAATGCTATATGGAGCATTCTAGATTGATTAGGAAGATATGCTCAACAAAACATTACAAGGAGATGCAGTGAAGAAAAAATACCAAAGCCCTTTAGCATCTACCATATTTCCTCTACCATATTAAAGTATCACCCTATCTAGATGAAGCCATCAGATAAACCCTATAAGTATCACCCTATCTAGATGACACCATCAGATAAATGCACAAATCACCAGATGATATGCTGAAATGCTCATGCTTTTTTCAGTCATGCTCTTTTCTATGTATTCCACAGTTTACTACTGTTGCCTTCACAGCTAACAGCTACCAAAAGCTGCCACTAAAGAGGTAACTGTGGAGATACCACTGGTTCCGGTAGTGACAGGAGAGCTAGCAGGAAAAAGCAACATTTCAATCATGACGTGATTTATGAATCCCTTTTGACAATTTCTGCTGAAGGCAAGGCTTGAACGCTCCCCCAAAGAGGCTACTTCAAACTCTTGTTTTTGTTACAGGGTACTTCTCTGCCCAAAGACTGCAGACCTTTCTTATCAGACCATTTCATGCCCACATCCAACAACACCTTTAATGTCCAAGCGAGAGCAGGCTAACCTCAGCAAAGTTCTCACTGGTTTCTAGAAATGTGCACAAACTGAAATTTAGTGGTTTGGTTCAAATCAAACCAACTACTCTTGGTTTAGGTTCGCTTTAAATCTTTTTTTCAAACTTTTCGAGTTTTATTTCCTATTAATGACAACAGAGTCCGCTTAACTGGATAAGAAGCTTCCAGAAACGGGACCTTATTCCTAAAAAACACTATTGTAATCCAGCACTAGAAGGGTTGATTGCATGACAGAAGGGGAAGTGCAACATAAGAACCTAAGAGGAGCCCTGTTGGATCGGGCTACAGCACATCTAGTCCAGCATCCTATGTCACACAGTGGCCCACCAATTACCCATGGGCATCTCAATAGAAGACAAAGGCAAAACTTTCACCTGCTCTCAAATCCCTGTAAATGACCTTTAGAGGCCTCTTCTAAATGAGCAAGCTGGAATCTTCAGCTTACACAAACAGGGCGCTGAAACCAATTCCAAGTTAAAAAGTTTACTAAAACGAACATGATCACCAAAATTGGCTTAAAGAGACTGACCAACAGCTGAAAAACTTGTTAAGAACTATGGGGGATTAGAGAATGAATTTATCCACTGGCATTTGTTTGCGGCACATAAACTGCTCTGTGATCTCAGAGTGAAGACTGGTGTACATATGTAAACAATAAATAAGACATTTTGTACTAAGCATAAAGACATGAGAAAAATTCAAAATTAAGATACATGCATTTTATGGGAATCCAGTTAAAATACACAAAGCTGAATCTATTGAAAGTTGAAAAGATGAACACGTTCACGGCCATATCTGAATTTGGTCAAACATGTTGTTCAGAAAATGCATTTTGGCATTTTTGTTGGAGGACAACTTTTGCTTCCAGAATGTTAGAACCAAATAAAGCCTTCATTGTGAGCCCCTGGAAATTCCATTTCATGAAATAAAGATGAGATCTATTCACAGCAGAGATAGTTCAGAGTTCGAGTGAAAAGAATTGGGATCCTCTGGCAAACAAGAGCTTCTTTCAGATGCAGGCATTTCCTGATAGGACTAATACAACATCACCTGCGAAAAGGTTTTCCTCTGGCCTATTTGTTGCTTATTCAGAAGAGATGTCAACCTTTAGACCCATGTTATTAATCACTGAATTCCAACAGTGCATTTGCTTTTAGGACCTAAAGAGCCTTACTCCTCTTTTTTACAATATTGCAAGGAGGACTGAACTTAATAAAGTGAAAGTCATGGTATCCACTTAGAATTGCATCACCCACACCACTGGCCTTGGAGAAGAACCCTTCATGATTGTGGAAAGGAAGACCAGGACTCCATGGAACAGAGATGAAGAGCACAAAGACTCTGAAATGAAAAGCAGCATTCACGTTCTGCTTTATTCCCGTTTTCTCTTCAAAATTCTCTTGCAGAATGTTATTTTCTTTTCAGAAACTGGAGACAGGAAACCCACACCCACAGCTACAGCAGAGGTGAGGAACTTTCAACCCTCCAAATGTTGCTAGATTAGCCCTCTCATCTCTCCTGGCCATGTCGGCAGAGGAGGCGGAGAGCATCTGGTGAAGAGTGAAGGTTTCCCAACCACCTATCGGACTACCTCTTGTATTATTAGGCAGCCTTAGGAAAGGGCTAGTCATGGGCATTATTGGTACTGAACTATCCAAATCACCCCAATGAGAGCATAAGAGTGTAAGAGGAATACAGTTGGACCCCCGTATCCACTGATTTGGTAACCACGGTTTTAGTTAACCACAGTTACTGGACCAGCCCCCCTCCCCCACTCCCTGTGGGCACCATAACCAGAACCGGAAGGCCTATCTCGGCCTCAGTAAAGCATGGAATAGGCACCTTATGCCACTGGAGCATGTCCCATGGAATAGGCACCTTATGCCACTGGAGCATGTCCCATGGAATAGGCACCTTATGCCACTGGAGCATGTCCCATGGAATAGGCACCTTATGCCACTGGAGCATGTCCCATGGAATAGGCACCTTATGCCAAGGAAGCATGTCCCATGGAATAGGCACCTTATGTCAAGGGAGCATGTCCCATGGAATAGGCACCTTATGCCAAGGGAGCATGTCCCATGGAATAGGCACCTTATGCCAAGGGAGCATGTCCCATGGAATAGGCACCTTATGCCACTGGAGCATGTCCCGTGGAATAGGCACCTTATGCCACTGCAGCATGTCCCAAAATGTAAGGGGGTGCATGGGAGGCGACTGGGAGGTATCTGGTGGCGTTGCATACCTTTTCCAATGCTCTACAGAGGCCGAAATAGGCCTTCCGGAGGCCAGAACAGCACTTCTGGTTCTGGGGTTGCACGACCCCAGAACCAGAAGGCCTGTTCGCGATTATCCAGTTTCAGGTCACCACTGTAGGAGCCGGAACGTATCCCCAGCAGATACGGGGGTCTGACTGTGTACACTGGAAGTTTATTGAGATCTTTCTTTGCATTTCACAAAGCTTCAGATACGTTTTCCCTCCACTTTGAAAACGGAACTACTGAGACCAAGATGGCTTGGCACCAAATCACGTGTAAAACGTGGACTGCAGCATCTCTGAATTCCCAGGGTTCTTAAAGCTGACAGCAAACACTTCGAGTGCTTTGCAAAACAAAGAAAAGAAGCAGTTACATATTTTAGCCAAGTTACTTTGATTTAATGCCTCGTCGTGAAGTCTCTTTCATAAGAGGATGAGAAAGCTCAGGGTTTTGTTCCAATTGTTTCTAAAAAGGGGGAACCCAAGGAGGAACTTCTAACTCAGTGCCAACAGTCATGATAAACACGTCATCTAAACACTCATGGTTTTAAAGAAGTAGGACAGTAGGAGCAGGATTCAGAAAGCCAATGGCTTTCATATCCATGCCAAGATGAAGCAGGCTGTAAGCTGTCCAGCATTATGAAATTTTAATATCACGTATGTACCCTATTCCTTACACCACCACCCATGGAACCAAATTCTACCTCCTGGAAAGCACATGAATAAAGACCCTCTTTAAGCCCAGGCTCCCGTTATGGAAATCCCACCATTTTCTTGAACTAAAGAGCACACTTTAGAGTCAAGGCAAACAGATCCACAGACTACTGTTCACACTACAGACAACAGGAAAAATACTGTGCGTTAGACTGCATGGGGGAAGATATCCTAGAGACAGCTGCGTGAAGCAGTGTTTTAAGTTTCAGCAAGGAAAAAAAGAAAAGGAACTCGAAGCACAGTTTGCCTGGAATTTGAAGGTGAATTGGAGCCTTCTGTTTGTGAAAAGCGTTTGATCCGTTGTGGCCATCAGCTGCCCCCTCTGGGCTATCAGCAAATCCTGCCAGAGTTCACAAGACCTGTGCACCCTGAAACCCTCTGAGAAATAGCTCAGTGGGTTTTTTTTTAATGCTCCTACTGCCGTACACAGTAGTTACTAAATGACTACTAGAATGGATGCCTAGACACATCTTCCAGGCTGGGGGGACAGGCGGATGCCTCTAAGGCCATTTGCTGGGATTTGAGAGCAGGAGAAGGTTTGCCTTTGTCTTCTGCTTGAGATGCCCATGGGCAACTGGTGGGCCACTATGTGGGAAGGGATGCTGGACTAGATGGGCTGTGGCCTGATCCAGCAGGGCTCCTCTGATGTTCTTAGGATGCCAAAGATACTCCTATTCAACTTAAGAAGCTGTTCGCTGGTATCTCTGGCATGTGCATGGCATAGTCTTCAAGTAAGCTTGCCTACTTCAAAAGTCTCAATCCTGCTCAAAAGCAAGCCAATCTCATCTTCCCTACTAATGCTGCCTTATTCTGGAATATCCAAATATAGCAGCATAAATTACCAATGCCTGGATGCATCCAAACAATGCAGGCACCTATTCACAGGCTGTAACTTAGGAGCTGCTCCTCAAGGGGGACAAATCCTTTCCTATAATGGAGGGGTTAGGAAACCGTACATGAATGGAGTGGTGTATGTTCATGCGTGTGCATGCAAATTCTTTCCCTCTGGGTGTGTCCAGACTTTAGGAAAGCTGCACATCAGAATGCACAGCCAAGACCCTTGATCCTCAGTATCGGTGGTGCATTATGGCACCGCTACTTCGAATTTACCTACTGTGGAACAAGCAACACTCGCACCTCAGTCTACGGTAAATTAGAATGTTCCCGCCAGTCCAGACAGGACTGTGAGAACAGTAAACGAGAGCTGAGCCTGTAGCTCCGCTCTCATTGGTTGCCCCTTACCATGTGACGCCCACCTCACCGCGTGCGCCACTGAAGTCTCACAGCTGCCGAGGAGGAAGCTGCAGACTTCCGTTGGGAGTGGGGACAAGGAGTTGCCGCTTCGCAGAAGATAAGCTGCGTATTTTTTGACATCTGCAGATTTAATCCGCTAATCCGGAAGCTGCCGCTGTGTTTGAGTAGCACCTTCCTAAACGTAAATGAGCAACTGTTGGTTTTGTTTCCCTCTGAGACCTTTTCCCCCTACAGCAGCAACAGTAAATAACAAATTCCAAAACAGTGAGATGATAAAGAGTCATCATTCTGCCAAACACGGTGGTCAGGTATGACCCTTCTCAGGTAGGGGGTCGCCCTGGAAATCTGAGAGGTCATGTACAGAATTAACGCCCATCCATTCCACACTGATCAGCCTCGCTCTGCTCCACAAAGGGCCAACGCCTGCTTCCTTTGATCCAACTCCTCCATTGAAAATTCAGCACCTTATTCTGTAAACCTATTTTTATTGCTTCTTTTTAAGCAGTTCCAGGGAGTGAAGATGAGAAACAGCATACTTACTAACACTGTCGTTATTGTAATCCCAGGCTTCCACAAGCAGTGTGTAGGATCTCTGAAAGACAGCAAACAAATACCTTGTTAGCAATTTTGAAAGCAACGGTATTCGCTTGCTACAAACTTTGTTGTGACTTTTCTAAAGCGTGCTTTTTAAGAAAAAACTACAATGCATCATCTGGTTGGTTTGTGGGCTCCTTTAAACATAAATAGGCAATGGATTACAGCCGAGACAAATGTGATCCTCTTGCAGCTGCTTAAGCTACCTTATCCAGTCTGACTGGAGCAATTTAAGGTGAAAGGTCTCTTATCTTTGTCATTGCTAATGCATCTTACAGTCTTAACCAGGAAGTTCAGCGTCCAGTTTGATGCTATACATGCGGTTCCTGCCTCCTCCCTCCCTCGCTAAGCACAGCACAAAGAAGAAAGTGGAAGGAGCAGGTTTATTTATTAGCATGCATTCTGCAAAACAGCAAAAGGCCCCCTTTAGACAGCCAAGCAAACTTACTAGAATTGCACTGTCAAGATCCAGGGCTGTAATCTCTAGAGACGCTGCTTTTCAGCACCCCTTTGAACACTTTGTCTTTGCAAAGCCACCGCTGCTCCCACAAGTATCAGGTAACTAAAGGAAAGGATGAATCCAGAGAGGGGAGGGAGGAGGGTGAAATACGCATAAAGGAGCCTTAAAAGGAAAGGGAGGGGGCACACTCTCCCCGATGGCAAACCGCCTCGGAATAAGATGGGAGGAAAATGAAAAGGCAAGGCACCGTGGCACACTTAGGAACTGATTAAGATGACCGAGAGGGTATCCAAAAGGCCAGCAACCACTGCTATATGTAAGCAGAAATAGATTTAGTCTGGAAGGATACCAGCTTTCTTAGCTATGCTGGACTCCCTTTTATCTCTAATGGGCTGAAAGGAGGAGGAAGCCCTGTAAGGCAATCACACCTTCAATGACACAACATCTACCAAGGAGGGGCGGGGTAACCCAGTGGGAAGAGCAGGAATTATTCTTAAAAAGGGGGAAGAAGGTAGAATATTCTTGACTTTGATTACCACTGAAGAACAGCATCATATGAGATGGTAACTTAGGCCGTGTCCAGACAGCGCTCACTTATTCCACTACATTTGGATATTCTGGAACAAGGCTTGCATATTCCAGAATATTCTGTGCTTTATTCCAGAACTTCCAATTAGTCAGTGATGTTTGGATGCAGCATTAATCATAGAATCATAGAGTTGGAAGGGACCTCCAGGGTCATCAAGTCCAACTCCCTGCTCAATGCAGGATTTCCTAGACCATCCCAGACAGATGTAGGGCACACCTCTGCTTGAAGACCTCCAGTGAAGGAGAGTTAACCACCTCCCGTGGCAACCTATTCCACTGACCGATTGCCCTCACTGTCAGGAAAGTTTTTCCTAATATCTAATCTGCACTGACTCCCTTGAAGTTTCATCCCGTTGTTTCTAGTCCTCCCATCTTGTGCAAGTGAGAATAGGGACAATCCTTCTTCTCTGTGACAGCCCTTCAGATACTTGAAGACCGCAATCATGTCTCCTCTCAGTCTTCTCTTTTGCAGGCTGAACATTCCTAGATCCTTCAACTGTTCTTCGTAGGACATGGTTTCCAGACCACTAACCATTTTGGAAGCCCAGTTCTCATCAGTCAATAACCAGTGATGAGAACGGTGTGTCTCAGTGCACACCACGAGTGACAAATATCTCTTATTATCTCTACTCAAGTGTGGATGGCAAGACAACACACACTGTCACTTCATTTATCAAATGGAACCGATAAGTTGCAGCTTCGATTCCTCTCTCTCCGATTAACCCAGAGCAGCTGTGCATATTTTAATCGTCTTCAAAAGACACAAACACACACAACCACGACAGTCATGGGAAGATTAAAGGCTCTGTGGCTGGACAGTACGAAGACTTTGCAATGACCCTGAGGGACAAGATCTTGACCCCACATGAAGAGCAAGTCCAGCTTCCCAAGCTACACAATTCTATGACTCAAAGTGCTTTATCAATCTGCCAGATATTCCAGTGACCAGGTGTAGGTGTTAACTCAGCAAAAGCTTGCTTAGAGAGGTGGGAGGAGGAAAATTACACTTAAGACTCTTAAGACACCCAACAAAAAAAAGAAAGTTGTGACTCACAAGAATTAAATTTGCCTTGCGCCTAATGACACCGTTAACACTAGCTATCGGTGCCTTCGCAAGGGTGGCAGAAACAAACAACTTTCCCGAAAGAAAAGTAAACAGATGCAAGGTGTAGGCAGAAGGTTGAGGTTTCTTTCTTTCTTTCTAAAAGAAAACAAAAGCAAATTCATTTCTCACGACAGAGCTCAGCATGCAGCCACCGAATGAGAAAAAAAGTCTAGGGGATTTTTTTCTTTCTCTCTCTCTTTTTTTAAAGAGACACAGTGTTGGACGGCAGCCTAAATATGCTTCATATTGAAACCAGACAAGGATTCCATTTCATTCACTGATAACTGTGGGAAAAGGCTTCAAAAAGTAAGCAAAAGTTGGGCAAGCAGAGACTTGTGCCCCATCTTGTGACAAGTGGCCAAACTTTTTTTAAAAAACCGCATTTATATTTCGTTCCCACCATGCATACAAGCCTTTACCTCCAGCCCCAGCCAAGCACACACCAAAAGCTGAATATAGGCTGGAGTAAACCTTCTCCCTCCATGTTGTCCTCCACCAAACCAAACCACGCCACCCACCCATATAAATAGGAAGCACAAGATGTCCGAATCTAAATATATAAAAATTCAGTTCAGCCAGCAGGCAGTTCTACCTGTCACGGCACCGCTCTTCCTTGGATTAATTGCAGCAACATTCATCTTATGTCAATTCACAGTGCCCCAACATGTTACCGTGAGCTGGAAACATACCACACCAAACTGAGAGGACCAATTATTGGCCATTCAAGCTACCTCCAGAAGAGGATGTTTTCACGGCAGCCTTACCCAATAGTCTGGGAAGATATTCTGCAGAAACACATAGCAACCGTTTCTGCCCTCTTCTAGCATTGTTTTGTAGCACGACCCATCCCTTTGGGAAAAAGAAAAAGAAGAATATTTCCTCCAAGTGCGTCTGCTCTAGACACCTGGGTTGCCATGTCCTCGTCTTGAACTGCACGGATCTGTTCCTGCAGGTTGCTTATTTGAAAACAATGTTAGTTCTGGGAAGTCACTCTTAAAAGCCATCCATCAATGCTGTCGACCATAATTTACTTTAGGCACTTTCTAAAATGATTTTAAATAATAATATTTTTTTTTTAAGTCTAGTAGCAAGTGTCCTACAGGGGTGACAACGGAGAGACTAAATTGTCACCTTAAAATATTCTGTTCTGCATCAGCTCAACCTTGTATCACAATTTACACCTTTTGTCTAGCCAAAGTTCTAGGGTTTTGTTTTCTGTTTCCAGAAAAGCCACTTAATAACTAAAAGGGACATTTAACTTATGTCCAGTGTTTAATCCGTGTTCAAGTTTTTAAGAACTGGGCTTTGGTTTTGTTCTTTTACTAGCATCTCAATGCAGCTTTTCTGCTTTGAAAACTATACATACATCAAGATGGTGGAGGGTTAAGAGGTGTGCGCCCCCCCCCCCCCCCCGCCGTATAGATCAACAATTAAGATAGCCCAGGAATGCACGCATGCAGCACAGAGGCTTAATTTTTCCCATGCCATGTCTGACCCGTGCACATCTTTGAATAAATATACCAGTCAGACACAAGAATTCCACATCCTGAATCTTATCCCAGCAAACCAACAGCTCAGCAACAAGCTAGGAGAGAGTTGCACAGCCAACTAAACAGGGCAGCTCTGACCTTGGATAAGAAGGCAAAAGAATAGTCAAGGAGGCTAGGAGGGCTCAACAAAATAAAATTAGGACTAAGGAAAAACTGTTGGCCTGAAGCCAAGGTATAGGACTGTCACAGCTTTTAGCAGACCACACGGTTTGCACGCAAAAGATCTAGGTTTCAATTTCCGACATGTTCAGGTAGAACGGAGATAGCTGTGGTTGATCTGACAACTGCTGTTGTTATTCAGTTGTGCCCAACTCTTTGTGACCCCATAGATCTTAACACACCAAGCCTTCTTGTTCTCCACTGTCTCCTGAAGTTTGCCCAAGCTTGTGTTTGTGGCTTCCTCAACACTATACTATCTACCCATCTCATTCTCTGCGGTCTCCTCCTTTTGCCTTCAATGTTTCCCAGCATCATGACTCTTTCTCAATGAATCCTGTCTTCTCACTGTGTGGCCAAAGAACTTGAGCTTCGCTATTTGTCTTTCGAGTTAACAGGATTGATTTCCTTTAGTACTGACTGACTTAATCTCCTTGCAGGCCAAAAAGAGTGCAGGCACCACAATTCAAAATAATGGATTTTTCAGCACACAGCTTTCCTTATGGTCCAACTCTCCACACCCATACATTACTACTGGGGAAACCATAGCTTTTACTCTATGCACCTTTGTCAAAAAGATGATGTCTCTGGTTTTTAATAGTCTGTCCAGGTTTGCCACAGTATATTGCAGACAATAACCACTTATATTAATTCACATTTGATTTCATTCTAAGAAAGCTTCCAATGTTCTTTAAAAACACACATTCTATATATCAGTGAGGCCACACTTGAACCAGGTGTTCAACACTCCCACCTTTTCATGTTCACCTAGATGAGTGGTGAATATCCCTCCAGCCATCATCTGTTGACCATGCTGTTGGGACCAACAGGATACTGATTCCAGCACCATATAGGTTTTTTTTCACTGACCTCCCTTAATCTGGATCTAAGATGATCAGGATCCAAGGAATGGGTCCTTCAACTAATCCAGATCTAGTAGATCCAGATTAAGGGTGGTGATCTGCCGCAAACTCTGAAGATTCTCCAGAACCCCTGACAAAGGTCTGTAGGATTGGCATTACTCTCATGTGGGGTCCTCTTCAGAGCCTGTACTATTCTTTGGAGCCAGCTTTGGAGCTTTGGGTTTCGAGGTACCCCCCCCCCATGGGTGTGTGTCGTCCCTCCCGAGCAACCCCTAGACCCCATTGCCCAATGGCGGTGAAAACGCACTCCATATAATCCAGATTTGATGCCGGAAGACCCCATTGTAGACCCCTTTAATAGGGTCTAAAGGAAATCCAGATTATAGGTTCCAAAGGACCCATTCACTCCGGATTTCCCTAGAACTGGTGGAAACAAATATGGCTCTCCTGGGGTCTGCAATGGAAATGGGGTCTTCCTGCTCTGAGCCTAATGGGTACTTAATGGGTCCTTAGTGCTAGTGGGGGGAAAAACCCTAGATAACCACAGGTTAGCAACCTCTCAGCAAGGCAAATATTTAGAACTGTATGAAGGATCTACCTGAGTGTCAAGACATTTAAGAAACATAATAAGGTGCCCCATTTTGAAATAAAATATAAACCTACTAATCTAGCAGTAATTTCAAGCACACAAAAGAGTTTTTCTACAACCAAAAGGATATTAAGGGGAGGGGGGAAGTCTCAAGGTGCCCTATTCTTAATTCTTGGAAGCACAGGTCACACTACAATAATGTGTTTTATTTCCTCTACATTTGTGTAGCCCTGAGTTCATTTCATCAGCTTGGGAAAAGCGAGGATTTGAATCCAAGTTTCAGTGACTGCGGTTCGCATTCCCACACGCCTCGCCCTTTTAAAAAGAAGAACCATAATACCTTTCTGTAAATTTGCACCTCAGATCTTATCTGAAGGTCCCAAGTTCAAGAGTGGCTCATATTGGGTGACACACCAGGCACATGCAGAGGATCTCGATTTTCTAGCTCTCTGCAAGATCGGCTCACCCAACGTGTGTTGTCAAGAATCTGACCTAAGATGTTAAGAGAGAAACCTCTTCTGACCACATGCAGCTCCTGAAATTCCACCTGGCTCTATATGAGGACACGTGGCTTTGGAAACCCTGAAAAGGGTTGTTTTTCAGCCCCTCTTCATTTTCTGAAATATGTGCAGACAAAGAAGTTTCCAGCCATGTTTGGAGATTTAAGAAGATTTGGTGAAGATCTGGAAGCTGGTGAGAACAGGTGTGCAACAAACTTCCTGGAAAACAAAGGGATGCATGTTTGACCTGCAACTTCTCCCTGGAAGTAGGCAGTGGCAATCCTTTTCTGTATTATTGCTAAGAAAACTGCAAAGAGATACTCATGAAGATGTCCCTGAAGTCAATGAGAAGTTAGACCTGACTAAATGGTACTTGGCAACAAGACAGCAGCATTCTTCTTCTATCTGCACAAATGGTGGTAGGAAGAGGGACGCGCCAGAATCCCAACTCATCAAAAAAGGAGCTGAAAGGGGGAGGGGGGAGTGCTTTTCTTTTTCTCTGCCAGGTCTCAGACCATATCCAGTTGGGAAAATATGTTATCTTTTATGTGCAAGCTCTGCAAATGAATCGTTCAGCTCTGGGAAAGGCAGAGCAGCTTTCAAAAAGTAGGAATCACATCTTTTCTTTCCTCCTTTACTAGGGTCGTACCAGCCAATACTTTAACACCGTGGTTGATATATAGATGTGTGTGTGTATATATATGCAAGAAAAGAACTTAGGCATAGCATCACTGAGAGCAAAGTGCATATGGAAACAGAAGATAGAACCCTTGTCACCTATGAAGCTTAGAAAAAAAATGAGTTGCCACTGATGCCAGTTGGGACTTTCTCTGAGAACCACCATACTCCTGGGAGCTAGAGTTTGCTGTACTGATGTTAAGGAGAAAGGGGATGAAATATCCACCTTGCACACTATAGCCTAATTCCATATCTACATCAGAGGAGCACTGCTGGATAAGGCCACAGCCCATCTAGTCCAGCATCCTGTCCCGCACAGTGGCCCACCAACTGCTCATGGGCTTCTCAAGCAGAGACAAGGACAAACCTATGCCTGCTCTCGAATGCCAGCAAATGGCCTTAGAAGTATCCCGCTTGTCCCCCCAGCCTGAAAGATGTACAGCCACAATCAGACAGTTAGTAATGACGATCCTGAATGAGCATCAGACTTGGGCCTTTTTTCCAAAGACAAAGGGGGCAGGTAGGCACCATACCTCATATCTTGTGGGTGTGCTGCTCCAAGAAGTATTTGGGAAAACATGAGTTTCTCCCTCCTCTCATGCCCTCAAACAGATCCCTCTTTTAGGAAGGATCTTGTATATCAGCGGTTCTCAACCTTCCTAATGCCGCGGCCCCTTAATGGAGTTCCTCATGTTGTGGAGACCCCCAACCACGGGGGTGGAGCAGCTGGGAGGTGGGAGGGAAGGGCAGCGGGAGACTCGTCGCGACCCCTCTGAAAGGGTAAGTCGACCCCCAAAGGGGTCCCGACCCCCAGGTTGAGAACCACTATTGTATATCCACTTCTGCCTCACGGGGTAAAGGGAAAGAATGGGACATACGATAAAAATAGTTGGATGATATGTGCAACCTGGATTGCATCTTGACATGCTCTATGCTTCGCTGCTCATGTGTAGCTTTTTCCATAGCAGCAGTGAAGCATTTAGCAAAGTAAAAAGATGCTATTTATTCACTTATCCTTGAATGCTCCACCACTACTGTGGGCAACGGAGTTTCCCATCTGGCAGACAGAAAGCTGCTGCAAAGGGATATCAAAGCTTCCAATCCTCCAGTCCGGCAGACTGGAAGCAGCTACAGCATCCTGTTGCAGCATAGTGTGTGTGAGGATGCAGCCTCATGCTTGGCATATTGCTCTGACAAGACTAGCCAACCTGAATCCAAGTCAACTCAGCCCACAAAAGCCAGACAAAAGGCAGCATGATGCTGGAGCACAGCGCCTTGCTCTGCCTTTCTCCACTGTGTCCATCAGCAGAAAACAAACCAATGAGACAGTTACATCAATCCCACTTATGGCAGAGTGCTTGAGTAAAATTAAAAAGGTGGGACGGGGAATAAGGCACCTCGAATTTCCTTTAGGACAGTGGTTCTCAACCTGGGGGTCGGGACCCCTTTGGGGGTCGAACTACCCTTTCAGAGGGGTTGCGACGAGTCTCCCACCACCCTTCCCTCCCACCTCCCAGCTGCTCCGCCCCCGTGGTTGGGGGTCCCCACAACATGAGGAACTCCATTAAGGGGTCGTGGCATTAGGAAGGTTGAGAACCGCTGCTTTAGGACCTGAAGCCAACCCAGAAGAGCACTGGGAAGAAGGTGGGACTGGCTCTTATTGCCCCTGCCAAATGTGAGCAGCAACCCCACGTCTGAGCAAGGAGCTTTCACAACTGGGCTGACTGGAGCTACCAGAAGTCAGCCAAGTGCCCACCCACTTCTTTTTGTGTGACTGGGTGGCTACCAGTAGTCCTAGTTGGCCTGATTGAAGCAGCTCCTCGGTCGTCGCCAGATATCAAGCTATTACTGGAAATCCATCATTGCTGGATTTCCCCAAAAGCAATACTTTGGCCAACTAAATAGGCACTACATTGGGAGCGCCAGGTGGGTGGGCGTGGATTGTGGGTTGTACCGGTCGTCTGGAGGTAACCTGGCTGTGCTGATGTTGAATCATTTTCAAGCAACAGCCTTACTATCAGAGCAGTCTAAGTCAGGAGTGATTTTCTCAAAATTGCTGCGCTACCTGGGAGAAGACACCCGGGAGGTGGCCGGGGGAAGGAGAAAGGAGAGGACTATAGGGAAAATGTGGAAATAGTGCTGGTGAAGATATAGTACGGAGAGCAACCTTCTTCGGGTCCTTATTCTTTGGAACCAAGACAGGTAAAGGGATACCCCATATGCCACAATCCTACTAGCTACCCAAGACAAGGAGAAGAAGAAGAGTTGGCTTTTCTACCCTGCTTTTCTCACCCATTTAAAGAGACTCAAAGTGGCTGACAAAGCTTTTCTATTCTCTCCACAACAGACACCCTGTGAGGTAGGTGGAGCTGTGAGAGCTCAGAAGAGAGCTGTGACTAGCCCAAGGTCACCCAGCTGGCTTCATAGAGGAGGGCGGAATCAAACTCGGTATTCCCAGATAAGAGTCTGGCTCCATAACCGCTAGACCAAACTGGCACACCAGTAGATTTTTCTAAAAACCCCTACATCTGAAACAGATCTTTTGGGCTGGTCTCACACTGCTGCCCCTTTGAAAGCAGTCAGGTTGCTTCACATCTACTGAAAGCAGCATGCAGAACCTCTCCCCTTTCCCTACCCCCAGGCAACCCAAGAGCCCCCCACCCACCCACCTTACCTATTCTGAGTGCGGACCCTGCAGCTAATACACCAGCCCAATCACTGTTCTGGCAAGCCTGGAATCTAATAACTATCCAGTGAAAACATAATGCGCTGAAGCTCCCATTGTGTGGAGCAAGGCCACCGTCTGTTTGGGAGCCAAGCTATGCTGAATCCTACTGCAGCTTCCTGCTGCTTGACCCATACTAGCATTATTTTTGGATATGTCCCATTATGTCCTATAATCCTCTTTGCAGTCAGTATGGCCATACCATTGTTATTGGTTAATATTAGCCACCAGGGCCTCTGTCTGGGTGGCCTGACTACAATTGTTCTAGTGACCAAACTGGTGTGCTTAAATAGAAGGAAAAAGGGGGGTAGGGAGTGAAGAGAATGACTTTTTTCGGAAGGAGAAACGGTGGCACCTCCTTTCGAGCAGACCTACTGCTTTTACAAAGAGATGCAGCTGCAGGGATCTCCGTAACCTTTTCTAAAAAAAAAACATTCTTCTCGCCACCTTGCACCTACCTAGGCCCTTATTCGGTTACAAGTCAGCTTCTCTTCTCCGGAGTTGTCCTCCCATCCCCCATGTCATCAAGAGAAAACCCTCAAAGCAGGCCAGGATGTCAATGGCCAGTTTTAAACCCTCGGTCCCAAGAAGATTACCTGCTATTCTCAGCATTTGGCTTCTCTACCTGTTTAGCATTGCTTTGATAATTAAATGCACCAGTTACAACAGGGTGACAAGGTTAATAGACAAAATACCTGGTAGCCAGTGAAGCAAAAAAAAAGTCAGGTTCGCACCCTGCAAGCCCGGACAAGAGGTTTACTCCATACATTGAGAAATGCAAAGCCTAGTTAGTCGATATCTTGCTAGCCTATCTAACTGAGCCCTTTTAACCATTTCAGGGCAGTATCCCACTTCAGGGTCTCCTGCCAAACGTATTCCCTGCCTTCTTAGTCCACTCATCCTATAAATCTTCACAAAAATGTGCTTATATCATTTTTAACTTCAGCGTAAAGGGGAGTAGATTCCGGTCTGTAAGTTACTCCCTTCCTGCCTCAGGAGAAATAAGACCAGCCTTAAAAGATTCAGTGCCACTTACATCACAGCCCTAGGCGTGCTTGCAAGAAAGTTAGCCCCAATGGGCAAAGTATGACTTTAGAGTAAACATAACTCAAACTTTGCAATCAATATTTAATTTCTCTGTGAGAGGATTTGGGAAGGAAGAAGGAAAACAGCATCAACTTAGGCTGCACCCAGATACTGCTCACCTATTCCACTACACTTCGATATCCTGAATATATATGCTTCATTCCAGAATATTCATATAGAGCAGAACAGGTAAGCACGTCTGGATACAGCCTTACCGATTCACGTATCCCAATTCAGGCTAAGAGAATGGGTGTTCAGAGATCATGCACTCTTATTTTGTATTTTCAGCCTCACCCAGCGAACTGCAAACCAGGGCTGGAAGAGTCGGTTAGTTTTCAGACACTTAATGCAAACAATTATCTGCTCTACCATACGTACTCTAACTCATTAAAATTACTATGAGCATTTTCACATTCCTCACTTTTTTCCCACGGACAGCCTTTTTCAAAGAATGCAGCTTTCTCTGAACATCATTAATTCTACCTTTGCGGCCACTAATTTCACTTTCAGAAAGTTACTTTTAAGCTGAGTTTCTGGCTTTGCAAACTCTGAATAGGAGAGCATTCACAAGCTCAATGATAATCCAATAGCATTTTTTCCCTCCTTGGGTCAGAGACTCTTTGATAGGTCAGACAAAAGGCTTTTAAAGAAGGGCTGTCTCCAAATAAAAGCCTGGCACAACTCAGCAAGATTTTACTTCTTCTGAACAGCAGATCCCCGAACAAAGTAAGTCTTAACAGCAGCAGCCTAGCGAACATCTTCTGAACGTCCTCTGAAAGAAGAGGATGATTAGTTAAGTAGCCGGCTGCTCCTGGTGCTTTTCCAGTCCAAGGGTGTAAACATACAGGAAATTCAAAACTTGCACTTTTATTAGCTGTTGGGAGCTTTCTGACTGAGGGCATCACAACCAGCTCCAAAAAAGGTGATGAACTTGGGCTGGGCATCAGCGAACAGCAAAAGTTTAACTTTTTATGAAGCTGAAAGAACTGAAGAACTGCCAGGTCTGATCCTTAACTTGTTCAGAGCTTACCTGTACACAAAACATCTCTCAAAAAGAAAAGGTAAATATTTTGTGCTCTCTCCCAACCATTTAAGGGGACTCAAAGCAGCTGACAAAGCTTCTGTTCTTCTCTCCACAACAGAACACCCTGTGAGGTAGGTGGGGCTGTGAGAGCTCAGAAGAAAGCTGTGACTAGCCCAAGGCCACCCAGCTGGGTTCGTGGAGGAAGAAGAAAAGTTGGCTTTTCTATCCCATTTTTCTCACCCATTTAAGGCGACTCAAAGTGGCTAACAAAGCTTCTGTTCTCTCCACAACAGATCACCCTGTGAGGTGGGTGGGGCTGTGAGAGCTCAGAAGAGAGCTGTGGCTAGCCCAAGGCCACCCAGCTGGCTTCATGGTGAAAGAAGAAGAGTTGGCTTTTCTATCCTGCTTTCCTCACCCATTTAAGGGGACTCAAAGCAGCTGACAAAGCTTTCTATTCTTCTCCCCACAACAGAACACCCTGTGAGGTGGGTGGGGATATGAGAGCTCGGAAGAGAGCTGTGACTAACCAAAGGTCACCCAGCTGGCTTCATGGGGGAGGGCGGAATCGAACCCGGTATTCCCAGACCAAAGTGGCTATTAAAGATGGGTAGCTGACTGACATGAAATAAGGCAGACTTTGCACAGGAACAAACAGGCCTTAAAGAAGCACTGCTGATAAATGAAAACAGCAAGGAATCCTTTAGTTTTAGAAACGGAGCATTCATGGGGACTTTATGCTGATGCAGCTGTTGGCCAAAGACTTTTAAAGGCTGCAACTGCATTTTTCTGTTTTTTAGCCATTAGCGCAGGTGCAGTCCTTTCGATGGCTCCTTTATTTCCTCTGTGCCGGTTTGCTGCCGCGTCTCCTAGCAACCTATTCAAACCTTCCATCTCTTAAAAAGAAAATTTACAGCTTTCCATCTTCACAACCATTACTCACGAGCATTGAATCAAAACTCCGGCCAGGCATGGAGAAGTTTTAACAACAAAGTACCAAAGCCAAACTTAGGATTTTTTTTTTTTACCCCTGTTTTGCTTTACATTTTATGATGAAATATGGGTTTTATTCTGCATAGTGTATTGGAGTGGGCAAAAAAATAAAAGAGTAGAAGAGAAAGCAGACAAAAAGTTTCTTTACACTGATGCATTAATTTTGCAGAGAAGCAATTGGGGGAATACTTTGAGGACACAAAAGCCAGCAGTATACTTTTTAAAGGGAGCTTAAAGAAAATACAAGCTTTCCTCAAAGTTACAGGGAGTAAACCATCAGAATAGTTACTCAAACTTTACCACACGTTGCAGATTACAGAGTAGAGAGTTGACTGGTACTCAACACTAACTTCTATTGCCAGTTAGCTCAAAATAAGAATGCAAAATCTCTGGGTTTTATCCAGGTTTAGAATATTTTGGAGTTGGGGCTTCCTAGCTTCAGATTATAGGGCAAGGCTATAGCTCAGGGACTGGTTGTAGCTCACTGTTAGAGCAAACTACCTGGAAAGCAGGAGGTTGCCAGTTCGACCCCCAGCTTCTTCCCATAAGAAGGCAATGCAAAACCACTTCTGCATCTATGCCAAGAAAACTGCAAAGAGATGCCCATGGAGGTACCCATGCAGTCAACCAAGAGTTGATCATAATCCAGTGGTATTCAACAATAATGATAACATGACCTGCAATTGCATAAAAAACTTAAGGTACTCATTCAAAACACGGATGTTAACCATAACAGGAGTTCTCCCAGTCTAGACAGGCTTCTGGAAAGAGGGAGTGGTGGTGCCCCTCTTATGAACAGACTGGTATGTGAGGCTTTTGGTTCTGAGTCCACCCAGGTTGCTTACATGGTGGTTAAAGTTGACTCATTTATTCACACGCTTCTCATCCATGTGAATGAATCACATCCAGCCAAGCTGCCCGGCGTCTCATGAAGTCACCATAACATTAATGCACATCTAACAGCACATGACCAAAGCACATAGGCTCACGCTCCATGGAAGAAAACTGCAGAAAGAATTTCTTTAAAAGAGGAGCAGATGGGATGCCGTAAGGGGAAGTTGCACGCAACTCAATTCTGTGTCGTCTGAAGTAAGCCTCGTGGAGTCAGTGAGGCTTACCCGCCGGTTAATGTTATACTGCTACACCCACTAGCAAGGAGACATGTATAGGGCTGTGTTATTTATTACTGGATGCAGGAACACAAGATCTGAAATGCTGCCCAGCTCACTGGATACACAAATCCCAGTCCAACCACCGCTGGAAGCAGTATCAGTTCAGTTCTTTATTCGAGCCCAAGGTTGGTGCATTTAACAAATGCTTAAAATGCATAACGCTGTGTAAAGAAAGTAAAACAAAATCAACTTAAAATTCTAACACAGAGCAGCAGCAGCAGATTGCAAATCAATGTATCTGGGAGCATTAGCATGCATTTTCACACAGCTTTTCTTCTCTGGGGATTTGATCACCTTTCAAAAGAAAAAAAATGCCTACAGAAACAAACAGCGTACTTTGGTGCCCCTCCAAAGCACTTGCCTGTAATGCTTAAATGCACATAATTAGTTTTACTCTTGTTAAAAAAAAATCTGTAAGGAAGAAAGAGAAACTGGGCTGAGCATTGCTAGAGAAGCAGATAGGAGGCAGTGCAAGAGCTCTGAATTTCTGGGATTGCACGAAGGAGGAGGAGGAGAACGTGGACAACCCTCCCCTTTGAATTCTCTGTGGTCTCCACTTTAAAAACATGAGCCAATAAGAAAATGCAATCTGGTGTGAACACTCCTGTAGGATGCACCAGTTGCATCTCCTCCAGAGGACAGATGAAGATTTCCTCTCTTGGAAGGAGCTAGAGGGTGGTTCTCAGCTATGACTTCAAAGCAGCCAGAGACTGTCCGGCCTGTCTCACCGCTTGGATTTTCAACTGCACAAGCCCTTGAATCAAGGATAGATGGATTCCACATGTCTGGCCAAACTTTTAGCAAAGATGCTGTCCAGCTACAGCCCTGAACAAAGACAGCCTATTCCTGTTTTGCACCACAACTCCCCGGACCCTTCAGGCTTCTCGATAAGCCGCCATGAATGTAAAACAGCTCGATTAACAGTTGCACTTGCGAATTCAGGACATATGTGAAGGAAGCCTGAATCATTTGCAGCCAACAGCTCTCTCCCGGGCCTAATCGAAAAGCCAACTGGATGGAAGATCAAATCCTCCCCAGTACACACCCTCATTTCCAGGTGGAAGCTCCAGAGCAACGCCTCGAAGCCAAGGAAACATGGGCTTCAGCTCCAGCGACCTTGGAGCCAGCAACGCTACATCCTCGTAGGAGGAAGGATGCGATGGAGCCCGGTTGGGTGGGGAATGGGAAGTCAACAAGGTGGAGAACCAAGCCTCCTCTCTCGTCATCCTTGAGTTCTCAGAATCTCCTTCCTGCTTTGCAAGGGTTTTAAGAGGATCCCCCCCACAAAAAAAAGAGGCATCTCCAGCCGCACCAAATAGCACCCTTGAGATCTCATGGCGCAACCAGGTTCCCAGAGTGATCCTTTGCTTGGTAAAACAGATTCCACCAAGGGATTTCTAGGGGAAGCCCCTCCCTTCAGCCTATGCATGTGAACTAACTGGGGGGGGGGGGAGAGATAGATAAAACAAACACGATGAACTTATGACTTTTTAAGTTCTTGCAGGGAGGCGGAGGGAGAGGAACTGGTTATACTTAAAGGCAGGTAATGCAAACCTGTGTGTGCACACTGCACGCCCAGGATTGCCCAATCCTTTTCTGTTTCCTGCCAGTGAAGCTGATCCTAAACTAAGCCGCGCGGGGAAGTAAGCCGCTTGCCTTCAAATGCGACGCCGTGAGGAGCAGGGTGAGAGGCTGATCCTTTGGGAAGGGGCTGCGTCAGGCTTCCAAGGTGGTCAGCTCCCATGCACAGGACATAAAACACGCCGCCAAACGGCACATTCCTATAAGCTACAGCGCGGCGCCGCAAGTTAATTCACTCACCGGCCAGGCAAAGCTGAAAGGGAGGACAATCCGGTTCTTTTCGTTATTCCGATTATATTTCAGGTTGAAGGTATTCCCACCGACGACGGGGGTAGATCCGGATCCAAAGCTGCAAGGCCCCCCAGCGGAAACCCGGGACTGATACTCCTTCAGGCAAACTTTAAAATAAGTATCACACTCATCTCTGGTGCATTTCCTATCCACTGGGTTTCGGGTCCCATCACAGCAATTCCCATTCTGGAGTTCGCCATTGACATTTTGCATGGACAGGATCTCAAACTCAAATTGGCCTGATGTTAGAGCCACCTGCAGAAAGCAGCCCCACGGGGGGGGGGGGGGGGATAAGAAGGAACAAAGTGTCAGCATACAGGCTTTGAGGAGAAAAAGACAAGACTGGTAACTCATTCAGCACAAAAGAAGAAGAGTTGGCTTTTCTGCCCCGCTTTTCTCACCCATTTAAGGGGACTCAAAGCGGCTGACAAACCTTCTGTTCTTCTCCCCACAACAGAACACCCTGTGGGATAGGTGAGGCTGTGAGAGCTCAGAAAGAGAGATGTGACTAGCCCAAGGTCACCCAGCTGGCTTTGTGGAAGAGGAAGGGTTGGTTTTTCTGTACCACTTTTCTCGCCCATTTAAGGGGACTCAAAGCGGCTGACAAGCCTTCTGTTCTTCTCCCCACAACAGAACACCCTGTGAGGTGGGTGAGGCTGTGAGAGCTCAGAAAGAGAGCTGTGACTAGCCCAAGGTCACCCAGCTGGCTTCATGGGGGAGTGCAGAATCAAACCTGGTCGAGAGTCTGGCTCCCAGACCACTAGATCAAACTGGCTTCTAGGGGGCTTCCAATGCCATCAGGGTGAACCCAACCCACCCACCCACCCACCCACCCGAAGGAAGACACAATCCCAAGGATCCAAGAAAGGGAAACCTGCATCCCAAGAGCTCAGAAGCTTTAAAGAGGGCGTGTGTGTGTCTGTGTGTTTAATGCTCCGGAATGCGCCCTGGAAGGAGCCCAGCCTCAGACCCTTAACCGTGATTCACCCAGATGCATCTCTGCAGTTCATCAAGGGGAAAGACTCGGAGTTTCTTAAACTCAACCTCTGCAAGAAGGGAAACGCCAGCAAGCGCGCACAGAAGTGCGCAAAAGGGCAGTGGGAAGAGCACCCTTCTATAAACCTTCAACAGAAATTTAAGTTTGCTTGGTGTTTTTTTAAGGTTTAAATCAGTTCTTAAAAAGCAGCTTTCCTGCTGCTTGCAACCCCCGACCCCCCCCCCCCCGGAAAAAGGCTCCTAGAATCCCTCTGGCGTTGCGTGGACTCAGCAGCTCTCTTGGAGCAAATGCATTTGCAAGAGCAGAGCCAGGCGCTGCGCTGCGGGGGAACTCCGGCGAGCTGCCGGCTTTAAGAAGAGCCCGACAGGGTGCTTGGGTGGCGTGGAAGCCAAAGCGAGAAAGCAGCAAGTCCACAGAAACAAAGGCGAGCTGGCCAAGGCTGCGCCCAGATGCTTGGAGACACGTACCTTGACTCGCGAGCACAGGAGAGCCAGGAGGAGAGCGAAGGAGACCTCGGGCAGGGGCTGCGCTCGCCTGCGGAGCAGCATGCCTCTTCCTTGCCGAGCCCCCGCAGCCCGCAGACGCTTCCGAAGCCGCCGCCGCCGCCGCCGCCTTGATATACTCCCGCGATCGGAGCCCGCACGGGCGGAAGACGCCGCCGCTTCTGAGCCGCTTTCCAAGGGAGCCCCGATCTTGGATGCCAAAGCAGCGCAGCCTCCTTTTATTCTCCTCGGGCCCCCGCCTTGCCTTTCTCTCTCTCTCTCTCTCCTTTTATTATTAACGGTGATTATTCAACCGCGCCCCCCCCGCTCCGTCTTTCTTTGCAGATCACTCGGCCGCCCCCTCGATCAAGGCCACACAATGCCCCGGCCGCCGCCGAGCCCCCCTCCCCGCCACCACCCCCAATCGACACACGCGCGCATAGGCGAGAGCCGAGCGAGAAGAAAAGACGGATGGCACACGCACCAAAAGAGTGGTGGCGGGGGGGAGGGGGGTACAAAAGCCGGAGAAGGAGGGAACCGATCGCCCGTCCCGCCAGCCCCGCCGATCCTGAGCCGACTGCGCCTTCATCTAGCTAGCGCATAGTGCATGCAGAGCTCGTGCGCGCCCGGACCGCAGGAGGAGGGGATGCCCGGGGAAGCGGCGGGCGGCGCATGCGTTGCTGTTAAATATGCATGAGGGGGGAGGGGGGAAGGGAAGCGGCAGCGCCGCCCTTGGGTCCCAGGAGGGGCTTGCATGGGCCTTGGAGGGGTGACAAGGGGAGGGGCGCAAGCCCTGCCCTGCCCCGCCCCGCCCCACAGCTGGGGGGGGGGGAGGAGGAGGAGGGACCTTTGCAGAAGGTGAGCGCACCAGCAGGTGGGCATCCGAGCCAAGCGCCAGGTCCGCCCGTCTGCTGGCCCGCTGCGAATGCGGTGCAGCCACGCCACTGTCTGCACCATCAAAACCTGGGGGCTTATTCCGGCACAACTTTCCAAGCAGGGGCTAGCTAGGGCAGGGCCGACCCCCCCCACTCCTCCGGATGGGTCGTCCTGCCGTGCAGCTGCATTAGCACGCGGGCAGCAGATCGCTCCTACCCCGGGATTTATTCCGGGATAAGGCCGAGCGCGGAAAGGGCGCTGGGTTGTGGGTGGCTCCTGATCGGGGGCCGTGGTTGCTCTGGAGTTCAGGAAAGAAGGCGAGGCTGGATTACTAGCCAAACGCACACAAAGCCCTTTGCAAAAAGAAGAAGAAATGGGTGGGGCTGCGCCGGGTGGCCACCTAGACCGGGCTGCCGGGGAAGTCCTTGCGGAGAAGTAGTTGTTGCTCGCAGACAAAGGCCGAGAGGTACTAGGGGGTTGGTTGGAGCAAGCTCCGTGCGTCTTGCTTGCGTGCTTGCGTGCACACGCGCGTCGCCAAAGCGGATCGGCGGCGCTTCCCGTCCTGGAGAGACCCACGCGCCCGACCTTTCGGGTCCCGTGGCTGCTTTTCTTGGAGAGAGTGAGCGCGCGATCGCTGTCCCTCGGGGGCTCCCACGCGCGCCCACCGGCAGAGCGCAAGAAAGAGGAGAAGATCTGTTGCCTGGGTGGGCAGATTCTCTTCTGCTCCCACCCACCCGCTATGTTTCTCCCACGCGACTCAGACGCCGCGGAGTCTCCAATCCCGAAGTTCAGGGGAGGTGCCAAAAAGCAACGGGATACACCCAGGTTGGCTGTGGACGCGCAGGGCGCCGGTTTCTGAAGCGTAGCAGCGAGGCAGCGTGAAGAAGAAAGAATTGCCTTTTCTACCCCGCTTTTCTCACCCGTTTAAGGGGACTCAAAGCGGCTGACAAAGCTTTTGTTCTTCTCCCCACTAGACACCTTGTGAGGTAGGTGGGGCTGTGAGAGCTCAGAAGAGCTGTGACTAGCCCAAGGTCATCCAACTGGCTTTGTGGAGGAGGAAGAGTTAGCTTTTCCACCCCGCTTTTCTCATCCATTTAAGGGGATTCAAAGCGGCTGACAAACCTTCTGTTCTTCTCCTCAGAGCAGACGCCCTGTAAGGTAGGTGGGCCTGTGAGACCTCAGAAGAGAGCTGTGACTAGCTCAAGGTCACCCAGCTGGCTTTGTGGAGCAGGAAGAGTTGGCTTTTCCACCCCACTTTTCTCATCCATTTAAGGGGATTAAAAGCACCTGACAAAGCTTCTGTTCTTCTCCCCACAACAGACATCCTCTAGGTGGGGCTGTGAGAGCTCAGAAGAGAGCTGTGACTAGCCCAAGGTCACCCAGCTGGCTTCATGGGGGAGGGCAGAATCACACTGGGTATTCCCAGATAAGAGTCCAGCTCCCTAACCACTAGACCACACTCCCAGTTTTAGAGGGACTGATCCGCAACCTTGGAAACTGGCACTCTGGTAGGGCAGAGACAGACTCAGTTCTGCAAGCCAGCGGCGGACTAAGCAGAAACAGAGTCATCCATCCATTTGGTTTCTCTTGAGCTGTGGACATCGACTGGGGCAGCCAAAGAGGCAGGGATGAGCCTCGCTGTACCACCGAGCCGTCTCCAAGGGAAAGTTTGGCCGTTTAGAGAAGGCAGCCTGGGACTGATGATGATCGCCTGTCAAACAGGGCCAAAGCGAGGAGCCGCCTTGAATGAAAAACTCATCCAGTTTGGTCTAGTAGTTAGGGAGCCAGACTCTTGTCTGGGAAATACCAGGTTTGATTCTGCACTCCTCCACGAAGCCAGCTGGGTGACCTTGGGTTAGTCACAGCTCTGTTTCTGAGCTCTCACAGCCTCACCTTCCTCACAGGGTGTTCTGTCGTGGGGAGAAGAATAGAAAGCTTTGTCAGCTGTTTTGTGTCTCCTTGAATGAGTGAGAAAAGTGGAGTAGAAAAGACAACTCTTCTTGCTCCACCTCCACGAAGCCAGCTGAGTGACCTTCAGCTAGTCACAGTTCTCTTCTGAGATCTCAAAGCCCCGCCTACCTCACAGGGTGTTATGTTGTGGGGAGAAGAATAGAAAGCTTTGTCAGCCGCTTTGAATCCTCACAAAACATCCTTCAACCAACATTTTTTTTAAAAAAAAATCCAGTAAAACCATCTTATCGGGGAAAGGGCGAGGCTGGCACCCTCTGTCCTGGCATTGTCCTGGAATTTGTGCAGAGGGGTGTTAAATCATATCCCCCCCCCGTTACTGTCTGAAGGGGTACTGTCCTGACCCAGTTCAGCCAGTTCATTTCCGCCCTTCCCACATCTGCACTGTTGGATTCAAAAGCGGTGCTGCATTTTGGGGGGCGGTAAGCCAGGCGGCTTGGGAAGCACGCAATTTCTGACCATCAGTGTGCTGCGCTTAAAAAAATCAATAAATTAGTGGCAGGGAAATGCCAGCACAATACACCCCACCCACCCACAAACAGAAATTTATTTATTTATTTATTTATTTATTTATTTATTTATTTTTGTGTGTATATATATATGTGTGTGTGTGTGTGCACCCATCTTAAGAAATCAAATACTTTAGGAGTGAATGAGCCTTTGTGTTAGAAAATGCACCTGTAGGGCAAGGTCTGTCTCTGTGTGCGGTGATAATAGGATGGGGTGGAGTATGGAATTAGGGAATCTTAGGTGCTTGGCACAGTCCTGCTCCAAAAGAAATGCCTTTGAGACTGTGCAGGTTCCTTTCCTTCCCCATCTGAGTACCTGCAGCCTCCTGCATCCAGGTGGAAATTGAGGAGGCAGGATCTTAAGTCATGTGCGAGTCTCAGCGGTGCAGCCAAAAAGCGCTTAATCCCAGAGCCAGCCGGAGATCAAAGGATGTAAACCTCTCTCTTTTTCATCAGGGGGTTTTCAGCGTTGCCGGAGGTTAATGGAGTAGATGCCCTTTCGGTGATCCCTTTCCTAATGGTTGGGAAAGGGAGGAGATCAGCTCCCCTACTGCCTGAATGGAAAGCCTGCGCGCCCTTAACTGTGAGAAATTCCCACCGAGCGCAGATAGACTCGCTTCCTTACGGAGAACCGCAGGGTTGGCATGGCGTGGCCGTGGCTGGAGGGCAGGGCGCGCGTCTCTGTGAAAGAGAGTGCAGATAATCCCACTGGGAAAAGGGTGCTGGAAAACACGGTCTCGGAGACAAACCACCACCCTTAGGAGGAACGGGCACGTTGCACTGAAGGGTTCCTTTTCCTGCTCTGAAGGCGGCTTCTCAAAAGGAGAGCTCCCCTTGCAGAAATCTGGCCATGCCGGTGTGTGGGACGTGTGCAGAACGGCATGCTTTGTGATGTGATCTATAGCAAGTAGAGAGGAAACTCCCCCCCCTTTTTGGGGGGGGGCAATTACAGACACCTCTAAGGGGTTTTCAGAGGAAGGAGGAAATAGACCATGAGCAATTCACTCCGTGTATCAGTTCTGCTGGCAAAACAGAGCCCTGGCGGACAGCCACGGCTTCTGAGTACCTTCTAGTCTCTCTCCCCGGCCTGGATGCAAAACTAAGCAGGTGGGGGATTGCACCTATGGGGCTGCGAAGGGACTCTGCAGGAGGTTGCGCCCTGCGTATCGCAACCGCTGCACACAATCAGCTTTTGAGCTGCAGCCCTAAATGCATTCAGTAGGATGTGAGTCAGATTCACCTCAGTGGGACTTCCGAGAAAACATCAACTGTGCCAGTCCAGAATCCTGTGCAATGAGGACACACCTTATTTTAATACAGAACAGTTCAAGCCAACTCCTGCTTTTCATTTCAGGGCATGGGGGAACTTAAAGCAATAGTAGCAAGTATTGTACATGCGCCCCTCCTGTTGCCTTAACTGTTTGCTCTTGGATGGACGCTTTCTTGATCATGCTTCTAGGGGGCCTGTGGAATTCAGTCATTCTTGCATTATAGATGGGGTCAAATATAATTTGGCATAAGGCACAAACCCATGTTGGAACTCTGTAGTATGAGGGTGTTTTTCCACTGCAGCCCTTAAATCTGGATCTAAGAAGATCCGGATCTAAGGAATGGGTACGTTTCTTAATCCGGATCTAGTAGATCCGGATTAAGGGAAGCACCCAATGTGTTTCCACAGGAGGTGTAGCACCCATTAGGAATGGGTGCTAACACCCCTGCTGTGGAAACAGCTTTGCACCCATCTGGGGAATCTGGATTAACCCACAAGGGGTCGGTCCATTACCCCAGGTGTTTTGGGGGGCGGGGGGTGCAGTCTTCGAAGCAACTTCGAAGTGACTTTGAAGTCAGCTTCAAAGTCACTTCAAAGCATGAGCTCAACTTTCGAAGTTGAGCTTATGCTTCGAAGTCACTTCGAAGCTGACTTCGAAGTCACTTCAAAGTGAATGTGAAGTCGACTTCAAAGTGACTTCGAAGCCAGTGTTGGGGGAGGTCCCAAAGGTGCATCCCCTCCCCTTAGCCTCCTTTGGACCCCATTGCCTGTTTCCAGTGGAAACAGGCTCCCTTTAATCTGGATTCTCTGGGAGAAGACCCCATTGTAGACCCTGTTAATGGGGTCTACAGAAAATCTGGATTAAAGGCCAAAATGTACCCATTAGATCCAGATTTCCCCAATGGCAGTGGAAACAATCGGGTCCCAAATGGGTGCCGTGGTGGAAATGGGGTCATTCAGCTCACACCCAAATGGGTCCTAAATGGGTGCAAAAATGGGTACTTTTGACAGTGGAAAAACACCCTGAGATTATTTCCAGGTGGAAAGTTCAAGAACTGATCAAATCTTAACTTAGGACTAGGGATGAGCACGGATAGTCGTAGCATTCAAAATTCAGCTGAATTCGGCCGAATTCAGACATCCAAGCTCAAATTGAATATTATGGTATTTGTATGTTTTGATTATTTTTCTTCGTGGCCGAATTCCGACATTTGAGCTTGAATTGAATGTTACGATATTTGTATGTGTGGGTTATTTTTCTTCTCCAGCTTCAATTATATGTGTCAGAAAAGAAATGATGCCTAGAACAGCAACAACTGAAATGGTAAGATTGACCCAAGAAGTGATGGATAGGAAGGAAATATTTGGAAAAGGGCATGAAAAGGCATAACTAGGCGTAAAACCTACGAAACAGCCATGTGAACAGATCACCTACCATGGGGAAGTGGCATAATTCTCAGTTAGGTCTAGTGGTTAAGGAGCCTGACTCTTTGCTGGGAATACCAGGTTTGATTCCGCCCTCCATGAAGCCAGCTGGGTGACCTTGGGCTAGTCACAGCTATCTTCTGAGCTCTCACAGCCCTTATCTGGTGTGTGTTGTGGGGAGAAGAACAGAAGGTTTGTCAGCTGCTTTGAGTCCCCTTAAATGGTGAGAAAAGCAGGGTAGAAAAGCCAGCTCTTCTTCCTCTTCCTCCTCCATGAAGCCAGCTGGGTGGCCTTGGGCTAGTCACAGCTCTCTTCTGAGCTCTCACAGCCCCACCTACCTCACAGGGTGTTCTGTTGTGGGGAGAAGAACAGAAGCTGTGTCAGCTGCTTTGAGTCCCCTTAAATGGGTGAGAAAAGCAGGGTAGAAAAGCTAACTGTTCTTCTTCTTCTTATGGTGGAAAAGGCAGGGCTTTTTGAGCTCTGGAGAAGGCATGCAGGAAAAACACCACAATAGCCAGTTTAGTTTCATGGCGTGATACAAACACCCCATAACAGCCTTCCAGAGGTTTTCAATTATAACATCAGGAGCTGAAGTATGCTTGGGCTGCACTTATATGGGAATAAGCAGCTGTGGGTGGTAGCTGCCAGGGTTGGAACATGCAGAACCTCTTCCTGTATCAGGTACCCAGGCAATGTTCAGCAACAGCTGTTGGCAGGGACCTGTGCTGAGCCCCAGCTGCCACTGTGCCTCAGCTGTTTATGGGTTACCCTGAGGGCAATTCAGTGAATTTTATTTTGGCCGCTAAATATGTTTGCAAGACAGGGTCTAGAAACTTTTCCTCCTGTCACTTCCCTTAATGTGCCGTGGGTGTAAGGAAGGCACAAACCTGCTTCAGTGGCAACAGCTTTTTCAGGTGTGCGTGGCTGAAATAGGCAGCCTGGCTGTCTTCCCAAGTTGTAAGCTTGAGGAAGACTGAAAAGGGTGCAATGCTCTACCTGTTGCAGCAATCTTGAAAGTTACGGTGCAGATTTAGGCCATTTCCACACTTACCTCCTTAAATCTGGATCAAGGTGATCCAGAACTTTGAGATCCGGTCCTCACCAACTCGGGTCCATGGAGTTCTGGATCACCATGGAGACCTCATGTGTCCTCATCGGGTGTTTAGCACCCGGTGGTAATGGGGGCTAAAAAGGGCTGTCGTGTGGACACTGCAGCATGCCTCCTGGGGCCCTGATTAGGCCTGAAGTGGAGGTTCCACCTCAGTGGCATGGCGCAATTGGCCCACGTATGTGACACTCAGGGGGCACTTCTGCTAGGTTCGCTCCTGGATTCCATCCAGCTGGCACGCATGTAGAAGTGTGCTCTGCAATCTGATCTTCATGGGGACGACCGGATTGAAGACACCATTAAAGGGGTCCTCTGGTAATCTGGATCTAAGCCCAATGACCCTATTAGGAATCTATTAATTCAAATTTTTTATTAGAATCTGCACATATGCATCTTCCCAACATCCGTACACATCCGCACACATCAGTATGCATCATGTAGTTATTCTGTGTGCAACCCATTTTTGTCCCATATGGATCCATACAAATACGCACAGATGCGAGAAAGATGTGGATTTCAAGTACACATCGTGTACAATCACGTACACATACAAATGTCCATATAATTCAAGCAAATAGATCCAAAAATCAAAATTCGATCTGAATGTTAACATTCGAATTTCGGGACCTTCTGTTCAAGTTCGAATGCTGAAATTTGGCACATTCAATTGGATTTCGAATGCCTACAAATATTCGTGCACATCCCTACAGTATCAGGTAAATTTGAAGTTTCCTGCTAGTCCGGATAGGACGGCAAGAACAGCAAACGAGAGCTGAGCCTGCCGCTCAGCTCCCCTTGGCTGCCCCATTCCACGTGATGCATGCCTCACCGCATCCGCCGCGGAAGTATTGCAGCTTTCTACGAGAAAGCTGTGGGGATGCTGCTGAAGTCCGGATGGCCCGTCGTGGCTTCGCAGCAGGTATGCTGCGCTTTTTTCTATAACAGCGGATTTTATCCTGCTACTCTGGGTACAGCCTATGTGGGAAAACCCAGGTTCGGAGCTGATTTTTCAGCATATGCTGCGATTATGCTGACATTACCACAGATGTGTGCGGCAATCCTAACAAAATGGTGGGATAATCCTGGGTTTTAGACCTTCCCTGGACACAGCTCCACAGAGGAGTCACAGCAAACGTACCCCAGCTGAAATGCCATTGTTAAACAGCATTTCTGACATTAAAAACTAAGTGAAGAGTTGCAAAGTCATATTTTTAGCCATTTTAGCTGTCAGTTAAGAAATAGTAGTTGGAAGGAGCACTTTATTTTCATTCTATTCCAAATTTACCAGCTGAATTTATGTACATTTGTATGTGTATGGTTGCAACAGCTACACTTCAGATACAGCAAATCTTACTTTTAGGTAAACAAAGCTAGCATTGCACTAATTATAGGCTCTGGTTCATCAGAGGGTTTTATAGCACTAGAAGGAAGTTAATAATTACACATTCCCGTTGCATTAAAATTAGACAGTACTAGCTCTGATATTAACCATGCATATTTCAATTGCCACTGGTAATTATCTTACTCATCTGTTACTATGCCCCCATTTAGGCTTTAGTATGATTAAAAAGAAAACTCAAGGCTGGACAAGTTGCACAGACAGTTTTTTGGTGGGGAGGGAATAGGGATGTGTGTGAATATTTATTTTTGCATTCAATTTGTATTGAATTTGTATTCATTTGAATAGATCCCCTTCAAATGTAGTAGGATTTGAATTCACTTAGGGATGAGCATGAATGTAATTTGTGGGATTTGATTCAAACCGAATACTAAAAAAAAAAAAAAAAGATTCAGTTCAAATGTTTAAAATTCTAATTTAACCAAATTTGATTCGAATTAAGCAAATTCAAATCTATTTGTTTGAATTTTTTATTTGAATTTGCGCTTACGAATGTCAAACGTTCGTAGATGCCCGTACGCATCTTCCCCGAATCCGTACGCATCTGTATGCATCCTGTAGTTATCCCATGTGCAACCCATTTTCATCCTGTACAAATGTGTATGGATGTGGGAAAGGTGCGGATCTTCAAGTGAACATACTCGTGAACATACAAATGTCTGAATAATTCGAACAAATAGATCCAAAATTCAAAATTTGAATAAAATCTTTAAATTTGAATTTAAGGACATTCAGTTCAAATTCAGATGTCGAAATTCGGTCAATTCCATCAAATTTTGAATGCATTTGAATGTTTGTGAACATCCCTGAATCCGATATGTGTGTTCAATCCCATATGAATGCATACAAGTCCCATACATATCCCATACAAATCCATTGAAAAGTCTGATTTAAATTCAAATGTCAATATTCAAATGTATCAACATTCTATTCAAATATTACGAATATTCATGCATCCCTAGGAGGGAAAGTAAGCAGATGGCAAACAAGGCCCAGTCTAAATGAACATGGTGCCAATGTGGCATTGCTGTGCTGGGGTTGCCACATATATCTGCCATAGCCCCGCTTCTCCTCCTAAAAAGCAATAAAACCGTCTGTAGGAAACCCAGTGTTGATTGTAGGTTTTCCAGCAATAGCACTTTTACTCACCTTGAGGATAGAGCTGTGATCGTTGCTCCATCCAATATGCATGCAAGGAAGCTGAAACCGACAGGTGAGTGTGCATGGTGCTGGTGACACGTGCTTCCAGGTGTTCAGTGCTGGCGGAATACTCAGATGCACACATCACAAAAGTGCATAAAGACAGTGCTGGTCATAGGATTGTATAACTTAGAACAGTGTTTCCCAAACTTTTGACATATGTGTACCCCTTCTATAATTTTCATAACGCTGAGTACCCTTCATAAAAAACATTAGGGATAAAAATTGTATTTTATAAAAATAATCAGAATCAGTGGAACTTACTAAAGCACGATAACAGGCGTCCAGAACTAACTATTAAAGAAGTAAGTTGTCTCTGTAACGAAGTGCAGTATATTCACTCCATGTCACGCCTCACAAGACCGTTAGATAACACTGCAATTCTCCGGCGTTTAAACAGCTCCGCGGCTCAACGTCAACTGTTAATGTTCCTGCAGTTTAAAAATGGCCGAACCTGAGCTGCGCAAAGAATGCGCAGAAGTTCCCGCCATAATGAGTTGCGATACGATGTATGATGGCCCCAGTTCCCGTGTAAAAACTGTGATACACGCCTATTTCTTTCCTTTTTCTGTGGGCGCAGCTAAGCACGGTGCAGTGGATATTCCCACGTGATCCCCACCAAACTCCGGTGCAACGTGTACCCCCACCAAACTCTTCCCGTACCCCTGGGGGTACACATACCACACTTTGGGAAACACTGACTTAGAAGCAAAAATGGTGAGGAGGCCCCACATTATTGCTTCCTAGCATGATAACCAGCTACCATCTGAAAGGGACCTAGAAAAAGCTGTTTTGATACCAACGGGTAGGAAAGTATTTAGGATGTTTTGTTTGTTTTGCATGGCTGGTAGTGGCTTGGGGAAACACCTGTCCCATTTAGAGGTAAATAGGAGGGTGAAATTCCTGGAAACTCCCAAATATGGCAGTTTTTCATTTAGTAGGCCAGAACTGCTTTGGATAGTATTGGGGTGAAAGGTAACTTACCGTATTTTCCGGCGTATAAGACGACTGGGCGTATAAGATGGCCCCTAACTTTCCAGTTAAAATATAGAGTTTGGGATATACTTGCTGTATAAGAAGACAACACCTGGCGTATAAGACGACCCCCAACTTTTGAGAAGATTTTCCTGGGTTAAAAAGTAGTCTTATACGCCAGAAAATACAGTATTAAGGATTTGTTTAAAATATGTTTAGTTTTTTATCAAAACCCTTCCCAGTGCAGTTTACAAATGACAATAAGAAAGTCACCATCCTGAAGATTACATTTTAGGAGACACATCTTAGAAACAAAAAAGTACTTTCTTCAGCAAACCTAGGACCTGTTTCATAGTCAACAGAATCCCTGTACTGACCATCTAGATTCTAGAATAAGAAAAGTCTATATTTTTGCCTTAGGAGGCTTCCCAACTGGAAAGTAAGATTATATGGGGCTTGAATATGATCTTATAAACTTATAAATGAAAAGAACTAGGAGGCATTTGGGGCACTAAAAGTTGCTACATGTGTAGATAATACAATGTCATTCAAAGGGTATGTTCATTCATAACAAAAGGGCCTTCTCAAAGAGAGTGTGTGGTCTTTGTGTCTTCTGTAATCCACCTTTTCTAGCACAGGTGTTCATGAAAGAGGGGTAGACTGGTATGTGAACAATCCCACCTTGAAGCCTTCTTTAGGGTGCTTCAGAGGCACCTTAGAGATGCTTTTTTCAGTGTCTGATCACAGCCTGGGATTACTTTATGGCCACAAATACAGCATGGGCAAATCCATGTAGCTCTTCTAACAACAGTACATAAGTGGGTACTTCCGCTGCTGCCTTCTTCCTCCAGTTAATTACAGAAGGGGTGGTAACAGCCAACAGCAAGGATAGCCTTAAGAAATGTTAGACAAGTCGTCAAGAGCAGGTGTACTGGTATACACTAGAATGGATGTCTGGGTAACACCTGCAGTTTGAGAGAGGCAGCCAGGATGTCTCTAAAGAAGGGATTCAAGAGCAGTTGAAGGCTTTGTCTTTGCCTTCTGCTTGAGATGCCCAGAAGCAACCAGTGGACCACTGTGTGAGAAAGAAGGCTGGATTAGATAGGCTGTGGCCTGATCCAGCAGCACTCCTCTTACGTCATAATATTGACTTCTTTTACAACAAATCAGGATACAGTTTATACTCCTGACACTCCCATGAGCCAGTTCCAAACTTCAGAAAACTCATTGTGTCCCTGATGAAAATATTAGAAGTAATTATACACTTTCAGCATCTCTGCCAACAATTGTGAAAAGCTTTCTTATGGAACAAACTCGGTTTAATATTCTGAGGTATGTAAATATTTTTGCCTAACTTTATAAGAACGCTGAGCTAAGCCTAATATATGCCATGAACCAATAGGGGTGTTTTTCCACTGGCAGTAAGTACCCATTTTAGCACCCAATAAGGAACAATTTGGTTGAGAGCCAGATGACCCATTTCCACTACGGACCCCATTAGGGACACATCTGTTTCCACCACAGCTAGGGAAATCTGGATCATATGGGTCGTTCAGGACCTATAATCTGGATTTCATGTAGACCCCATTAAAGAGGTGTACAATGGGGTCTTCAGCCTTCAAATCCAAATTGTAGGGAGCATGTTTCCACTGTACTTGGGCAACGGGGTCTAGAGGAGGCTCAGGGGAGGGGACATCCATGGGGGGCACCCCAAATCAAAACTCCAAGTCCCTCCGAAGTCATTCTGAATTTGCCTTTGGGAGTTAGCAAAGGCTCTGAAGGGGTTCTTCTGCAGAGCCTGTGTTAATCTCTAAAGGCAACTTTGGAATGACTTCGGAGGGACTTCGGAGCCTTTGCTAATCTCCGAAGGCAACTTCAGAGATTGCATCCCCTGTCTCCCAAAACACCTGAGGTGACAGGCAGACCCCTTGTGGGTAGATCCGGATTTGCAAATGGGTGCTCCGGTGTTCCACAGCAGGCAGGCTAGCACCCATTGCTATTGGGTGCTAGACTTCCCATGGAAACACATTGGGTACTTCCCTTAATCCGGATCTACTAGATCTGGATTAAGGGAAGTATCCATTCCTTAGATCCAGATCTTCTTAGATCTGGATTAAAGGAGCACAGTGGAAAAACACCCTAGAACACTGTTTTTGAGAAAGCATTTTGTTTCTATTGTATAACTCTGATGAGACCTCACTTCTCTGGCTAAGGATCACAGGAGTCATGGTCCAAAGAAGCCAAATTATGATATAATACTATGCTGTACTGCACTTTGACTCCCAAACCACATGTTTGTGCCCAGCATGAGCGATGACATTAAAGGAAAACATGAGAGACAGAAAGTCTGTGCTATGACAATCAGGTGCCATAAAATCCAATACGTACTTCTTGTGTACTGGGGAAATGTGTAATTTCCCTTGCAGGTTCTGTGACTCATTGGATTATAGCTATGGCTTGGCTCACAGGAATTTTGTAAATATCACATAAGTACAGACAGAAGCCCAATTTGTTTTTCATGTGCTCCTGAGGTAACTCGGTATCTCAGGGCCATTGTTCTGTGCTAAGATTGAGAGGTCTGTAGCTGGAAATAGGTTGAGAATTAGCGATGTGAATGAATATTTGTCAGGTTTGCAACTCATATGAATTTGTACAAATTTGAATATTTGCATTCAAACTGAATACTGGCTACATTTGAAAAATGACATTTGAATGCAAAGGTTAGTTTGCATTCATTTGTAACTTTGTCATATCTGCAGTGGATTCAAACAGGATTCTGGACAGATCTAGAGGCACAACTGGGTGGCAGAGATTGGAAGTAGATTCCAAGAGCATTCGAAGAACATTTGCAGCAGATTTGAATCCTGTATTTGAAGTGGATATGTGCACGAATTTCTTTTGGCATTCTATTTGAATCGAATCAAATACCCCCAAAATCCGGTTCGATTTGAATCTTTTAAATTCAAATTGAACGATGCGGTTCGTATTTACCAAATTTGAATCTATTTGTTTGAATTTTTGATTTGAATCTGCACATGCGAATGTTGACAACATTCATATGTGCACGTACACATCTTCCCCACATCCGTACACGTCCGGATGCATCCTGTAGTTATCCCCTATGCAACCCATTTTCATCCCATACGGATCCATACAAATGCGTATGGATGCGGCAAAGACGCGGATCTTCAAGTATGCATTGTGTACAAACCCCTACCCATATGAATGTCCAGATAATTCAAATGAATAGATCCGAAATTCAGTTTGAATGTTTTCATTCGAATTTTGGGACATTCTATTTGAGTACGAATGTCGAAATTTGGCACATTCAATCAAATTTTGAATGCCTACGAATATTTGTGCACATTCCTAATTTGAAGTGACCTATTCACACGAATGTGACTTTCCTCTGTGTTTGCTTCGCTTAGATGCAAAGCAAACACACAAAAAACAATTCATACACATTCCCTATTAAGTTACCAAAAAGGCAGAAATTCAACATGTAATTTCTCATCACATACTAGAAACGAGTGCCTGTTGAATTTCCGCCTGTATTGCAGATCCCAGAACAGAGTGAATGCCACCCATATAGCTTATCTCTGTGCAAAGAGCTCAGGCTACTATGTGTCAAGGTGTGCTTTCATGAGGAACACCACGAGCAAGGCTTCTTTTTAGTTCAAGAGGCCTCCACAAAGTACCCTCTGGCTACTTTTATCTTGCTCTTATGCTGAAACTGATCTCCTTCACTTCAGTGAATCTGCTGGTGTCAAATAGAATGATAGTGCCTATCCAGCTTCCTGCTTGATGGACAGGCATTTCAGAATTGCACATTCAGCCCAAGGAGACCATGTGCACAGCCGAGTGATCTTAACTTGAAAGCTAATTTCTGTAATTACCAAGTGTGATTGAACTCTGGCAAAACTTTTCATCACCTGCACTGGATGGAAATCCTGCCTTCACAACTACTTAGCACTTGAGGAGGAAGCTAATTGGAATCTATTTCACTGGGGCTCTCCTCCTCTTAATTACATTCTGTTTAACAAATGGAGAAATCCCTATCCGTAATTGGAAAGCTGAGTGAAATATTTAAACTTCCACAAGGAAGAATGGTTGATGTGCCGATTATGATAGTTTCCAGAAGATTTATTTTTATCATATATGAGGGGGGTGTTGCTTTTGATAGAGCCAAATGTTTGGGGGCAAATATAAGATAGATTTTTAAAAGCAGTCTTCAAAGTTTCTTGTGCTACTTCAAACATGGATCAGAAAAATCCAGAACCCTAGTAGCCGGCAATGGCCAAAAATATTGTGCAGGAGAATTGCAGCATGGTTTCTAGTCCTTTGATGGGTTCTGTTCAAGGGAAGAAGAAGGGTTGGCTTTTCTATTCTACTTTTCTCACCCATTTAAGGGGACTCAAAGCGGCTGACAAGGCTTTCTATTCCTCTCCCCACAACAGAACATCCTGCGAGGTAGGTGGGGCTGTGAGAGCTAGAAGAGAGCTGTGATTAGTCCAAGGTCACCCAGCTGGCTTCGTGGAGGAAGAAGAAGAGTTGGCTTTTCTACGTCACTTTTCTCACCCATTTAAGGGGTTCAAAGCAGCTAGCAAACTTTCTATTCTTCTCCCCACAACAGAACATACTGTGGGTTGGTGGGGTTGTGAGTGCTCAGAAGAGAGCTGTGACTAGCCCAAGGTCACGCAGCTCGCTTCATGGAGGAGGACAGAATCAAACTTGGTATTCCCAGATAAGGGTCCTGCTCCCTAACCACTAGACCAAACTGGGAGAATGTAAAGTTTATATTGTTGTTTTCAAAGACCGCAGATGTTGCTCACATTAGATCAAGCAGAAAGTTCAAGAAAGGAAGAAAAATGGCCCAACAGTACAGTATATGAGTTGATCTCCTAATGCTGTGATACGGAAAGTTACCAGACTACTTCTGCTGCTACAAACGTAAGCCACCTCAGTCACACAACCAGTTATGGATTCTCAGCGTGCACTGCCTTTTAAGATGCACACAAGAACTCCCTTAAGGCTTCAAGAGATAGTGTATGGCTGCCATTACTGCTGCTCAGCCTTTTCACCTTTCTGTCTGGACTTATCTAGCATTTGTAAAACTCAGATCTGGCAGAGACATGTCCTGCCTCTGCTAAACATTTAAGAACCATCAATGTCTCCTGTGAGGAACCCATACTATTATCCACTGGGCCTTGTTCCAGATTATATCCCAGAATAAGAATCTGCCACTAGGGAGGCGCACGAATGGGGTTTTTGACATTCGATTTGTAACAAATTGAATGTTAGAAAATCCATATTAGTTCAAATAAATATCCTTCAAATGTGGTAGGATTCTATTTGATATGAATGTATTTGTATGAATTGTAGGAATATCCAATATGAAAGAATATGTATCTGATACGAATGAATACATATTCAATATAAACAAATATGTATCCAATACAAATATGGATCCAGTACAAACAAATACATACAATAAGTATCCTATAACAAATCCGTGCTCTGAAAGTGGCAAATCCGACCTGAATCCACTTTTAATCTGCTGTTAATCTATGCCAAGTGCAAACTGGATCCATTGCAGATGTGTGATGCAGCCGCTTTCCCACCTCCCCGGTTTAACAGATGACCAAACTATTCATACGAATCTCAGAAACAATATGAATGTTGATGTATGAATGTCGTAGCCTTGGATTTGTGTATGAATGTCCAAATCCGGATGAAATTGTACAAATGTTACAAATATTTGTGCACATCCCTACCTGTCACCCACATGCTGCTACAGTCTATAGTTAACCCTGGTATGTCTTACAGTAGTCTGCACTAGGATGTGGATGGAAGGTTCCTATTCCAGGATATAATCTGGAATAAGGCCCAGTGCAGACATACGGTGTTTTTCCACGGTCACTTAGTACCCATTTCTGCACCCATTAAGGACCCATTTTGGTGAGAGCCAGATGACCCCATTTCCACCATGGCGCCAATTAGGAACACATTTGTTTCCACTGTGCCTCGGGAAATCCGGATCATATGAGTACTTTTTGGCCTTTAATTTGGATTTTCTATAGACCCCATGGGGTCTACAATGGGGTCTTTAGCCAGAAAATCTGGATTAAAGGGAGCCTATTTCCACGTTAGTTTGGCAATGGGGTCTACAGGAGGCTAGGGGGAGGGGGCACCCTGGGGGAGCAAAACCTAAGCTTCGAAGTCATTTCGAAGTCACTTTGAAGTCTGTGCAAAATAGCTCTGGAGCGTCTTTGAAGTCTGTGCTGATCTTCAGAGTGAACTCTGAAGTCACTTCAAAGTCACTTCGAAGTTTACTCCAAAGGTCAGCACAGACTTCAAAGACACTCCAGAGCTATTTTGCACAGACTTCAAAGTGACTTCAAAGTGACTTCGAAATGACTTCAAAGTGACTTTGGAGCCACTTTGGACATTGCACCCCCTGTCCCCCCAAACACCTGGGGTGACAGGCAGACCCCTCATGGGTAGATCTGGATTTCCAAATGGGTGCTCCAGTGTTTCCACGGCAGGGAGGCTAGCACCCATTGCTATTGGGTGCTAGACCACCCATGGAAACACATTGGGTACGGATCTACTAGATCCGGATTAAGGGAAGTACCCATTCCCTAGATCCGGATCTTCTTAAATCCAGATTAAAGGAGCGCGGTGGAAAAACACCCAAAGTCTGTGTTTTCAATGTGGGATTGTTCACACACCGGTCTGCCCCTTCCTCCTCAGGATCATTCTGAGCTAGAAAAGGTGGATTAGAGAAGGCTTTGGAACACAAAGGCCACACAACTATTTATCCAAGGTGCCCCTGAGACACCCTTTTTGTAATGTCTGATCACAACCTAAGTGAACAGAATAGAGAATCTTCTCCCCTTACCTGGAGACCCTTAATTATTCTCTATTTCCTTAAATTTTTCCCCTTCTCCAGACCTGGTGTACTGTATGGATATTCAAAATGTAAAGACTGTAAGTATTTTAGGATATTCTGGTTTTTTAATATATATATATATATATACACATACAACATTAGCTTTTTGTTTCCCACTTTTCTTTTTTCCTGGAATCCAAGGTATCAAATGTACGTACAGCAGTCTTTGAAATTATCATGCGCTTGACATGAAACTAAGTTTCACACTGACAAATTGGACAAATAATAAGTATATTTGCAAACTACGTCAAAATATGTGTTAGTTGAACACGTAGTAAGCAAAGTTCAGATTCCCAATATGCTCTGGAAATTGTGTCAGTGCAGATCGCTGAAGTAACTGATGCTTGCTACTCATAAGGAGTGAAGCCCTGGAAGCTCAAGGAGCTTAAGCCACTGGAAAAATTCTAAGCACATTTTAAAATTGGCCACAGTGTGAAGCATTTGAATTCTGAATCACCCTGAGGTTACCGATTAATCTTAAGAAGCGTGGTTGCAAAATTCTGAAAAGCAAAAGCTCATGAGGAAAGTAAGTTGCTTCTGAAGGGCTCTGAAGGGCGTGAAGCAAGCAACTTACAGTTCTCACTGTCACCTGTAAATTGTAAAGATGAATGTTTTATGACTTCCACAAGTTGTCTGTTGAGGACCACATTCCATCTCTATTATGACCTTTTCTGCACTTACCATGGTGGGAAACTGGATCAGTGGACCAGTGCAGATGGAGATGGAACCAGAGGATGCTCCTTGTGCATTAACATATGATTCAGGAGGCCCATGACTGAGATCAAGAAGAAGAAGAAGAAGAAGAAGAAGAAGAAGAAGAAGAAGAAGAAGAAGAAGAAGAGTTGGTTTTTTTACTCTGCTTTTCTCACCCATTTAAGGGGACTCAAAGCAGCTGACAAAGCTTTCTATTCTTTCCCCACAATAGACACCCTGTGAGGTAGGTGGGGCTGTGAGAGCTCAGAAGAGAGCTGTGACTAGCCCAAGGTCACCCAGCTGGCTTCATGGGGGAGGGCGGAATTGAACTCAGTACTCCCAGATAAGAGTCCAGCTCCCTAACCATTTGACCAAACTGGCTCAAGGATTACCAATGAGTGCAGAAAGGGCCCAAGATGACACATACATGTAGTAAAAAAAAGTAGTTCCCATCCTGGCTTCAATCCACACTAAAGCCTAGAAAATGCAATTGGGAAGTGCATTTTTTGGCCTTTAATGTGGATTAGAAGCAGATAGGAAACTCTACCTGGGCTCTTTTGCCACATGCTTTGGATCTTTGGTAAAACAAATCTGCAAATCTTCTCTGGATGACTATGGTATATGTCTATATTTTTGTTAAGAGAGGGAAAGAGCTGGTGTTTTCCCATTTAACCATTTGAGAATGTGATTTCTTTTCATAATATTGGTTTGTTTTGAAAATTTTTATTTGGGAATAAAATGAGGCAAGAGTTTTTATTTAAAGCTATAATGCTGGAAATGGCTGAGGCTGAAGTTACGAAATTAATATAACAAAACACTGTAATTGTAAATTTACTTATGCATCTTGTTTACTTTGTTTTCTTTGTGCCTTCTTGGGTGGGCTTCAGTTAGTGACTGCAAGTGAACTATAACTTCATTGAAATATTTTGAAAGAAATAGCAGTGAGAAAATACTTTTAAAGAAACTTTCAAGTATTCTGTTTTCTCAAGAAGCCATATTTTAGAAAATCTTACAAAGTATATTAATACATTTATAGTTATTTATGTTCCAACAACCAAAGAGGAAGATGGTCATAGAAAATTGAAATATTCATTTTGCGCAGAAGAGTGTAAAGAAAATGGCTGTCACAATTTAGAGGAAATAAATTTCTGGCTTGAGAACGAGCTCTAGTCCCATTGGGGGTGTTGTCTGTTATTAACCCTGTAATGCAGGAAGTCTGTATTTTCACCATTTTTCTGTTTAGCTTCCTTGTAATTCGTAACAGATAGGGACGTGCATGAATGTACTATTCGTTATTCGTACGATTTCCCCCGAATTCAGACATTCATACACAAATCGAATGTCTGGACATTCATACTTTAGCATGTGTATGAATATGAACATTTTGGACATTCAAATTAATACTTCGGACATTTGTATGATGGTATGGATACGCACAGGTTGCATACGTATCCGTACCATCATACAAATATGCGCACCGTATCCGTATTCACCTCATATGCATCTGTACAGATACATTACGGGATGAAAACAGGATGTATACAGGATGGGGATGGGATGCGTACAAGATATGTATCATCGGATACACATCCATATGTATCAATATTTGAGTGAATGTGTATGAATGCATTTGGATCAATTCGAATGTCTGGCTATGAAAACTGCATTCGTACACACCCCTAGTAAAAGAACGCATTCTGCTAGACTTCTGCCATTAGTAACATGAAATTTGGAGTTTGTGCCACCTCTATATGGCTCCTTTCTCTGTCCATTTTGGGACACTTGTGAGCATAAACCTACAAATGATTACTTATCAGTGACTAATTTTACACAGTAGTGTTCCTTAATTTTCAAAGCCCCGAGAAGGTAAAGACATGCCAGCATGTAATGATATTTTTGCTTGTTTGTTTGGCAAACTTGAAAGGTGATTTAAACTGAAAATCAGTTTCTCATAAACTGAAAATATGTAGATCTGTAAAGCATTTTAACACTGAAGAAGCTAACGCTGTCCTCAGATTTCGTTCGGAGCTGAAACATGGGGGAATCCATCAGAGCAACTGGCTTGAAAGCTCTTTTTAAATAAAATTTTACTGCTGCCTTGGTAGTCTCCGAGGGGTGTGGGTTGATTTATATTAAGAACCAGAACTGAAAACCTTCCAGTTGAAATGAGAGTCTGCTTGTACTAGCTTGGAAACAGTCAAGAAAAACTGGGTCCCACAAGTATACTTATGAATATTTCAATCAAACTCCTTCAAACTGATTGCCTGATCCCAGAAAATAGTGTATATGAGCCAATTATGCGGTTCCTGTAGAAGCTATTTTAAAGTAACTAAACTGGTAGCTTCCAAAATAGCATAAAGATGCCTGCAGTGTATATTTGTAAAGAGAGAATTAGCTCTATTGGCAAAATATGTTTAAAAATATCTTGTACTAAAAGATAACACTGTATTTTTCTTTGAAAAAATTCTTCAGTTGTAGGTGTAAGCCCAGTTTGGATGGAGGAGGCATGGCTAAATTGTGTGAGTTACCTCGGAGTAAACCTACATAAAATCATGTTAATAAGTGATCTATAGAAATTTGTTTTGAATTTGGGTTGACGCTATACATCCTTTAAGTGAGTTGTCTCTGATATCCAGATCTTTTTGCATAGGTTTTGCATAAATAGTGTTGTCCTGCCTGAATTTGGTCATGCATAAAGCTTTGGGCAACAGAGGAGCATGGGTTAAGTGGATATTATACCATGCATGTAATTTGCACAAATTTTGTGTAATTTCCACTTAACCCATGCTCTTCTGTTCATGCTAAGTTCCCCAAAGCTTCATACATCACCAAACTCAGCCAGATTGGCAGCATTTGGAAGTAATAGTGATTGGGTCCAGAATCTCTCTTTTAAGATTTCAGCAAGTGGCTACTGTTAGTTGAAGTGCTATAAAGGAATTCACAGCTTAAGGTCATTGTGTTTGTCTTGGTGACAGAAAATGTAAGAACATAAGAATATAAGAGGAGCCCTGCTGGATCAGGCCACAGCCCATCTAGTCCAGCATCCCATCGCACACGGTGGCCCACCAACTGCCCATGGGCATCTCAAGCAGAGACAAGGGCAAACCTCCTGCTCTCGAATCCCAGCAAAAGGCCTTAAAAGCATCCTGCTTGTCCACCCCAGCCTGAAAGATGTACTTAGGCATCTATTCTAGTAGCCATTGGTACATCTACTGTTGATAAATGTGTCTAGCCCTTCCTTGAAGCCATCTAGGCTAGTAATTGTTACTACCTCTTCTGGCAGCAAATTCCATAAACCGATGACCCTCTGGGTGAAGAAATACTTGCCCTTGTCTGGTCCAGCTCTCCGATATCTGCAGCATTTTCATGACCTATGAATTTGAACAAAGGGACAGGCATGTACGGCAGTGTCACAGGTAGAAGACTTTCACCTGACCGAACCAGAACCTGAAGTACAGTGGACTAGCCCTTGGTTGATTCAGGTGAAAACAAAGCTTTCAGAGATGTTCTTGACTTGTATCTCTTATTGCATGGTTCTCAGACATCACTGCTGTTCTTCCATTTCCCCAGTTGTTAAGAAATCATATCTGTGGTCTAGTGAATAGGGATGTGCACAGATATTTGAAACATTTGAAATTTGATTGAATTTAGACATTCAAATTAAAATCAAATGTCTATACATTCGAATTTAACATTTGAATGAATTTTCAAATCTTTCTAATCATTTGTACGAATTATTTGGACATTGGTATGCGTACAGATACGTACGCTTTACATAAGTATCCATACAAATTTTTATCTGTATGCATTTGTATGGATATGTATAGGAGGAAAATGGGATGCATACAAGATTAAAAATGGGATATGTATGGATGCGTACAGACACATTCAAATGTTGTTGACGTTCATAACTTCAAATACAGAATGAAAATTCATATGAATAGATTGGAATTTATTCAATTCAAATCGAATGTGAATACATTGAATTTTAAACATTCAAATCGATTTGGATCTTCAGATATTCAATTTGAATTTGATTGGATCTTGAAAATTGTATTCGTGAACATTCCTACTAGTGAACAGAAACTGGAATGTCTGATTGCTGATACTAAACAAAAAATAGGCTGTTTTGAAAGTTTGTTAATAATAGATTGCAAGCTGAATGGTATTACTATTGTTTTGGTTATGAAAATGTACCAGGTATCCAATTTATGTGACAGGTGAAAGATATTTAGAGGATTCTAAGGTGTAATTTTGCTTGATGCTATACCTGACAGCCAGTCCATTATGTTAAATGCTGGAAATGAACATCATGTATCAGATTCTCCAAATAATGCAAATCCACATTAAATATATAAAATGCAAATACTTTGATTACAATAGGACCTCTGAGTAAATGTGCATTTTACTGTGCTGCAGTTTAATGGTTTAAGTTTGAACCTCCTCGTGATAGTACTGAGACCCTGTTTTCAATTAATATGACTGAGAATATAAAAGGTGTTTAGTAACTGATAAAATATCAATGGTGTGGTTGTGAAAAGCAAGACAAAAAGCCTGGATGGCCTACTGGGAGCTCTCTTCATATGCAAGCAGGTTAAGAAATTATGCTTTAATTTTATTAATATTGAATTATCACTATAGGTTTTTAGTTGAGTATTTGAAAATGGGTATTGCAAAGCAGTTATCGTCCCTTTTCTGTGAAGACAACAACTGCCAAAAGAAGACATCTTTTGCTCAAAAGATTACCGTATTTTGTTACCTCATTTATGAATGATCTCCCCCTGCCCAGTACTGCCAGACCTGTGAGCCAATCTAGCCTAGTGGTTAGGGAGCCATTCTTTTATCTGGGAATACCGTGTTTGATTCCACCCTCCTCCACAAAAGCCAGCTGGGTGACCTTGGGCTAGTTACAGCTCTCTTCTAAGCTCTCCCAGCCCCACCTACCTCACAGGGTGTTCTGTTGGGAGGAAAGAATTGAAAGCTTTGTCAGCCACTTTGAGTCCCCTTAAATAAAGACTAGTTAAGATGGCTACCTTTTTGTTTTTCTGCCTTTAAAAGTAGCATAGCATACCTGAAGAAACTTTTTTTTGTTAAAAAGATGCAGGAGGGAAAATGCTGAATTTCTAGCATCAGGTTGTGGCGAAAAGCAGAAAAGTAAGTCTGCTTCTTTTGTCTTCTTCGTTTTCTTTTCTCACCAACAAGCAAACTATGTGGTGACTAATATTCTATATTATGGAATAGAACAATTTGCTGGGTCTTGCATTAACTTGGAGAGAAGAAAACACTTGATTAAATATCAGTACCATTGGAAGGTGTGGTGCTCTTTCATTTGTTTGTTTGCACTCTAAGGTCTTGGAGTAGGTGGCCATCTGTTGAGCTTATAGTTAAATATATAAATCGCTTAATAGATAAAATACGTAATGAGTGGAAAAGCAGCAGGCTGGAGCAGACTGAAGTTTCTCCTCTACCACCATTGGCCACATTGTCTCTGAGCATGCTGTGGGTGGCAGGAGGGGAGGGGAGGGGAGCCATATTCTGCATCTGTACAAAATAGCGGGTGTGTAGGAGTTCATCAACACTGGGAGACCTTCTGTTTCCCACCTTCTGTTTGCAATTCAAGTCCATAGCGTTGTTCCCATCTCCTTTCAGAATATTTATTGGAAGCACGTGCGAAGGAATCTGTGCAGTAGATATGCTAATATGTGTCAGGCTTTGGATAGGATGGGACTCAGATGCTGAAGGTTCATCATTACCCCAGAAGTCCCAGAGACCCATCTGTTATGCTTTGTGGGGCCACAATGAAGTCAGTTGTGCGAAATGCTGGAAGACTGGGTTTGTGTGAGTGCGTGCATGCTGCTAACGCTCAACAAGTGCAGTCCTGCAGTGAGCAGCTTGTATGATGGGGCTACCCTTTTGTTCTTGCTGCTGGATAATATTAGTCTGAAAAGAACACACCCCACTTCAAAAGGAGGACGATTGCCCTCTCCTCCTATTCTCCCAACCTTCTCTGCTGATCAATAGCGGAGCCTTTGCCACAAAGCCTGCATTCTTTTATTCTCAAACGGGAGCAGCTGTTGCAGCCAGAGCACAGATCACTGGAAACCTATGAGCTCTGGAAAAACTTAATCCAGTTTTAAAAGCACTGGTGCTTCTGAAGCTCTCTGGTCCAGATCAAAATGCAAAGCACTGTGGAATCTGTGCTGGACCTTTTGATGGTATCACAATCTGCATAATTTACTCTGTGGCTCAGTTTTTATTAAATGGCAGGCAGAGTAGCGAATGTGTGCCTAACAGCACCATTTCAGACTTCTATCTGTTGGGCCGCATCCCCATTACAACCTTATTTCAATTTCAAACTGTTTTCAATCCTCGCAGACCCCACGTCAGTTTGGCTTAACACGCTTTCCACGTGTTAAATCACCCCAAAGCATTGTAAATGTTAATCCTCATTTCAACAGGTCTCACTCTGGTTCGTGCGCTTGAAATGTTTTACATTTTTTACTGTGGGAACTGTTCCGCGTTAAGGGATGAAAGTTTCCCTCCCCCAATAGCTTGCTTCCAAAGCAAGCTGTAAAATTCACCCCTTAAAGCAGCAGCCCTAGTAGCAATCCAAGCAATCCACTGTAGCAATCCAAGCACTTCACACCTGATAACGATCTTGCCATTGAAAGTTCTGACCTTTAAAAAAGGGAAAAGAAAGGAAAGCAGCTGCAGGTTTGGGGAGATGTGTGAATGTTTTAAAGGCTGTGATGGTGACGGGCGAAGGGGGCTTGAGTTGCTGCTGCTGCTGCATGTCCTGAGCAATGAGAAGAGGAGGTGAAAGAATTGCTGGCTGTCTGCTGCCATTTTTCTTCCATCCAGGCAAGCAGCAGCCACCCAGCCACCCAGCTAGGCTCCGTGAAGGGGTCCCTTATGGGTGGCGTGTTCACAGCAGGAGGAAGAGGGCAGCCCCGAAAAGCAGTTTTTAAAAAGTAGCCACTGGAGTCCCCCCTTGAATCACGTACATCCTCAGAATCTGGATTGAATGCGATTCTGGCTGAAAGTAATGGGATCAGGCAAATTCGCATTTGCATCCAGATCTCTTATTTCGGTTTAGGGCAGTGGTTCTCAACCTAGGGGTCGGGACCCCTTTGGGGGTCGAACTACCCTTTCAGAGGGGTTGCGACGGGTCTCCTGCTACCCTTTCCTCCCACCTCCAAGCTGCTCTGCCCCCATGGTTGGGTGTCTCCACAACAAGAGGGACTCCATTAAGGGGTCCCGGCATTAGGAAGGTTGAGAACCACTGGTTTAGGGAAACTGGATTAAGCTTCTGATGGGGATGCGGCCTTGGACTAACAGGACAGAATGCTCTTCCATACGACAGCGAATTTCAACTAGCCCTCTGAATAGAAGCTTTCGTAGCTAATCTCCTCCTTGACTTCCTAGCTTTCTTACTGGGGCAGGGTGGGTGACATAACTTTCTTTGAGCCTTGGATAGGTACTGTAGAAGCACACAAGCAAGTCTGTCGCCCTCCCCACAGCCATGCTCTTTTAACACCCAACTGTTTCATTCACACATCATGACACTTTTTTGAGTAGCTGTGTTTCTGTGTTTGAGAGAATCTTAATCAAACTTCCCTAAATCTACCTGTGGCAGCAAGTCTGTAGCTCAGGGCTGATACACTAGGGGCCTTTGCGCACATACCTCTCTCAATATGGATTAAGAAGATCCGGTTCTTTGGTTTCCAGTCCTTGTGGAGTCCAGTCCTTGAAGTTCTACATCATGGCAAGGGCTCCATGCATCTGCACAGGCTGTCTAGCACCCATTGGAGGCTCTGATTAGGCCCAAGCAGGAAGGTCCACCGGTGGCATAGCACGATTGGTCCGTGTAGCCATCGTCGGGGTCATGTCCGGTTATGGTGGGCATGGCGGAGAGACATAGCTTTGTAGTTGCCTATGTAGCTGCTATGAAGCTTGTGCTCAGCTTCGTAGACCGCTATTAAGGACGTGCGGGATGATGTAGAGTGTGTTGAGGGGTGGAGCTGGAGCCACCCCACTGCAAATGACCACCTCTGGGCCTGCCCTAGGACCCCATTGCCCCAGTATATGTGTGGAAGCACACTGTGATCCAGTCTTCATGGCGAAAGACCGGATTGAAGACATCATGGGTCTTGCATTAATCCAGATTTAAGGTCCCAAAGACCGCATTAAATTTGGATTTCGCCGGCACTCATGGGTACAGTGCATTCAGAATGGGTGCATAGTCGGGTCCTTAAGGGGTCATGTGTGTGGAAGGTATGTAAATGATCCGTACAAGTTGTGTACCTATTGGGTTCCTAATGGGTTCTTCATTGTTAGAGCAAAAACAGTCTAGGGTGCAAAGAGTTCTCCAAGACGAGTTTCCCATTTGCAGAAGTTTCCCTTTATTTTCCTTTGCACTGAAGATTTTACCAGAGGGCCAACTACACCAACATTCTAATCCACCTTTTAACCACCTTCCGATTAAGAGAACCCATCAGCAAAGAGACTTGCAGTATTTCCTTACTCATTACCTAACCCTGAAGATCCACCTTTGACTTAGATGAAAGGTGCTTCCAAACTCTGAGAGGAAAATGTGTCATCTTATTTAGATCCTGTAGTTGCTTTCTGCCATTTCTGCCAGATGGGAAGGGCGAATCGTGAGGCAAGCTTTGGCTCTTACTTTTCTGGTGTGTCCCATGTTGCATCAGGTGGCATGAAACACCTGGAACTGTGCAATTCCCCACAGTTGGTATTTTCAGCCAGCTTTCCCCCCTGTGTTTGTGTAGTGGGTATTTTCAACAGGAAGAATCCTGGAAGCAAGCATCCGACAAGGTAAGGAGTATTGCCAGGTGTGGAAAATGTGGTTACGATGTTCTTTTCCCCACAATAGTGATACCTTGGGATTTTGCCTCTATATTCCAGAACTCTGTTGGATTGTCACTGATTTGTGTGGCAATCCCAATATAGTGCTGGGATAATTCCAAACTTTAGATCCTGAAGCCTACGTGGAAAGAAAGCAACCAGTCCACTTTGCTGATGTGTTCTCTCATTCTGAAGTTGGATCAAATGTGGATTTAAATTACTTGGCTATAACTGTCTCCCTTGGAAAACTCAGCTTGGAGAATTCCAGAGTCCCAACTAATTATTTATTTATTTTATTATTTACATTTTTATCCCGCCCCGTACCCAAAGGTCTCTAGAGATGTGCATGAATATTCAAATGCATTTGAAACTGAATTGACCGAATTTTGACATTTGAATTCAAATCAAATGTCCTTAAATTCAAATTCTAAAGATTCACTTTGAACTTTGGATCTATTTGTTCGAATTACTCAAACATTCGTATGTGTGCAGGTTTGTACACAATGCATACTTGAAGATTCGCATCTTTCCCACATCTGTACGAATCCATACGGGATGAAACCGGGTTGCATACAGGATAACTACAGGGTGCATATGGATGTGTGCAGACCCGGGGAAGATGTGTATGGGCATCTACGAAGGTTGTCGACATTCGTAAGTGCAAATTCAAATAAAAAATTTGGACAAACAGATTTGAATTTGCTTAATTCAAATCGAATTTGGTTAATTCAAATTTTAAACATTCAAATCAAATTGTTTTGGGTATTTGATTTGAATTGAATCCTGAAAATTGCATTTGTTCACACCCCTAGTTCCAACATACCTAAGCTAAACATACACGATTCTAAATGTGTAATAACATACACTTGGCATCCAAGTTCATATAAAGATGGGACACACATTTTTGGTGCTGTTAAGTAGAATGAGAGACAGATCTAGTGTGATGATCCAACTGAAGATTTTCCCATCCAGTTGTAATGAGCAGCAGCTGCAGTAGGCATTAATTTTCTTTTGCTGTCTCTTGCTTCCTTTCATTTCTTTATTGTTTGTTTCAAAGCACTTATATGCTGCTTCCTATTAAGCATCTTGAAGCAGTTTACGTAGCAAGGTATAAAAACAGAATAAAACAATAGCTTGTTGTCGTCGTTTTAAGCAACTAATGCTATTAAAAGCAATATTAAAACTAAAACAGTTCTACTAGTCATACTGGAAAAGACCTGGGTGAAAAGATAGGCCTTTAATAAATGCCTGAGTGTTGCAAAAGTATCTAGTCCAAATGGAGGGTGGAAAGTCCACAAATAAAACAATAGAAATGAAAAGGTGCGAGTGTTGTGATCAGGAGATAAAGAAGGTTTAAAGTGAAGATGTGACCATGGCCTTTGTGATCCTACAGGTCTATAATAGGGTTGACTGGCTCCATATTTAGGGTTTTATATCCATCAATAGAATTTGTTGACTTCTAATATAATTGCTTAAGCAGTTAGATGCAAAACTATTGTTAACGGGATTTGTAATAGAGGATTCAATCATGCTATTAAATGGATGGAAAATGGTAAAGAAGTGGAGTTCTTCTGCATAAAGGAGACAATTTCAGAAGGTGTAGTTAGGTAAAGGAAACACCTGCTGAAATTTACTTTCTGGTATGTTTGCAAGAGTTGAAAGAGCCCTGTCTTTCTTCCCGTATGGCAATTCCACAAAGTACTCTGATTAATCAAAACAAAGGTAAAAGCTCTGTGTTGCTACAGTTTATTGTAGCTTCTAAATCTGATTTACCTATTTTCAAGTATAATCCCGCCTTTTAAAATACCCTATGAAGTAGCAGTGCTTCCTAAAGAAATATTAAATTATTAATTACATAAACAGCCATAAATGTTAGCAATTTCCCATAGGTTTTCTTTTAAGCCTGAAAGGATGGCATTCATTCACAATGGCTATCTCCTTTCCCGGCCGTTTCCTTTTCTTAATAGGAATTCATCAAGTGTAGCTTCTTACAGCATGAAGATTAAGTGATTGAGGAAAGCTGCACCTCTTGAATTTCCCAAGTGGCCAGTTGGTATGAACTTTGATGGCCTATCAGAAAAAAAGGAGCTCTGTTGAAAAAGTCTGGTATTTGTCCGTCATGACTGCCTGTAAACTCTTTTCATATTGTTGGTAATTTGAATTGTGCTGGTGCCTCCTGCTATTTTTAATTATAAAGAATGTAAATCCCAGGCAAATTCAGGAGGTACAATGGTTGTGAGAGATAGGTCTAATGAAGTGAAATAGATGGAGACAGAACTTTTAGGAAGATGTCAGAATAAAAAAAAAATTATTAAGAAAACAAGGGAAAAAATGAATAGAAGTGTGAGAAGATGAAGGTAACAAAATAAAATGGCCAGAACTGAGCATCACAGCAGAATCTGCAATCTAGGTTCTCGTGTTTTTAATAGAAATGTTATACTGGTATGGAAATGTTCCATCCTGAATTTCTTCCTGGGCAAAAAGGAAATGTGACAAGAAGACAAATACAAGTTTTAATGATGATGGTGATGAATATCTGCATATCAAGTAAATATCTGGCTATGTACATCTACTGTATATTCTGGAGTATAAGGGTGCTTTCGCACAGGGGAAAATAAAACTGGATCCCTTGCACCTGGATTTATTAAAACTGGCTCCCAGGGGAACCGGTTTTAATAACTCTGGATCCCCGGTAGATCCGGTTTAATGGGGTAGATCCGCATCTAAGAGATGCAGAACTACCCTGCGCCCCGTGCCTCCGCACACACGGCGAAGATCCAGATTGGAAGTGGTTGCTGTGTCGCCGCGGCTCGCCCTCGCCCCATGGTGGTTCCCCTCCTTACCTCTTCAGCGTCGCCCCAAAACTGAAAACCGGCGCCCAGGATGCAGCGCGCCTGCATCCTGCGTGCCTCCTGAGTGGCTGGGGCTGCACCTGGCAGCCCTTGCCCTCAGGAGCCATTCTGTGCAGGCGCGCTGCCCTGACTTGCACCCCGGCCAATCAGGGGGCGCGCAGGATGCAGGCGCACTGCATCCTGGGTGCCTGCTTTCAGTTTCGGGGCAACGCTGAAGAGGTAAGCAGGGATCCGCTGTGCTCCCCCCAGGTTGGGCTAGGGTGGGCTTTAGGGAACCTCGCCCTGGCTCCAGACGCGGCGAAAGGTAGGAGACCCCCAGCTCGCCATGCTTGGCTCTGGGGAGCCAACCATGGTGGCCCAGTGGAGGGCCATGGGTTTGCACACTTGCGCAGTGCGGACGCATCTAAAATGGATGCGGATTCACAGCGCAAGACCACATAATATGTGGTGTGCAACTAACACACATTAAGCACACATTAAGTCCGGATAGGTGCGGACGCACCCACCGGAAGTGTGCTATTTAGCCTCTGCCAATGCGGATGCGCAGGCGGCAAACCGGTTTTGCCACCGAAATCCGCATTAAAAATGGATTCGCTGTGTGGACATTCCTCGCCGGAAGTGTCCTAATCCGCGACCCGTGTGCGGAGGCGCACATTGTAATGTGTGCTTAATGGGTGTTAAAGGGCCTGTGTGGAAGCACCCTAAGACTACTTTTTAACCCAGGAAAATCTTCTCAAAAGTCGGGGGTCGTCTTATACACCAGGTGTCATCTTCTTATACAGTGAGTATATCCCAAACTCTATATTTTAACTGGAAAGTTGGGGGTTGTCTTATATGCCCAGTCGTCTTATACGCCGGAATATACAGCATATCAGATAGACTGGATAATTATTAATGGTGTATTCTGCTCACTGAAGAGGCCTGTATTTAGTGTGTAAAGGCATAATATGTTCCATAATAGAGATGTGCATGACTGTTTTTCTAATATTCTATTCAAATCGAATCAAGTACCCAAAATCTGATTCAATTTGAATCTTTTAAATTTGAATTTAACAAGATTTGGTTCGAATTTACCAAATTTGAATCTATTCATTTGAATTTTTGATTCAAATCTGCACATACGAATGTCGCATCTTCCCCACATCTGTACATGTCCGTACATGTCCATATGCATCCCATATGCAACCCGTTTTTGTCCTGTACGGGTCCATACAAATGCCCATGGACGCAGGAAAGATGCGGATCATCAAGTACGTTCAATTGTATAATGTCCGGATAATTCAAATAGATCCGTAATTCGAAATTTGATTGGAATGTTTACATTTGAATTTTGGGACATTCGTTTCAAATTCAAATGGCAAAATATGATTATTCATGCGTATCCCTATTCTATAACAGCTTTCCAGAAGCCATTCATTCTGCTGTTTTGTTTATTTTTGTTTTTCATTTTTTCTTAGTGAGCATGGACCTGTTCAGGTTTTTTGCTGTTCTCTTTTCCATGAAGAATCTGCTTTAACTTTCTTCTGAATATGCTTCTCCTTAGATATTTTCATCTTGATAACCAGTACTGGTGCGGAACACATGAGTACGAACAGAACACACTGTGCTTCTCCTGTACATGCAGCCTGTACATGCTGGTGTTGAGCAAGAAGCCTAAAGGGAACTTGCAGACACACCTCACTTACTTATTTGGATATTCCAGAACAAAGCATGGATATTTTGGAATAGCCGTGTTCGATTCTGGAATATCCAAAAACAGCAGAATAAGTAAATTACATCTGGATGCCGTGGTTGCCTATATGCAACAAGTCTGCAACCATCTTCCAAGTCAACTACAAGAACTTTTTAAGTTAGTGGGCACAAACGACTTAGCCTTCCTAGAAATGACTATAATTATGTTGAACTGCCCTGCAAGAGATATGCAGTTCATCTCCTCCATGCACATATTTTTTTTAAAAAAAATTGATTTCCTGTTATTTATTCTTCAGTAAACATACTTTTAACTTAGTGCTCATATTACTGGAAATTCCACTCTGAAGAGTTGGGTCTCATCAGGGTGAGCATATGGCCTGAAACCTTGTGTTATCCAACAGACAAAGGGTTATCAGCATTAGAGATGTGTACAAATGCAGTTTTTGGGATTCAACAAACCCCGTTGCAAATGTGCATCTGGCAATCACAGTCAACCCTGAATTTTGTCCCCACAGAAAACACTTCAAAAAAAAAAAAAGCATTGGGGGAAGTTATTCTTTTTCCTCCCCACCCTTTGCCCATCCCTCTCTCTCCATTGGGTTTGACCCGATGACATGGCCAAGGGTGAGAAATCCCAGCTCCCCCTCCCTCCTGCTTCTGCTTTGTACCAATCAATCTGAATGTTTAAAATTCGAATGTTAGATTCAAATACTTTCAAATCTATTTGTACAAATTCTCAATTTGTATTTGAAGGTACAAATGTTGACAATATTCAAATGTGTCCATACGCATCTGTACGCATTCATACATATCCCATTTTTATCACGTATGCATCCCTTTTTTGTCCTGTACGTATCTGAGCAAATGCATACGGATACGAGTAAGATGCATATGGATATTTTTGTAATGCATGTATCCGTACATGTGCAAATGTCCAAATAATTTGTACGAATGACTTGAAAGATTTGAAATTTCGTTTGAATGTTAAATTCGAATTTAGAGACGTTTGATTCAAATTTGAATGTCCGAAGTCAAGGCAAATTCGAATGTCCAAATTTGATTGAATTTGACCAAATTTCAAATGTTTTTAATATTTGTGCATATCCCTAATCAGTATATGATAACTCATGCTGAAAACAACAATGTATATAAAATCACCTAAAATATATAAAAGGGTGCTTCATTGAGAAAAACAAGTAGCTCAAAGCTTCAACCAGACAGCACTTCCTTAGTATGCATCATTTGGATAAGCTAGAAAAAAATGTGGATAATCCAGAATAAAATATATCTGAATGTGCTTTACTCTGGATTATCCAAATAATGTGGATTAAGGAAATGCTGTCTGGATGGAGCTCAAGACTGGGCTACTGTCTTTACACCTATCCAAAGCCTCCCTCAAGGTTTACACAGTGAGTAGTACACAATCACAGAAAAGTATGTGCCATAGCAACCATAGTGGGGACCCGTTAATACTGCCTTTCCCCTCGGTCTTCTAAGTCAAGATGGGTGGTGTGAAGGCAGGGAACTCAGACTGGCCTTAAGCCATGTGTTAAGTTACACTAGAAACATGTATGGGGTACAGTGGTAAGACCAAGCTCAGGAGCCAGCCAAATGCTCTGAAAGAGGCTCACTTTACTTCCTGCTCCCTCCCATCCCCAGGAAAAAGCCAGGCTTTCATTAATGTCTGCATCTTGGTCCCAATCTGACGAAACCCAATTTGATCATGACACTAGTTTATTAAACTCATGCCACTGAGGCTTTCCAACTTTAGTTACAGTTTGGACAGGACATGTAGTGAATTGTTGGCTTCTCGTATCTGAAAATGTGAAAAGAGTATTTTATAAAATTTTATTCTGCATGTGTATATTTTCTTTTCTGTCTTGAGTGGGCCTGGTTCCAACAGGGCAACTTACATTTTTGAATGAATGGGTAGTAACCAGCCAGTTGTCTTAGACTTGCCTACTTTTTCTACCCATTGAGGCCTTCTTTAATTTGCCTCCCTGTTTTAATATAAATTTGTTTGTTTTGCAAGTCATATGCTTGGTACACTTAGTTTGTGAGATTCCAAAACGTACTATTTCACAACAAAATTATTCATATATTCAAGAGATGTACCTTCCCCCCACACCACTGCAGTTTAATGTGTGTATATTGAAAACAGGAGATTTTGTCTTTGCTAAAAAGAAAAAAAGAAGTACTTGATTTACTGTATCATTATTTGCCATCTTTCCAATTTTGTCTTCTCCTATTTAAGAGGTTCAACAGATTTTTTTTTTCATTCTAGCTTACAAGCCGAGGAGTCTGAAAATTTCTTTCTGGCAAGATTTTCACTACATTTTGATGGTAGAAACTGTTATGCTAGAGGCATGATTTTTTATGTACGCATAAACAATACCTCCTTTACGAGATTTTCTGTGAACCAAGAAGCACTTAAACGGTACCTTTTCTCAGCTGGTTGGATTGCATCGCCACCTATGACATCAGTAGTGTGCTCACAATGGCCAGCTCTACAAATCTGATAGGATTATTACGGCATTCAAGGGAGAATGATTTTTACAAGCCTTGCAGGCAAAAAGGAATGTATGTTTATGCGTGAATGGTGTTTGCCTTTGTATAGGTATAGCAGGTATGAATTGAGCTGACTGTGAAGCATACCTAGTGCTTAATTTTCTGTATAGACACTGTGTATTGCTTGAAATAAGTCCCTCTTTCTTCAGGGCTGCGTTCCCACTCATGCTAAAAAGCTATTTCAAAACGATTTGAACTTTCTTTGTCCCCGTTACCAATTCAGTTCCCGTGTTTTATGAGCAGTAAATCGCTAAAAACCGCAATAAAAAAACTGTACTTTTGGGTGTTTCCCCCCATTTTTGCTTCTAAAAAACGTTTTTTCTTTATTCCTTTGGGAATGGTACAGCAGTGTTGGGGCAGATCCATCATCAAACGGGTGGGGTTTCACCCTGCACAGGACAGCCCCTTGCCAGATTTTTAAAGTACCAGAAAGCCTAAAGCCTTTTTCCCTTGCAGAGCACTTCACATGACAGTTTTATTTTCAGCCACTTCACACTCACTGATAACAAGTAACAATCCATCCACTGCACACTGATAACAATGTCTCATTTCACACCCACGGTTCTCCTCACTTTCTCCCTTTTCTGCTGAAAGAATTTTGCTTTTTTGCATCTCCGCAAGATGAGCCCCAGAGTGGGTGGGGAAGGCTTCGGTGGCGCCTGCTTCTCCCCTCCACCACTTGTTTGGAAAGATTGTTAAAATTCTTGGTTGCCTGCTCTCTTTTGGGAGGAGTAATTTTATAAGGGCATCCGAGTTCACTAGGGTAGGCAGTCAGGGGCAGAGCCTCAAGAGTCCTGCAGGGGAGTGTGCGAGTGTGTGTGTGTGTGTGCAGGAGCACTTGGCTCCCTTTTATCTTCTCTTCTTTATGAGAAAGCAAGCCTGTGATCAGGAGGAAGGACACGGGGGGCGAAATCAAGGGGGCTCTGGTGATCAGGAGGAAGGACACGGGGGTCAAAATCCAGGAGGCTCCAGTGATCGGGAGTAAGGACATGGGGGGTGAAATTGAGGGAGTTCCATCTACCCCCCCTTTTAAACAAATCATTAAAATAAGAAGTGCATCCATGGAGGTCTGTTGGAATCAAACAGGCAGGATGGAGGGTGAGTTGGGATTTCTCACCCTTGGCCACGTCATTGGATCAAACCCAGTGGGGAGAGAGGGGTGGGCAAAGGGTGAGGAGGAAAAAGAATCACTTTCCCCAATGCTTTTTTTGGAAGTGTTTTCTGTGGGGACAAAATTCAGGGTTGACTGTGATTGCCAGATGCACGTTTGCAACGGGTTTTGTTGTTTCGTTTTTATAGCCATTTGTAATAGCTCAGGTGGGAACATGGCCCAGGAGACCTTTCTCGTAGCTAACTGTGTCCAACTTTACTGATAAGGCGCAGGGCCCTTTTGCTGTTAGAAAAGACTTTTTCCACCCCATGGGGCCTTGGCAGAGCACAGGGAAAGGGCAAATAGACTGGAGCTAGATTCAGAGATAACAAAAGGGGACACCTTAGAGACAGTGGTGTGTGGCCCTCATGTTTCCAATCCTTCTCTAACCCACATTTTCTAGGACAGAATGTTCAAGAGATGGGGGCAGGGCAAGGTGGTGTGTGAACCATCTCACCTCAGAACCTCCTCAGAGGTGTCTCAGAAATGCTTTTTTTGGTGTCTCTGATTACAGCCCGCCAAGATCACTGTGTGCAATGCAAGGTTGGTAGGGAAAGAGAGCCTGGGGAGGCCGTGGGGAGTGCAGTTGTGTGTGGTTTTGCCTTTAACAACTCCAGTGTACACTTTTCAGGCACCTGACCCCTCCTCATTTTCTCTGATGGTTACAGAGGTGTGGGTTGAATTCCTTCAATTCCGCATCCTCTTTGGGCAGTTCATGTTCGTCAAGCAGGAGTTTGAAACATCTCTAGTAGGTAGAGTTGTTCCAGGTTAATTCTGGGCCAGTCAGAATGCTTTCCTACTTAGGTCCATGTCATTGGCTGTTAAATGTTGAGATGGGTGCGGTGGACAGTAAACATGTGCATTAGGAGTAAAGAAACTCTATGGTTGGTACAAAGCAATTTTATATGAACTGCCCTAAAGTAATGGAAAAAAGATTGACCTTCTTGCCATAGGACTTAATTTTGCCAAAGTTCAGCAGGCCTATTACCCCAAAGTATTTCATATTCTTCTGTGTGTTTCCCCTTACCAGCACTAGTGAAGGAAGAAGTGGGAAGTAACTTAGGCTGTTTCCGTACTTACTGGTGCTATTCTGGTACAGGACAGGTCGCCCTGTACTGGAATAAGCCATCTGTCCCAGTCTAGGATGGTTCACTGCTGACACAGATCAAGGTCATCTACATTGGGATCACTTGTTCTCTGCCAGTCCCCATGCTGGCTCCAAAGCTCTCACCAGTTTTGGAATTGGCTTGAGATACAGCTGAATGCTCTGAAGGCCAGGCATGACAAAGTTCCTGGAGTTCTTGGGGGTCTATTTTGGTTTGCTGCTGAAATTGGTCCCTCGGGGTACACCAGGCCAGGGGCAAATTCACACTTCCCTTCCCGTCCAGGGATGGGAAAGGTGCTAGTACACACGTTCCCTCCCCCCATGCATCCACCTACTTACCTTAGGTGTCCAGGTGCCACCTTTTTGGCCTGGATGCTGGCAGCAGTGTGCATGCGCCATTGCTATCACCAGGACAGTGGTGATGCACCACGCATGCCTGCTGGCATTCCAGATCACCTGATGCACCAGCACACTTGCACAGCATGCCATGTGATCTTCCAGAACCTGGAAGAGGTGCAAATGTAGCATCCAGAGCCCTATTTGCTCTGGCGCTGGAGAAGTTAAGTGCATGTGTGGAGTACTAAATTGTGCTCTGCAAGTAATTGCCTTCCAGCGTGCACTGGAAGGCGACTATAGTGCCAAGTGCAAAAAGGCCAAAGGTCTCCATTTTGAGCACCCTAGTCTGGCTTATATTTCAGCCTGTAAGGACAGAGAATGCTAGGAAGGGGTGGGACCTCACGTAATCCAGTGTGTGGAAGGGAGGTCTCTAGTCTGCTTTCTGGTTTCATTCTACTGATCACTTATGGAAAGGGGGTTCCTCCACAGCTACGGTCACCCTGTTTCTGTCCTGGAGGATGTGGCAAATAGACAATCTTTGTTTCCTACTTCAGGATTGTTTAGATGCTATCAGTATACAATGGAGTTTTGTCTGTGGACTATTTCCCCTTCAGTAGTAGTTCACAGTAGCAAGTCTGGGTGTGACTTAACGTTTTGAATTTGTTACAACATGAAGGCAGACATGTATAGAAGATCCTCCTCTGCACTTCTTTAAGTTAGGACAAGATCAAGATTTCAAAATTTTGTGCTAATAAAGACTAGAAACAAGACATTTTCCAAAGTAATTATATATCCAAATCTTTGCAATGTTTCATCCTTGGACAAGAAGATTTAGTTTGCTCCAGGGTAGATTCTTGTCACTTGATTTACAGGAAAGGGTTTATACATCTATATTTTATGTATTTATCATAGGTTTTATAATAATAAAACTGAGACACAGTAGTATCCCCCATAATGGAACATCAGACAGCATAGGGTGAGGCCAGGAAAGGCCTTGATATGTGGTTGTTTTTGTTAGAGGAGTATTTTTCTGCCATGAAGAGTGGGACAGCAAACTCAGAAAATATTTCAGTAACGTTAGTAGTGGTCACCAGGTAAGTAGTTTAATATTAACAAAGGGAGTTCCCACACTGCTGACTACAGCATAATATTATTGTGAAATATGGCATCAGTCCAAACTTCTCGCTCAAGTAGTCTTGAGTTACTTCATACTACAATGCCTGTCTAGCAATAAGGGATGATGAAAGTTCTCTTAGACTCCATTCATATGCATTAAAAAAGCTTGGAGAAGGCTTAGAGACTGCTGGCAAATGGGATTGTCCACATACCAGTCTGTACCTTCCCCGTTTCATGAACGTTCCGGCTGGAAAAATAGATTAGAGATGGGATGGGAACACAAAGTCTACACATTACTGTCTCTAAGGCATCTTCGGTTTTGTTTTTGTTTGCTATGTGTGAACACGGTCTAGAGATGTGTCTATATACAGTACATGTTTAGGGATGCCCCTGGAGTGAATTTAGGACCCAAGGGACGAATGTAAAATATGAAAAAAAACCTTTGCCATGTCCCATAGACTCTACTTGTGTGCCTCATTAGTAAGTGCAGAATAACCACTTTCAGGATAATTCGGAGTTTGAGTCATATGGGGTGGTAGGATAAGAAGCTCTTGTAGCCAATCCAGATCTGCTATGGCTGCCAACCAATGAGGTCCATGGAAAATTAGGCTGGCAGCAGCCAATGAAATGCAGGACAGAAGATGTGAGGCAATGACAGAAGGCAGATATTTGTAACATTCATTTTTATTTGTACAAATTCATATGAATTCGGACATTCGTACACAAATCAAATGTTATGACATTCGTTCATTAACATTCGTATGAATAGTTCATACATTCGTTAAAACGGGGATACCTATGATACATATACATTCGTATAGGATACATATCCGATACGTATCGGATACGAATGCACTGGTACTTGATAAAGGGAGGCACCACAGCTGACCTATGTGATTACACCCTTAGGGTGCCAAGCTGAACAGCAAATAATTTCTCTTAAATTGAAACGAACAAATCCAGAAATATACACCATTTACAATAGCTGAAAATTAACATGCTGATAAATAATAATGGACCCTTACTACTTGTTTTCTACAAAAGCTAGAGTTATTGTCACGAGCCATTCTCACATTGTTGAAAAATAGATGTTTTGACTCTGAACCCTTTAACCTCTTTTTCAAACCAAGTGTTTTTTTTTTTTGTGTGTGTGTTCTTTAACTATCTAAAAAGGAAACTGCACATCCAGGAGGAATGTACATCAAAGGGGACTCTCTAAATGATGCAGAAATGCATAAAACAACAAACAAGACCAGCAGGGAAGGAAGAGATGGTATTAAGTGGATATCTTACTAAAGATTCATGAGTTGAGCACTACAAAACAGTCATTGAGTTTGATGCCCTTGTTGAAATTTTAGTGAAGAAGAAGAAGAGTTGGCTTTTCTACCCAGCTTTTCTCACCCATTTAAGGGGACTCAAAGCAGCTGACAAAGCTTCTATTCTTCTCCCCACAACAGAACACCCTGTGAGGTAGGTGAGGTTGTGAGAGCTCAGAAGAGAGCTGTGGCTAGCCCAAGGTCACCCAGCTGGCTTCATGTAGGAGTGTGGAATCAAACCCGGTATTCCCAGATAAGAGTCCGGCTCCCTAACCACTAGACCAAGCGAGCTTTCCAAATGGCCTGAAAGGTGCATTATGGTCTTTTGAACCCATGACTATTGGTTTTCTACCTGTAGAGATGTACAGAGATTTGTTTTACATTATGAAGGGTTTTGTGCTTATACAGCTGGTAGGCTTTTATCTGGAGTTAAGATAACATCACAGGGATGGGAATCGATGATCTTCCAGATGTTTCTAGTCTGCAGTTCCCATTACACCAATCATTATCCGTGTTGACTAGACTAATGGAGATTGGAACACAGTGGACAATGGAGCACCATTGTTGCTCACCACTAGGTGTGGCCAATTAAAACACAGAGCTATTTTAATTTTTAGTCAGACATTTTCAATAGTTTTTGTGCTGCATACATTGTGGGTTTCTGCTCACCAATGCCATACAAATCGGTGACATGTAGATGCACGCATTTTCAATAAATCCTGAAACACCAATCTAATGTGTAAAGGAAAAAAAAATCTGTACGTAAGAAGAATCCCACCATGCAGGATCTATACAAAAACAAACAAAACATCACACAGGTAGGTCTCTAAAAATTGATTCCAAAATTTGCAAGAGCTGAGCTTTCAGCAAATCTCTGTTATTAATTGGCATAGATACAGCAGTGAGAGTGCCCTGAATTTTTGGTCCCTTCAACAATTCCTGCCTGGAAAAAAAAATGCCCAGCTTCAACAAATAGTCTTTCCATTAGAAATACTTCAGCATTTGAATGACTTCAGCAAAGAAAATGTGAAATCATACACTTGCCAAGGTAATGTGCAGTTTCTTGCTTCAATAAATCTCAGAGTATGAAGAACTGGAAAGAACTGATCACAAAATCTGAATATTGATTAATAGCTCTGATTTGTGAAGTTCATTGTACCTTTGTGAACTCATGTTATTCAAGTCCCTGAAGACGAAGGATTATATACTTTGAGGACCATCTCTGTACATTCTGCCAGCAAGGTCTAGAGTGTAGGATTAAAACCTGGAAGGAAGCCATTTGACCATGGAAACTTTCTGGGTCAGTGCCTCTCTGTCTAACATACTTTGCAAGCTTGATATGAGGATAAAATGGAAGGAAGGAGTTCAGAGTGTGCTGCTTTTTGCTGCTTGGAAGTCAAGAAGAATGTGAATTCAAAAGCAAATCAATACAGCATTCAACAAAGCAACCGAAGACAAGGAGATTGGAGGTTGCAGGGCTTCTCAATTAATATCTTGCAGCCTCTCTTCTGAACAAATTTCACTTTCAGCGGCTTATTACAAAAACAGTACGAGAACAAACAGGGCCCAATTTTATTTCATTTTCTTCCCTCCCAATTAGGGATGTGCATGAGTATTTGTAACATTAATTATTTTTGCATATTTGGACATTTGTACACAAATTGAATGTTACGACATTCGTACATTAACATTTCTACAAATATGAACATATGAATAATTTGTACATTCATTAAACTGGGGATGTGAATCTGATACATACCCACTGCATATGCTTTGGTATAGGATACGTATCTGATACTTATGCGTTCCTATAGGACCTGTATCCAGGATCCGTATTCATATCAAATAGAATCCTACCACATTCAAAGGGGATCTATTCGAATGAATACGAATTTTCTAACATGTGATTTGTTACGATTTGAATGCCAAAAAAACCCATTTGTGTACATCCCTACTCCCAATCCTAATGCCCTATTCATCATACTGTTTAGATGGTAACCCAGAAGCAGGGATGCCTGATTTCTTCTTGTCCAATGATAGACTGCATTGTGGGCATTGTAGTTAGGAGGATGAGAATGTCATTATTGGGGTGGCAATAGAAAACAAAAGAGAAGATACTGTGGAAATTATCCTTCATCTACCTTCTACTTTCTTCTCTGACCCTGCAAATGGAAGGACAATGTGTATTCCACTTTCCTTTGGCCTTGCACAAGGGAAACATTTCCTTTCCTTAAAAGAGAACTTTGCACACAACCGGCACTGTCCTTCAGCAGCCTTAGGGCAAATGGCACTGTATAGCCTATGAGTTTTCTTCAAGAGTGGCTTAGCCTCAGTTGCAGTGGTTTGGGGGTGCAGATTTCTTGCCCCAGTAACAATCCTGTATCTTTGTCATCAACTTCATTTTGAGTCACATGCCACTATGGATGCCTCAGATGAGGTGACCTTGAATATTGACCCAGCACATATCCCCCAGTTTCACTAAGCTCTCCCCCATTGCACGCTGCTTTGAAATTCCACATATGTTCAAAACTGCAATTAGAAATTAAAAGAAATTTAGATCTGGCCTTGAAGAAGCTTTACTGTGTTGTAGATGTGGAATTGGGGTTGCGCTTGGGCTGGAAGGGGGAGTAGAAACAAACGGTGGATGAAAGCAGTCAACACCCCCATTGTGTACTGCTCTGATATTGCAAAGAAGTGAAAACTGCAATTACAGAGGGGAGGAGTGAGATTGAGCTTTAAAGGAGCTCTACTATGTGGTAGATGTGGAACTGAAGTTATGCTTGGGTGGATACGGGCTGGAGGGGGAGAAGTGAATTATTTATTTATCCTGCCAAGGCAAAGTATGTTCTGACATAGCAACAGAGGAATATGGAGAGTGGAGTTTGACTTCCCTGCCCCAGTAAAGTCAAGATTTGAACACTGGGACTGTATCCAATGGCTGACTGCAGGAGAAGGGCCATTTGGTGAGGGGTAGAGAGAGAAAGGTATGGTTTCCCCATGCTTAGCATGGGAAAAATGAGATGTGAGAATGAGTTCATGTTGAATTACAAATGTGGAAACAAATGGAAGATGCCTTTCATTCTTGTGCCCCCCATCCCAATGTTGATTATTCTTATGTCTAACTGTACCCTAAGCTACTAATCTCCTCGGCCAGGCTGGGTTTGTCTGCTCACCGCTAAACCAAGCCAGCATTAGAATTTGTGGCTTACCTTGAAGGCAAACCACACTTTGTCAGGCTCAATGAACTAGACTAAATGAGGTCTCATAAAAGGCCATTGTGGCATTTTATGGTTGCATCGTGCAACTGCTACAGCTGTCAAGGCTTATATGTTAAATGTGTTAAATGTTTAGGAGTATTCTACACATTTTATCTTTTTATTGCTGTGATCCACTATGGGTATGCCTGCCTGCCTGCCTGCCTACCTACCTACCTACTTACCTACATATCCTAGCCCAACAGCCACCTTAACAGGGCACCACAAACATTTAGGATTCTGTCCTTTTAGAAATCTTTAGTCAAACTAGTTCTGCACCATCATCATTATTAGGGGTGTGCACGAATGCAATTTTTGGATTCGATTCAGATAGAATATTCAAGTGTTTGAATTTGTACAAATAGAGAAAAACAAATATATTCAAATTTGAACCAATTTGAATAGATTTGTATCTATTCATATGAATATTATATTCGTATTAAAGATACGAATGTTGACAACATTAGTATGTGTCCGTAGCCATCTGTACATATCCCATTTTTATCCTGTATGCATCCCATTTTTGTCCTGTAGGTATCCGTACAAATGCATACGGATACGAATAAGATGTGTTTGGATATGTACATAATGCTTAGGTATCTGTACACATATGAATGTCCGAATAATTCATATGAGTGATTTGAAATATTTGAATTCGTTTGAATATTTAAAAACTAATGTATAGACATTAGATTTGAATTTGAATGTTGGAATTCAAACAAGTTTGATTGAATTTTGAATGTTCTGAATATTCTTGCACATCCCTAGTCATTATTTTGTAATGCTTGAACTTACCTGTGTCATAGAATGACTTAAAGAAGCCAGAACAGCAGAAACTTAGCTAGATTTGTTGCCTGATTGGATGGGTTCAATGGGAGTTTTAGTACAGTGATGTCTGGCAAATAAAAGTTTATCTAGTCTGACTCTATCCTGTGGGTGCCCCTAGGGGTGAGGATGAGTCGAATATTTGAATATTTGATTTGATTTCAAATTCAAAAATCCGGATTTTTGAAAATCCGATTCGAATCCGGATTATCCAAATCCGTATTTTTGGAAATTTAATTTGAACTTGAAAATACAAATGTCAGCAACTTTTGTATCTGATTTTTGAATTTGCACGTATCCCATTTTTATCACGTTTGCGTTCCCTTTGCATCCCATATTATAAGCACAAATAAACATAATATTCAGATGTGATATACGATGTTCTGTTCAGTCGAATTATTCTAAAATCTGTATCGGACTTTCAAAAATTTGAATTCTGTTCAAATTTGAACATTTGGCTTTTTGAAAATCCGATTCGAATTTCAATGTCGATATTCATTGAATTCGAATCGTGTTTTCACCTACCCTGCTAATCATGCCTATCAATGCAAATGTGTACACTTTGCAATGGATTAAAAGTTTTAGAATTCCCCTCCCCCAATTTTTTAAGATTACAAATGTTTGACATAAGTGCAAATTAATAAGTAGTAGTATAGGACTTTCACATGTCCCTTAGAATCATTTCTGCAAAGTGCTTAGAGTGTGCTCTAGGTCAGTTTCTTATCTCTGATTAACTTGCTGTTCTCTTAGGGACAGAGATAAGCACCTCTCATTACAAATATGAAACAACTCCTTCACCAAGGCTAGGTGGAGAGAATTTCAACTTACCTGTGCACACCTTTGGCTGGATCCTGGCCAAGTAAACAAAAGATTCTATATCTATGACTGCACTGCTGTGAAATAAATTCATGGACCTAACCTGATTTGTGCAAAGACTCTTGTAAAAGTGGCTTTCATGTGTCTCAAAGAAGAAAAGAAAGAGTGTAATGGTTGGTCTTTTGAATTCTGAATGCTTTTCTGCCTCCCCACCCGCCCGCTTTCCTACAAATATTTTGCTATGCTGTTATTAAACCATGCCAGAATCAGACATCCTCTGACAGTGCTACTGAATGAGTTACTTCAAGGGAGCTCTTTTTTATGCTGAAAAGAACAGGAATGTCTCCAATCTGTACAGAACAACTGCCTTTTGTTTGCAGAATCAAAGCTGTAAAATTCAAAGGGACATGGGAGCAAAAGTTGAAAACATGAAGAAGAGCAGAGAAGAGCAAGGGACTAATATACTGAAGATTTGTTATTTATGTAGGAATAGCATCTCTCCTCTCCAGCCCGGTCAAATAATTGCAAAGTGGTTGCCCATGTGATGTTATCTCCTTCAGGAACAATTTCTGGATATCCTAGCCTGGTGCCCTCCGGCTCTTTTGCCCTCACATCAGCCCCATGTTGGTGTAGCTAATAGTGCATTTTAGATATCACTAGCTTGCCAGAAACCAAAATCTAATGTAGTCTGGGTGACCAAAAGGTTATGACTGTGAGCTATTTTATATGAAAACGAGCATAATGTTCAAGTGTTGGGCTAGTATTTAGGTGACCCTGGGTTCAAATCCACACTCACAGTTTCCAAAAGTTTAAAACAAACAAACAAAAAAAGACAGAAAAGTGTTATGCCTTTTACTTGCTTGCACTTTCAAGAGAAGCAGAGGAAGGGATATGAGGCACCAGTTGAGAAAACTCCTGCTCCTGGTAGTGAATAGCTCTTCCATCTTTTGTACTTCTACACTTGGTTTGCTACATGGAGGAAGCTTTCTGATCCCTGTCATCCACCTTCCCACCAGAATTGACACTGCACTTTACTACTCACTTGAAGAAGAAGAAGAAGAAGAGTTGGCTTTTCTACCCCACTTTACTCACCCATTTAAGGGGACTCAAAGCTGCTGACAAAGCTATACTTCACTTAGAAATGAGTTCACTGGAGCATTCTGCCAGCTCAGGACCTAAGCGTATGTTGATCTCTTTTATCATGTTGTCCAATTATAAAACCAAGTCTTTAGGGAATTTTTCAATTTTCTTCTTTGAAACATACTGCGTATAAACAGAAACGGGTCTTGATCCTTGATTTGAGGGAAAACAAACCTAGCGTCACAGCCAGTGACAATCTACCAGCATTGCTGTTACCAAAGGTAGAGGTTGTCTCACAGCGTCGCTCTTATGAAAGCAAAGGTTACATAGATTATTATTGTAACCTAGCAAACCTATGCCATAAAAGGATCTGACAATTTTATGGGTGTTTCCCTTTCTCCATATAAATCTCTCTCTCCTTGGCAGAAAAAGTGAGAAATATGACTGCCAACTATAAAAGTTATATATAGGGGGGAAATGGCTTGGTTAAAATGTCCAATGTATTCCCACGTAAATTTTGTGATGCAATGAAATTCCCCTTCCCCCTCCAGCCTTCCCCGTGCATTTCTGGTGCAATTAATGAGATGCCCAAGTGTCAAACAAAAACCAAAGAAGGCCCACTGCTGCTGGGAACAGCTGAGAGTGAAGTAATGTGATTATGGTAATGATCAACAAGTCATCGTCTGCTGCCTTTGTTCACTATAATTAACTTCTTGGAAGGCCATTGTGGCTTTCGCTGGGCTCATCAGATGGCTCTGTCTGTGTCCCCAATCTCTCCTCCTATACCCCCCCCCCCAAATCACATCGCTTCAACTGCATTTCTAAATGAATTCATTGCAGGACAAAGATGCGGCAGTAGAATAGAGATGGATATTGTTTGTTGTCAGAAATTCAATACCATATAGCAATCCAATTACTTAAGCCGTTTCATCAGTTTTAGTGCAGCTCACAATCGAGGTATGTGCTGAGAACTGGATCGTTCTGTCTCCCAAGAATGTGGTGGAACAGATTGGAGTTCTAATGAGAAGGGTTTGTGGAGGCAAGGACGCTTCTGTTATATAAGTATCGGGATCTGGGATTCAGGCCTGGGTAGAAAGCGAGAGTTCATCGTTGCAAAGCCTGATCAAAGGGGATTGTGGAATCTGCACAGTTGCTTTATCGAGAGAGAATAAGGAAATATTAGAATGCCCCTTACCTATTTATTGTCTTTCTATCTGTTGATCATCTCAACTAAAATTGGGTGGGTGGCGGTGGATAACTTCTGAGTACTTTGTAAGCTGAGCTCATGTAAGTTGGTTTATGGAATTTGCTGCTGGAAGAAGTGGTAACAGCTACCAGTCTAGGTGTTTTATGGTAGGGTTAGAAAAATTTATAGATGACAGATGTATCAATGGCTACCAGAATGAATGCCTAGGTACATCTTTCACACCTAGGTACATCTTTCAGGCTGGGGGGAGGGGGGGAAGCAGGACGCTTCTAAGGCCATTTGCTGGGATTCAAGAGCAGGAAAAGGTTTGTCCTTGTCTCTGCTTGAGATGCCCATGAGCACTTGGTGGGCCACCATGTGCGACAGGATGCTGGACTAGATGGACTGTGGCCTGATCCAGCAGGGCTTCTCTTATGTTCTTATGTTCTTATGAGCTGTTTCAATTTCTGATTTAAATATCTGTTTTTCATGATATGGGTCAAATGGTGGGCCTTGTAGGAATATTTCCAGAATGGAATGTCTCTGTCTGGAATGCTGCTCAGGATACACTATTACTCAGAATAGGAAACAGTGGAGAGGCAGAGGTGTATAACTTCTAAAAACGACATGAGTGGAATGAGATAACTGAAAAGGAAACAACAACAACAACAAAAGGCCACATTCCATGGCTCTCAGGTAGCTATGGGACAAAAAGACGAAGGACAAAAGGATGCGGTACGTTTAACCTTGCAGCAAAATTACGTCTGAGCCCTCCATAAAGGTGTGATTTGAAGTTCTACCTTCCATTTGGACTTTCCTGAGTGGAAAGTTTACAATAAAACAGATGGAAATGAAAAGATGTGAGCAGTCAGACCTGAAGATGGTTTAAAGTGAAGGGGTCACCACAGCCTAAATGAGAACGTTGTCACTGGGCCAGAGGATGTGTTGGGCTGGCTACAGTCAATGAGGAAGATGTCCTCCAAAGCATCTATGGAGCAAAGAAGAAGGAGGAGGTGTAGTTGGCTTTTCTATCCTGCTTTTCTCACCCTTTAAGGGGACTCGAAGCAGCAGACAAAAACCACCTCTGCTCCTCTTCCCGCAACAGGACACCCTGTGAGGTAGGTGGGGCTGTGAGAGCTCAGAAGAGAGCTGTGACTAGCCCAAGGTCACTCAGTTGGCTTCATTTAGGAGTGCAGACTCAAACCAGGAGACTACCAGATCAGAGTCCAACAAGCTAATCTCAAGACCAACTAGCTGCTGTAAGCCAAAGTTTCCTGTTTGGAAACCAAAACCATGCATCCAGTTCTAGAATAAGTGTAGTAAAATCTTTTCCCTAAATCTAAAAACTTCCTTATTGTTTGTGGTGATGTTTGTATTATCGGTCTGGATTCCTTCTGGAATAGATCGAGAACTCTGATGTTCCTCCCCCCATCCCCCGAGCTGCCATATGTCCATGGCACAGGAGGCTGGGTGAAGGCTTTGCAGTCCAAGATATGAAAAGGGTTTACATTTTACTGTTCTGTTTTTCATACTGTGTGGACTCATGATGGTACTGGAATCAAATAAATGGTTCAACTTCACAATATATTATTTGAGACGATACAGCCAGTCTGTAATAAATGCACTGAATGGATTCTTATGTGAAAATACCCAGTGTGCAAGCATAGGTGTGGGTGCTTGCACACTTTTGATTTTGTTTTGTTTTTCTATTGGGATAAACCACCAGACAAGGTAAGGGCCACAGCTCCCCTGTGATTGTGGGATCTAAACAAGATCTCACGTTTTCTTCTCTCTTCCTGGAGACAGCCTAAGAGATAAAGGAATTGAGACACTAAGAAGTGGATTTGGAAGTTAAAACACTGGCTGAAATCATTTTGTCTATAGAGATTTAAAAAAAAAATGATGAAAAATATGCCAACTCTGTGAGAAAAAGATTTGTTATAAAGAATAAAGGGAACTAAATTTATGATATGAATACTATACAAAAATATAACCAAGGGAGATGACGTGCAACTTGAAATCTTAAAGAAGACTTGAGAAACATGTCTTCAAATGGAGATAAAAATGGAGGAAAACTATGGAGAGAAGAACATATACAAATACTACAAAATATAAAGAACAAAACTTAAAAATAGGATATAGCTAATACAGGGCACCAGTAAATTTAGCAAGAAAGTTCGTCATTATGTTGGAGAGAGTGTAAAGAGAAAGAAACAATGAAACATTGCATTCCACTAGCAACTACATTTTCTTAAGGTTTATTAATTTGTTATGGATACATAGATCTCCTTAGGCTGAGAATTTGACCTGTTGCACATCTTGCCAATTATAAAATTTTTATCTTCTCCATCCATTTAGATAGTTTAATCTGTCCACAGGATCCAGAGCACTTATCACTCTTCCTTGAGAATGCTAAAGCTATAGGTACGTTTTTTCCCCCCAGCAATGAAGCTGAAAGGTGCATTTGAGACATGAATAAAAATAAATGTTTAACCCAGAAATATGTTTTAGTTAATCATCACTTAGAATGGCCAGAAAGCAGGCTCTTCTCTCACACAGCTGAATCTGAACTGGGTATGAACTTTGAAAAGTTTTAAGGTTTTTTGTTTTTTAAGCATGATCAATTCTCTTGTCCACCTATCCATGTTGTGTTTGCTTTGAGCTACAGCAGAGTGCTCTCATGATTTCATTTGCAGGAAATGAAATCACATATTTCAAATAAAATGTTAAAATGTACTTGAAAGAAAAGAGCCTGTAGAATGCAGGGAATATTTTGGAGCAATTATTTCCAGTATGATCGCATATGCGTTGTTTGTGTCTCTATTTTGCATGGACACTCTAATTTGGGATTAGACTTTCATGGTCAGATGCAGAAGAGACCTAACAGCCAGCAGCCTTTGGTGATAAGTGTGACCAGGGCAACAGGAAAATATAGTTACTGAATTTGAAAATTATCTAAAGGGAGCTAAAAATATTCCAGGTGCACAATTTATACAAGATGGACAAACTGCAACAACATATTAAGCAATAAAATGTCATTCTAGAAATCCAGGCAAAAAGGAATAATTGTGTGCAATTCCTGCTGTAATAAGCATGAGTTACAGATTTGCAAAAATGTAAGCTGTGAGAAAAATCCTACATGGTAGCTATGAAGAAGAAGAAGAAGAGCTGGGTTTTCTACCCCACTCTTCTCTCCCACTTAAGGGGACTCAGAGGGGCTGACAAAGCTTTCTATTCTTCTCCCCACAACAGACACCCTATGGGGTAGGTAGGACTGTGAGAGCTCAGAAGAGAACTGTGACTAGCCCAAGGTCACCCAGCTGGCTTTGTGGAGGAGGGTGGAATCAAACCCGGTATTCCCAGGTAAGAGTAGGCTCCTTAACCACTAGACTAAACTTTCACACAGAGGGGGGAAAAGTTGTTTAAAAGTATCTTATGCCCTTTCCACATTCACTAGTAGACCTTTGCCTTCCGCATGCAGAGCCAAGTCCCTCAATCACACTTTGTACACATGGGTTGAAACATGATGGGCTAGGAAGCCCTCAGTGATGCCATACACTGGCGTAGCTGTAGGACTCAACACTGAGGTGGGCCATGGGAGTGACATATATTGTGGAATTGTTTTTAGTGGCACTCTAGGAAGAGGAAAATGGTGAGTGTGCCAAGCTACCAGAAGTTCAATCCTCCAGTGGTGGTTCAAGGTAGCGTATGTGAGTCTAGTGACTCCACTGTAGGGAAGTGCTTGGATTCTTTAAATGTTCCCTTTTTTGACCTTTACACCATTCACTTCTTTCTTTAAACAAACGGCAGCCCCTTAAGTGGATATGCTTCATCAACCATGCTTTCTTCAAAATTTTGGGTGATTGATCTGTGGATATTAGAGATATGCTGAGGTGGCTTAGGTTTGAACCTGTTTGAGTTGAACAGGGGTGGTTGAAAGGGTTGACTTTGAACTGAGCAACCTGTTTGTTCGAAAGCAAAAGTTTGAATTGAAACTGAACAGAGGGATGTTCAAATGAGTGTCCCAAACACATTCTAGTTCGATTCAAGTTCAAAGGTGTTAACAAGACGTTCAGATTGAACCAGACACTGTACCTGGTGAGAAAATAAATGTTCAAACCGAACAAAGAGGTATTTGGTTTGATTTGAACCAAACAGCCAATTTAACTCTGTGCACACCTTTAGTAGATGTTGATTAAAAAACATGCAAGAAGTACACTAACTTTCATTTCTTGAATTTCTGTGATCTGATTAGTTTCAGGAGTATTGAGAGGGAAAGCCCAGTACAAAGTTGGCTGTAATCCAATGCAGGACTGTTACTTCGAGGAAACTTTATTTGTTGAAATAAAATGTATAGTTCCTGCCTGTTTCGAAACTTTGCTGAAGAAATTATCTAATTTCTTCAGAGCCCGAAAGAGGAGAATTTACATGTTGTTCCATTTTGTATTTTCATTCCTGAAATCTGATCTGTAACAGACAGTAAACCTCAGCAGGGTGATGAAATGTGTTTTGGGTAGGGTTTTTCTGTTTGTTTTTGTTTGGGAAATTGTAGCTTGTTGTAAGGAGTCCTCAAATAAGCTTCTGATGTGAGAAAAATTGCAACATTATCTTCTCTTCCCCTTCCAATCTGTTTCTCTTTGTTATGTGTGCAGCAGAATGGGAACTCAAAAAGTTCATTGCCACCTAATTTCTCCCATCCTTTCATAGAAAGTCAGTGCAGAGAGCATCTTGTGGTGTTGAGGTTTGCTCTCTTTTGATAGGCCAACAGTAGCACTCCAAGTCCCAGAATGCATTCCCAGTTAACCATCTGAGGAGCTTCCTATCTATCTGCATAAAAACTTTAGAGTAGCTACTCCCCTAATAGGAAGATGAGTTATTCTCTCTAATACTCTCCACTTAATGCTGCAAGCTTTTACTTTGACTGAGACTTCTCATCTTTATAGACTTTACTTGCTGTTAATACTAAACCAACAGGACTACCCTACACAGCAACTTCTTCACATCTTTTCTTTTCAAAAGGGGTAGCTGTAAAGTACACTGCAATACATTTCCCACCTTATTTACCTCCAAAATCAGCACTTAAAAAAAAATAGCATAAGTGTTTTTATATCTGGGTCCACAAAAGCTTATCCCATAATCAAATTTGACAGTCTTTCAGGTACAACAAGAGTCTTCGTTGTTTTTTCTGCTGTTAACTTGCAAACTGCTAGCATTTTCACAGGTCTCTGCTAATTAATGCCACCACTGTTGAAACGAGAGCTATGCTGCAAACAAGCTGTGACAAATGGGATTTTTATTGCTAGTGGCAAAGTCTAGGGAATAATTACCAGGGCCCATGGAGATTTCTTGATTACAGGCATCTGCATATGTAATGGATGTATTCAAAATCCCCAAGGGAAATGGATCTGGATTTGCACCTAAGGGCACATTTATGTTGTCAGCTCCACCCTTCAAAATCTGGTTGGACAAATGTGGGAAAATATTTTGTGAAATGTTAGACACATGAACCCACTGTTGATTAATCCAGGGTTGGAGAGATTGGCTCTACTTTGCTAAACACTGTCCAGCTGCCAAGGCTTCCTAGCAAAATATTTTGATATCACGTTGAAACTTGATTTCACAGAGATACTTATGTCTGTGCAGATTTCCTAACTGTGCACTAATTGTGATGGGTTTTAATAAAAATAGCAAAGCAAAAAAATGAAGAGAGAATAAGTGAAGATCTACAGGACTTCGTATTTAATGTGGAATAATAAATCAAATGTATAAATTTGCCATATTCCTTTAAGGAAAACCAATGTGGTCAATGCTTAAGAAACAGTTACACTTACTGATATGCTAGGTTCTGCTCTTGGTTCTCTCATTTTAAAATCTCAGATTTTATAATTAAGAACAAGGCATTGAATGTACTTTTTATAAAAAAGCAGATATGTGTCAGGTCCTTTTGAAAAAGGTTTAAATACATACAGGGCAGTACAACTAACTGATCATCAGCGTCTCAGGACACAGATACATAAAGATTTGGGTGGCTTGGGTCCAGAACACCTCTTTAAGAGATAGTAGGGGAATCTGTGTTGACATAGGAAAGATCTCCAATGGATCTTAAGAGTGCCATGGGATCGATCTAGTGGTCCAGGGATTGCACATTTGTGTGCCCCTGTCACACCATAATAGTGCTGCTTAGGAGCAGAATAAGCACGTTTTGGCCCGTTGGGAGCACTCACTTTTCTGTAAATGGTCCCCCAGAGCACCATGACAGCATAGTGACAGTGTTTCCCATCACTGTCTCTATTCCTGTGTTGTCTAGGGATGTGAACAATGTTTTTAAATTCAATTCGTAACAAATCAAATGTAAGAAAATTTGTATTCATTCAAATAGATCTCCTTTGAATGTGGTAGGATTCATATTTGATACCAGTGTTCAATCCCATACAGATCCCATACAAACCCCACTTTGATTTAGTGGTTAGTGAGTTGGATTCTTATCTGGGAATAGCGGGTTTGATTCCACACACCTCCATGAAGCCAGCTGGGTGGCCTTGGGCTAGTCACAGCTCTCTTCTGAGCTCTCATAGCCCCGCCTACTTTGTAGGGTGTTCTTGTGTGGGAAGAAGAGCAGAAAGCTTTGCCAGCTGCTTTGAGTCCCCTTAAATGGGCGAGAAAAGCAGGGTAGAAAAGCCAACTCTTCTTCTATTCCCATGCGAATCCCATACGAATGCATACAAAAAACCTACTATTCCCATATGAAGCTTCATATGAATGTACCAAAACATTTGATTCAAATTCGAATGTAAGTGTTCGAATGTGCCAACATTCGGTTCGAATTCAAATGTCTGAATTTGGCCAGATTTGTACGAATTTCGAGTGTTATGAATGTTCATGCACATTCCTAGTGTTACAGCATTCTTTGTTTTGCAAAGCACAGAAAAACTGCAAACCTCTATAACCATTTCCTGTGCTCTTCTAAAAGCCTTGGATAGAGACATTTAACCAGGAAACATTCCCTGGTCCAGTGGTCTCATTGCCAGGAGCAGTAGAAGATGTGTGAACCTCATGTTGTTTCTCCAGTAACAGACATTATGGTGAATAAAATTTGTTCCAAAAGCAACCTGCCATGCAAGACAAGTTTTAGGAGTTTTCAAGAAGAGATAATTACTTCCTTATTCTGGTATATTTGGATATTCTAGAATATCCAAATACAGTGGAATAAGTAACTGTCACTTGGATGGAACCAATGACAAAACAATGGTAGAGATAATTATTTCTGAATAAAACAATAAACTTGCTTTTTTTTCTCTCTTGAAAGGGAGGTAAACATATTTTGGGGCTAAAAAAAGTCAAAGTTTTTATTATATGAACTTCTCTAGAATGATTTTTCAGACTAAAACTGAGCTAGAATGTGGAAATGCGTGTGAAAATAAATCATTAGAATGTTGTCAAGAGACTGAGAAGCCAAACTTACTCTGGTTTACTTAGGCACGTAGTTTTCCTTGTAGGATTGAGCTCAAGAGAAACCAGTTCTGTGAGTTTCCACCAGGAGCACTCAGGAATGGTGTAAGAAAAATTCTCAGATAATGATCAAAAAATATAATTTGAAAAAGAGATACCCTGCCTGAAGCTTGGGAGAGGAAGTTACTGTTGGATTTTAGAGAACGGGGACCCTTCCAGTGTTGGTTTCTAGTGAAAGGCATCTAGGCACAGTAATTTGAGGGTCACCTTCCTTATGAATCTCCCTTGATCCTCCACACTGCAGGAGATAAAGAGGACATATGCTAATATGAGTCTGTCTCAAATTATGACCTCAGTAGGGTTGACAAAGAATTCTGGGAAATGGAATGCTGGGAGGAACATCTGGAGAACTTCAGCTTTAGACCCTTTTGCAAAACCATACAGGGCCCGGATCATTGACTTGAGTACTGAGAGCAGTAGGAGCAAAAATCAGCCTATGGCAAAGAAGAGATGCTAGACACAAGATCTGAGTTTTCTTTATTCTTGACTTTATATCATGGCCATAAAGCCTTTGAAAGACAGAACCCAGACACAGATTTCTTAAGACTTTCATTTCTGTAATATCTGCAAATGAAAAAATATAAAATATACATATGGTAAACAACAGCTTAATTGAGTCGTATTATACAATGAAAACAGCAATTCTAGAAAGATCATAAAATCAAACTTTTGACCAGAAGTCTGTTTTCCCCGAATTTAACAGATAAGGAATTATGTCTCAGCAGTGAATGTAGGTCTGGAAACCAAAGGAGGCAGCAATCCTCTACTTCCTCCTAAAACCATCTGAAAAGACAAAGGACATCCTGTAACCTGTGTCTTTTTGTTCTCTGACCCTTGAAAACCCAATCGGTGGTGAAATCACATGTAAGATTCATAGCATAGGTCTCCCATGAATGTAAGCCTCAGACATTTTGCTGCTGGAGGCACATACATATGCATGCTTCAATTCTATGTACAGAAGCTGAGGCTGACAGATTTGCTTAGGTTCCTGCCAGATACTGTCCAAATACCAGCAGGTAATTGCACAGGGGCAGGGCTGATAGAGAGCCCAGCTACATGCCACTCCAGCGCACTGTCTTAAACTAAGTGCAGTTTTTCCCGTACTTTGTTCTTTCGGGTAGCTGTTTGATGTCTCATATTGGCACAACACTGACTTGAACAACTATGGATGCATCCAGACAGGGTTAGAAATGCACGTGGAATTTCAATTTGACAGATAGGCTTTATGTTGCTCTGCTATGGTCACGCATTGTAACCCAATACTCTGGATTTAAGAAATAGTAGTTTTAAGGACTTTTGCTGCGGAGTACTTCATTGCTTTGCAATTTCATGTGTGTTTGGGTGAACTTTAGAGGTGGACGAAAAATGTCCATCTCCTTTGCAATTCATACAATTGTGAATGTTTGAACCTTTGCATTCTAATTGAATATTGACTACGTTCAAAGACTGACCTTCAATTTTCTGCCTTCATTACACTGAAAACAGCTGCCCAGTTGCCCCGAGAATGGTTGCAGATCAGATTCAGACATGCGACTTGTGGCGGCAGGGATTGATGAATTTTCAAAGTGAATTTGAAGCCTAACGTATTCAAAATGACTCCATTTGCGTGAATGGAAATTTCTGTTCCATTCACTTTGATGCAAAAGTGAATGAGAAAAAAACATCCATGGATATCCCCAGCAAACTGCATGAGTGCTCACCTTCATTGGAGACCATGCAGTCCTGTCAGAGCTGAGCATGCTGGGAGGAGATGAGCATGTGAACAGAAAACTCCTCACTGCTATGGTATCTACAATGTGGAGGATCATCTATAGGTGGAGTTGAACTATTTTCCTTCTGGAAGCACTATACTTTGGACTATAGGCAAACCACATATTTTTAATGTGTTTGGAGGCATACTAAAATGGAACTCCCACGGGAAACTCCCAGGCACTAAATGGTCTGAAGCATCTCCCTGGAGCTGAGAAGGACCCAGGTGATCTGGTAATATCCCAGGAGACTGAAATAGAGAAAGTGCTGGATTCTCTGAAAGAGTTGGCATTCTTTCTCATTGTCTGTAGGGTTCCTCAGAGGGGACAGGTAGACCCCATGAAAAACACAACTCTGCCCTCTAACACTTTACAGGTAATTTTAGAATTTCTTGCTTGAAATGGCTTCCTACATTTGCTTAACAGTATGGCTGACACTAGTCCCACAAAGTCTACAAATGGATAAAGAAGGTAGAATTATCTAATAGCTCAACGTTGAGTCATCTACTTGTAATTTTTGAGCAATGCTTCTTGGCCCTTTTCTGCATTCTAGGAAGCACTCTAAGGGGCCCATTCCATGCACTATTGTGGGATGACACAGGTCTTCTTCCCTGGAACACTCTGTCAGGACTAGATAGAGTATAGACCAAGACAGGGTGCCATATCACAGTGTACTGCTCTACTTCTACACCTGTAGGGCATCTATTTCAGTGATGATCCAGGAAGTCCTGCCAGAAATGGTATCAGGAGTCAGTGTGCCAATGAATCAGGCCCTCTCAGCTGGGTAGGTCTGTTCCTGGCCTTCAAAGTTTCCACACTGGATTTGAGGATGGGTGCAATCTTCAAGACTAGTGCTGGAACCCAGGACAGGAGGGTTGTCTTGCAAACAGATGGACCTATCCATCCCATCTTTAATCTGTTCCAGCATAGGATGAGTTGTATATCCCAGACCGGGGCATCGCTGTCTCTACTTTTTGCTCCAGTAATCTGAGAACTGATTTGAGGACAAAGAAGAAGCCATAATGAAGTGTTGGGATGATTTTTCTTCTATAGGGATTCCTTAGGTTAAAAGTGGTGCAACACCAAGCCTTGATGTTTATAAAACCATGCTTTAGATTGGTAAAAGAAGGACTGAGAGGTGCATGAATCTCTTCTTCAGAAATACGATCTAAATTGTATGTAAATAAGGCACTTAAATATAAATGTGTTGAACTGTTTTTTTAATGAGCCTTGTTCGCAGGCCCTCATGGGTTAATTGAGTGCAAAGATTTTATCTTTGTATATTACAAACACTGAAGTAGGGTAGGAGAGAATGGGCATGAATTTGAGCCCATTCGGAAAATATTGGAAACTGAACTAGCTTGCTTTGCTTCGGCTCACTGTTTGCCTTCAAGCAATGCGGAATTTAAGAGCGCAAGATTACGGGGCCATTAAAAAAAAACACATTTACGTGTGGTCACATGTAAGATCTGAGATGTTGAATAGGCCACAAAGGGAACGCTTGCTGTAAGTACTCAGCACGGGCTGAATTAATGTCACAGCAGGTCTGGTTGAAACATAAGAAAAACATGTCAAACTCCATCTATTATTAGTTGCTCTAGCCTTATACTAGAAATGCAAGGACAGCTGGCCATTAAGTCCTTTTGCTTTCCCACAAGATCTTCTAATTGCCTCTTGTACTGTAGGTCTGGTATGCCCTGAACCGGAGTACATTTATAAGAAATGTCTTCGTTATTCTGCCGCTTGCTTGGAAATTTGTATCTACTACACTGTACTAAAACAAACAAATTAAGGTCCAGAGGAGCCATTCAAACTGGGGATCTTTCTTCATGAGCAAAGGTTCAAGCAACTGGCGCGTGATACTTTGGCTGCAGGAGATTACTGTACTACAAAACATGCTCTATGAATATTCATTCAAATGACTTCAGTCATGTTAACTGTGTTTTGGAGCTTGTAGTCAAGAAAGTGCTCCAGGCAAGAGTTTGAACCTCCAGCATGATGCCTTTGGACCGTCTTTACGTTAGCAGGCTTATCTGTGAGTGTGGGAAGAAAATCCAGTATTTAGTTCCTGAATTATTGTTGTCCATGGAATTTTAATACTATACAAATTAAACCCGAGCTATGAAACTTTGTTGGATGCTTTTCCTCCAGCTGAGCAGAGGTGGAGAGAAATTTTCACACACCCCTTTCGAGAACTTGAAAATTACAAACCAAATACTGTTGAACTACAATTTACTTCTTGACATGGTAGCATTTTTTAAAAAAAATCTGAAAAAATGGATTCTTGTACTGATTTACAGCACGTTATAGCAGATGTCTGCTTCTGTTTTTTTTTTTTAAACCGATGTTTTGTCAATACTAGGAGGACGTTCATGCCCTGAGTGTTGCCAATAGTTTGGAAGGTATGTGAAGAAGTCTAAATATTGTAAATAAAATGTATCTGTTTGCATTTAGTGCTGTAAATTTCTACGGTGTGAGTAATGCAAGATGAAAATGGGAATTCCTGAAGTCTCAAGATTAGAATGTTTTTTTTTTTTAGCATTCAGTTCGTAACAAATCGAATGTTAGAAAATCCATATTCGTTTGAATAGATCCCCTTCAAATATGAGTGTATTTGTACAAATTCGTACGAATATCCGATATGAACGAATATGTATCAGATACGAACGAATACTTATCCGATACGAACAAATATGTATCTGATAAATATCCCGTAACATATCTGCACTCCGAAAGCATCAAATCGAACCTGAATTTTCATCTACTCTTGAACCATGTGGAATGCAATCCAGGTCCATTGCAGTCCCCCAGTTTGACGGCTGTCTAAACTGTTTGTATGAATGTCCAAAACATTCATACTCATGCGAATGTGAATTTGAATGTCATAACATTTGATTCATGTACAGTACAAACATCTGAATTCATATGAATTTGTACAAATAACAAATGTTTTGAATATTCGTGTATATCCCTTCTCAAGATATGAAATATTTTCTCCCTCAGGCTGTTGCTCCACAGCTGTTGGGGGAAAACACACGTGGGAGAGGCACTTCTGCAAAGACACCCTCCCCCTTGCACCACTGGGCACTTTAGTGTGTCCATATCTGGTGTTCTGGGCACCCAGCAAAGTAAGGGGCAAGGACATTTATCTGGGAAATGCAATTTCACGCCCTCACTCCCAGGCATCTTGGATGGTTATCAAGCTCCTCAGTGGGCAGTGAATGCAAAGACAGAGTTCCCAAGTGCCCAGACCAGTGGGTGGAGACATGACCTTAGATTTATCAATAGTTAGTAGAACAGGTGCCTAACTACTGGCTCCAGGTTGGAGAGACAATCAGAATGCGTCTCAAGGCAATTTTCAGGGATTCAGAAGCAGGTGAAGGTTTTGCCTTCAGCTTGAGATGCCCCAAATACGGATGTGCCTGAATGGGTTTTGGGGTATCCGATTCGTATTCGTTTGAATGGATTCCCTTTGAATGTGATAGGATTCTATTAAATACAAATGTATTTGCACGGATTCGTATGAATGTCCGGTACGAATGCCTACGGATCCTGGATACGGATCATATACAAACGCATACATATCAGATACATATCCTATACCAATGCATACATATCAGATGTTGTCCTTTAGAAGGTGAAAAACATTTTGGAGAGAAGCTTCAAAACTTTCAGCTGAGATTCAGAGAACATGCCCAGTGAGACTGTGGATTCCCCCCCCCCTCTCTCTGAATGGCAGGATCCATCTACCTCCCTCCCCCCTGCCATATCACGGATTGCAAGTTCTTCATTTCAAAATTGGTTTGCCATCAGGCAGGGCGTGCTGCTGTTCAAGAAACACAAGTGTAACGTCCTTGTGGGTGTGTATCAGTCTCCTTGTGTGGTAGTCTGGATCCCAGCCGTCGGCAAGCAATCATTTTATTAAACAATGTGGGCAGCCAACCCCTACGGACAGCTTTCTCATTTTTTATATGTTTCCTGTCAGACTGCCCAGTCAGAGAATAATCTGATGAGTATAGGCTTGTATTACAAGCTCCAGCTTTGAATTTTCTGCTTCACATTTTTATGTCAATTTTTAAAAATTAACAGAGAAGCAGGACATGCTAGAACAGAGCCAACTAACAGCAAGATGCTGAGGAGCTGTGGTGTGCATGTAGGAAGAGACCGGTTTCAAAAGAATTATTTTGATTTTCATAAAAACATAATACATCTCATGACAGGGGAGAGCTATGACTATATTTGATCCTGCTTGGTATAGAAGGCCAACCTTAAATCAACACAGGGTGTTATATAGAGGACACATCTCACAGAGACAAAGTGCTGTTTCCAATCTAAGCTGCTTCACATTTTAAAGAAGTAATTCTGATTAGGAATGTGCACAAATGGTTTTTGTGGCATTTGATTTGTAATGAATTGAGGATTAGAAAATCTGTATTTGTACAATTAGTTCCCCTTCGAATGTAGTAGGACTCTGTTTGATACAAATGTATTTGCATATATTTGTATGAATATCTGATATGAATGAATACGTATCTGATATGTATCCTACAGGAACACATACATATCTGATACTTATTTGACACAAACACATACATATCCAATACGTATCTGATACATATCCCATAACAAATCTGCTCTGAAAGTGACAATTTGACCTGAATCTGCTCTCAATCCATGCTGAAAGCAACCTGGATCCGGTGCAGATGTGACTGGTACAGCCGCTTTTCCACCTCCCCAGTTTAACAAATGTGTGAACTATTCATATGAATGTCCAGAAACATTTGTATTCATATGATGTCAAGGCACGAATATTGTAACATTTGATGTCTGTTCGAATGTCTGAATTCGTACAAGTAACAAATGTTAAGAATATTTGTGAACATCCCTTCTGATGAATCCCACGGAACTTAACCCAAAGCTGTGATCAGACATAACAAAAGGGATACCTCAGAGGTGCCTCAGAGAGACAATGTGTGGCCCTTGTGATCCCAACCCTTCTCTAATCCACCTTTTCTAGCACAGAATGTTCAGGAGAGTGGGGGAGGGGCAGACAGATGTGTGAACAATCCCATCTCGAAGCCATCTCTGAGCTGTCTAAGGCCGTGTCTTCACGACAACCTTATCTCAGATTCAAAACATTTTCAATCCTCGGAGTCCGCATGGCAGTTTGGCTTAACACACTTTCCCCATGTTAAACCACCCCAAAGCGTGGTGAATCTCAATCCTGATTTCAACAGGTCTCGCTCCAGATCGTGCGCTTGAAACGTTTTACATTTTTTACTGTGTGGACAGTACCGTTTTAAGGGATGAGAATTCATGTTTAGGGTTTCCCTCTCCCAATAGCTTGCTTCCAAAGACAGTGATTTCAGTGCAAAAATCCACTTAACAGCGATCGCTACACTGTAGCGATGGAACCACTTCACACCTTGATGGTTGGAATAACAATGTTGCAATTTTGTGCAATTCTAAAAGTTCTGACCTTTAGAAAATGAAAGGGAGGAAAGCAGCTGAGGTTCTGTGTGAATGTTTAAAGGAAAGGGGCATTACTTGCCACTGCTGCTGTGTGCCCTGAGCAATGGGGAGAGGAGGGGAAAGAGTTGCTGGCTGCCCACTGCCATTTCTCCTCCATCCAGGCAAGCGACAGCCACCCAGCCACCCAGTTAGGCTCAGTGAAGGGGTCCCTTATGGATGGCGGGTCCATGCCAGGAGGAAGAGGGCAGGACAGCCCCGAAAAGTGGCTTTTAAAAAGTAGCCACTTGAGTCCCACCTTGAGTCATGTACCCCACGTAGGATCCTCAGAATCCAGATCGAACGCGATTAAGTTAAAAGTAATGGGAACAGGCAAATTCGCGTTTACATCCGGTTCTATTATTTCAGTTTAAGGAAACTGGATTAAGCTTTTAATGGGGATGCGCCCTAAGAGGTGCTTTATTTTGATCACAGCCTTATAGGAGTGCTAGGTCATTCAGTCCAACACCAACAACCTTGGTTTCTTTTGTAGCATTCTGGATCAATTGCTACCAGTGATGGTAATTAAAACAATAAGCATTGGTCTTAGAATGTCAAAATTATTTTTGCAGTTGTGTGAACATATGCTTTGTTTTATTTTGAAACAGCTTCCAGATGTTTCCCTGATGCTGCTGTCCACAACATTTCTACAACATCGAAAGAAATGTATTTACAGGATGTTTTTCCACTGTCAGAAAGTACCCATTTTTGCATCCGTTAAGGACCCATTTGGGTGTGAGCCGGATGATCCCATTTCCGCCATGGCACCCATTTGGGACCCAATTGTTTTGACTGCCGCTGGGGAAATCCGGATCAAATGGGTACTTTCTGGCCTTTAATCTGCATTTTCTGTAGACCCCATTAATGGGGTCTTCAGGCAGAAAATCCAAATTAAAGGGAGCCTGTTTCCATGGTTGTGTGGCAATGGGGTCTAGAGGAGGCTAGGGGGAGGGGGCACCCATGGGGGGGAGCCCCAAAACCTAAGCTTCAAAGACATTTCAAAGTCATTTTGAAGTCACTTCGAAGTCTGTGCAAAATAGCTCCGGAGCATCTTTGAAGTCTGTGCTGATCTTCAGAGTGAACTTCGAAGTGACTCTGAAGTGACTCCGAAGTCACTTCAAAGTCACTTTGAACTTCACTCCGAAGATCAGCAGAGACTTCAATGGAGCTGTTTTGCACAGACTTTGAAGTGACTTCAAAATGACTTTGAAGCCACTTCGGAGATTGCACCCCCTGTCCCCCCAAACACCTGGGGTGACAAGCAGACCCCTCATGAGTAGGTCCAGATTTCCAAATGGGTGCTCCGGTGTTTCCATGGCAGGGAGGCTAGCACCCATTGCTATTGGGTGCCCAACCACCCATGGAAACACATTGGGTACTTCCCTTAAACCGGATCTACTAGATCTGGATTACGGAAAGTATCCATTCCTTAGATCTGGATCTTCTTAGATCCGGATTAAAGGAGCGCAGTGGGAAAACACCCACAGAGCCTTGAGAATAAGCCAACATGCATGATTACCTAGGAGCTCTTGGGTTCAGATCTTCACTATCAAAGTACATTGGTTAAGCCTGGGATGGTCACCAACTCTTAGCCGAACCATGTGTTCTATATTTATATTTAAATAATTTATATTCCACTCCCCATTTACAATCTCAAAGTGGCTTACACAGACACGATTTTCAAAAATTGTAAAAAACACAACAAAAGAGAACAAAACAGTGGGAAGGCCTGAGTGAAAAGGATGCTTAAAATCTACTTAAAAAGGCCAACATGAATGTCTTCAGAAATGTGCAGGACACAGCCATATTGCCAGACTTTGACTGGATCAGCATGGCTTGTTTAAGGAACAGTGAGTGTGCCACACTAATATCTACATGAACTTGCTCCTCTCAGAGCAGGTTGAAACATTCATAGTTTCTTTGCCCACTCTCTGCTTGTAGCAGCTGCCTGGGAGACTTATATAAATCTCCCAGCATGTGGATGGGGTCCCCCGATTCAGAGATTTAATCTGGAATAAGGACCAGTGCAGAAAGGGCCTAAATTATGTTGTGGCTTCACCACTCACACTTTTTTAGTCTCATCCATTTTCTTTATAGACTTTCCTCCCTTCAGTTGTACTTTGCTGAGTCCTGAGTTTTACAGGTCTCAAGCCATTATATAGAGTGTCAATCCGTTTCCTTTTTTGGGGTATGACTGGGAAAGAGGACTAAAAGGGGATGAACCATACTATAGTGGTTGAATACTGCATGGATTTGCCTCCCTTTTCACCCAATGGGTGATCACAGACTGTTGAATCATGGATGTTTTTTCCTATCAGAGCACAGGGGCAGTTGTGATTGTGGAAAGGAGTGGAGATCTAAAAAAGTTTCATAAAAGAGTTTCAGGAGAGGAACAAAAATGTGTGAGCATAGCGACCGGAACTGAGGACGGACTATCAGGCATTCAGTGTGATTGTAATTAGTACATGTTGAGTCTGGCTTCTTAATGGGTGTTTTTCCACTGGCAGTAAGGCTGTTTCCGCACAGGGGCAACCCCCCCCCCCGGATCTCTGGCACCCGGATGTATTAAAGGGAACCAGTTTTAATAGCTCCGTGTGCACGGTAGATCCAGTTTTGCGGGGTAGATCTAGATCTAAGAGATCCGGATCTACCCTGCACCTCTGCTGCCGCACACGCGGCGTGGATTCGGATTGGAGGCAACTAAGGGCAATGCACCTGCTCAGAACGCTCCTGAGGGCAAGGGCTGCCAGTAGCAGCCCCAACCACTCAGGAGCCGCGCAGGACGCAGGGGTGTTGCATCCTGGCCGAAGACCATCAGAATGACGCCGACCCTCAAGAGGTAAGGAGGGGATCGGCCATGCTCCCAGCAGGGTGGGCTAGGGTGGGCTTTAGGCAAGCTCACCCTGGCTCCAGAAGTGGCGATCCACCACTTCTGGGGCCAGGGTGAGCCAATAGGTAGGAGCCCCCGGCTCGCCATGCTTGGCTCCAGTAAGCCAATCATGGCAAGCCGGGGGTGGGCTGTTACTTAGCATACTTGCGCTGTGTGGCCGCATCCAAAATGGATGCAGATTCACCGCGCAAGACCACTAAAAATGTGGTGTGCAAGAAACACCCATTAAGCACAGATTAAGCATGGATAGGTGCTGACACACCTACCGGAAGTGTGCTTAATTGCCCCCGCTAATGCGGACGCGCGTTTCCCAATCAGTGCTTAATGGGGGTTAAAGGGCCTGTGCGGAAACACCCTAAGTACCCATTTTAGCACCCATTAAGAACCCATTTGGCTGAGCACTGGATGACCCCATTTCCACTATGGACCCCATTAGGGACACATCTGTTTCCACCACAGCTAGGGAAATCCAGACCATATGGGTCCTTCAGGACCTATGCAGATTTCGTGTAGACCCGATTAAAATCTAGATTATAGGGAGCCTGTTTCCACTGCAGTTAGACAATGGGGGTCTAGAGGAGGGCCCAAAATCAAAACTCCGAAGTCATTCCGAAGTCATTCTGAAGTTTCCTTTGGTGATTAGCAAAGGCTCCGAAGGGGTTTTTCTGCAGAGCCTGTGCTAATCTCCAAAGGCAACTTCGGAATGACTTTGGAGCCTTTGCTAATCTCCAAAGGCAACTTCAGAGATTGCACCCCCTGTCCCCCAAAACACCTGGGGTGACAGGCAGAGCCCTTGTGGGTAGATCTGGATTTGCAAATGGGTGCTCTGGTGTTTCCACAGCAGGCAGGCTAGCACCCATTGCTAGATCCAGATTAAGGGAAGTACCCATTCCTTAGATCCGGATCTTCTTAGATCCAGATTAAAGGAGCGCGGTGGTAAAACAGCCAATAAGACAGATTATTTCAGCAAAGTGTGACCACAGCTTTGAGAGATATGGTGGATAAACTAGTGGCAAAATGTAGGTGTGTACAAGACGCTTACTAGGTTAAAGGTATGCAAGAAGCATATTAGGTTACCAAAGTTGGGTGAATAGGCCAGGTGCCCAAGTTTCTGCCCATTATCTAATACTTTCAGGTACAATAGAAAGGGAAATACTCTGACTGCTTAGTGAACATCTGAGTAGAATATTGTTCATTCATTTTTATTTAAATAAAAATGTTAATGAAACATGTGTCACCTTCACATCACCCACACACACACAAGCAAAACCATCTTAATATTTCCCCTCTGATTCTTCTTTGGCAACCCATCAGGAGCCTCTCTGGTTTTAATCCAGTAAGAATTCTTTAACTCAATAGAAACGGGGGCTACTTGTGCCTAGTGGAGTCATTTTGTGTTAATAACTAATCAAACGTGTGATGCAGACTCGATGCCAGCACACTTGGCTGCCCTTTGTTCTACATCTTTGTGCTGTCATCTGAAAACACTTCAAAGAATGTTGCCAGCCACATCCAACACTCTTCATTTGGCCTGACTTATTAATCCATTAATCTATGGGACACTGTGCATTGCCAAGAACTGAACAGGTCTTTGGGATCGAACCCCAGTTTTTTTTCTCTCCGCTTTGACTTGGCAACCGATATCAAAGTATTTGGGAGATTATCCAATGTATACTGCCCTTCTTAGGGCTGATCTCTGGTATTGCCAACATGTTTGCTGCTGGCTTCTTTAGGGCCTACAACAGCCTGTGAAAATGTGCCCTCTGTATTTTGTCAGCTGTGTTATTCCGTCACTGCCGGAGCCGCGTCTCATAATTCACTAAACCGATAAATAAATTCCACCCTGGAGTCCATGATAATGTAGCATTTGGCACCATCACCTTTAGACACTCTCATCACCTCTGAAAATATTTTCCAACCTTTTTCATTTGGCCTTCCTTTTTTGGATTTTGTATCAACACCTCCCCCACCGTCCCTGATGCCTCGGTCTTTTATTACACTAATTCAAACATCACTTCAGAGGTTAACGTGTTTGAACTCCTGGACCAATGCTTTTAACTTCTATCCTGTGGTCAATCAGAAGCAAAGTCTATCTATAAACAGTGTCAGATAGTGGCTCACACATTGCACTTAAGAAACTTAACTCCCAATACTTCCTTGACCTTGGTGGCCTTCCAGATTGAGGCAGCTTAAGTGACACAGAACAGGGTCTCCGCAAAGGACTGAAGTGCTTGATCATGCAAGTCAGAGTTCTGGCAGACAAGAGCAGAGGAAGAGAAAGGAAAGCGAATAGTTATACCGAGTGTGTTCCAAGGCCCAGGGAATAAACAAAGAGCGCTTCACACTGAATTTAATGGAGCCTGATAGAAACCTCTCAGGTGGAGGCAGCCTTTCTCTATAACTCTAGTGTTGCCTGCTTTGAAATTGCCTGGAACTAGTCTGTGTTTGCTTTGTTCATCTTCTGCATCTGGCAGACCATGCTCTGATTTCAGTTCATCTGAGGGGAAGAGAGGGGAAGAAGGGGATGGCAAGGAGAGAATGGAGTATTGAAGCCTTCAGGCTCCTTGAGGTTTATGGGCTTATTATTCTATTGGCTTATTATGGTAGACAAACAGCTTACATTTTATTTATATTTCTATTCCGCCATTTAACCAGAAGTCTCAGAGACCTTGAGCTTCATGTGAAAATGCCACATCCTCCTTGGACAAAATGGTGTCAGAGCCCACTCCAATAGAAAACTGCTCCAAAGTGGTCTTCCACATGTCCCCAGGCTCCACCAAGAGGATGAGTTGGTCTACCTGGTGTGCAGAACCTGATGCTGTTTCACCAGGCTCCCAGAAATGGGTCTGAAAGTGGACTGCTTCTGGACATCTAGCTAAAACAGTCCTGGTCTACAACTTCAGACACTAGGAACTTTTGTTCCAGTCTCCAAAGTTGGACCACCACATGATGCAGGCAGCCTTTACCCTGCTCTACCCCCAGTCTTGGACCAGATCTCTAGCTCCAGCTCATAATCAGTTCAGCATGGTGTGGGACCATGCTCATGTGTGGATCCTGCCATAGAGTCTTTTAGATAGTTTGGGAGCACCTCCAGCAGAAAAAGGAACCAGAAGATATTTATCCAGATGATAATATTTGGCTGTGCTCTCGTTGGGAAAGGAGCAGAGCGGTCAAGTGTTGATCATCAACTGCACTGGCCTCCCTCCAATTCCAGTGAAAAAAGAGACACGTCTTTAAATATGCTTAAAATACTTTTGTTTCTTGCAGCAAAGTTGGCACAGGCAGATATTGGTCATGCTGAACCTTTTGTCTGGTATGGAGATAGGTCCTAATTCTTGCCCACCAACACTAGGCCTAGGTAGGAACCTCATCTAGGTTCGGAGAATTCTCACACAGATGATCTGGGCAGCACAGAATTGTCCACTCCAACAGGTGCGCCCCATCAAGACCCATAAGGGACTCCATTGGATGGAGCCTTAGAGTACCATGTTGTCATGCAGCTTATTATAAGGGTATGCACAAATGCAATATTCAACATTCGATTCTATTCAAATAGACTATTTGAATGTCTGAATTGGTGCAAATAGACAAAAAATGAATGTATTAAAATTTGAACTGATGCAAATATATTTGTATCTATTTGTATGAATATTCAATATGAATTTGATGATACAAATGTCGACAACATCTGTATGTATCCACAGGCCTCCATACACACCCTGTTTTTATCCCGTATGCTTCCTGTTTTCATCCTGTATATATCTGTACAAGTGCGTACGGATACAAATAAGATGCATATGGTCACACATGTAAGACGTACATTTCCGACAACACACAAATGTCCGAATTTGTTAGAATGATTTGAAATATTTGTATCTGTTCTAATATTAAAAAAATTCAGCCAAATTTGATTGAATAATGAATTTTTAAAATATTCTTGCACATCACTAGCACTGAAACCATCCTGTGAGCCAGACATGTATGGTCCTGGTGAAGACAGCAGCAGCAACAATATTTACTGCTTCTTCCTCCTCCACCCACCCATCCATCAAGCACAGTAAGCTTAAGGCAAGCCATCTCCTTACATTATCAACAGGACCGCGAGAATGGAAAGGCTGTTCTCTTTCATAAAAAATGAGGAAAGATTGGCTCAGGGATTGGGAGGCTAAGTACATGATAATGTTGCTGACACCTGGATTTCCTGACTCCCAGCCAAGCTTTAGATTGTTCCAATAAGAGTGAATGTGGAAGTAAAATGACATGGTTTAGTACAAAAATGCATCATTTTACTGGAGGCACCCTGTTCACTCTCCCTAAATTTAGATTCTTCCTAATTACCAAATACACATTCTTCCATGCTTTCATGTCCAGCGATCTTAGCAAGCTATGGTACCATCAAATTCAATTTTTATTTTTTTTAAAAGTGAAAGCTTGCTGATACATAAAACCTTCTGACTCAAAACTGGATTAGACTGAATTGGAGAGTTTTTAGAGAGATAGTATAATTGTTAATCTAATAATAATTTAAGCAAAAATTCATAATCACTAAAATATATGATTTTTAGAAAAAAAAGTTGTTTTTTACTTGTATCTTCTGGATATGCAGTAAAGTAGGCATGTAACTTAATTGAAAATGCAAATCAAGGAAATCATCCAGTCATGATCTACATGTACAGTGCTTGGGATCCAGAGAAATTCTACTAGTTTCATTAATCCATGAACTATTGTCTTGGATGTAGTGGAAAGCAAGTGGTCTGCAAAATCTTTTGTGAGATATTGCAATGCTTTGCCTGCAAATGGAAGGACACTTGCATGTCTGTTTTCCTTTTTCCTTTTGTACATATCTTGCACATTTTCAAGCCATGTGTTTATGTATGGAGTCTTTTTAGTTAATGGAACAGCATAGGACAGATTTTCAGCTTGGTATATTTATGCATCCTTCAATAAATGCCTTATCTAGCCCATTTCTGCACTTATTTCTCTTGGAGTGGTTTAACATGTCTGTCTGCTCTAGTTTGTACCAGTTCAAGCCCAGCAGGTGCCATGTGCATTGTGAAAGCTGGAATGCTGTTATCCCAGTTCAACACTGGACATGCCCGCCCTGTAGGGATGTGCATGAATATCCATCAGGTTTGCAATCAGGGATGTACACGAATATTCATAGGCATTCAAAATCGGATTGAATGTGCTGAATTTCAACATTCAAACTCGAATAGAGTGTCCCGAAATTTGAATGTAAACATTTGAATCAAATTTCAAACTTTGGATCTATTTGTTCGACATCTGTATGTGTACGGGTTCGTACACGATGCGTACTTGAAGATCTGCATCTTTCCCGCATCCATACGCATTTCTATGGATCCATACGGGACGAAAATGGGTTCTGTATGGGCTGGCAACGGGAAGCATACGGATGTGTATGGATGCGTACAGATGTGTTCTGATGTGGAGAAGATGCATACATGCACATACAAATGTTGTCAATGTTTGTATGTGCAGATTCGAATAAAAATTCAAATGAATAGATTCAAATTTGGTAAATTTGAATTGGATCTGGTTAAATTTGAATTTAAAAGATTCAAATTGAATCAGATATTCAGGTATTCGATTAGATTCAAATAAAATGTCAAAAAAATCATGCACATCTCTATTCACATTCAAATTGAATATTGGCTGTATTCAACGATTGACGTTCAAATGTGGAGCGAATGCTTTTGTGCGTTCATTTAATCCTTCATTATATTCATGAAAGTGGGGCGGCAGGAAAGCAACTGCTCATTCACATCTGCAGCGGTTTCAGAGTGGATTCAGAACAGATTCTAGGCTGATTTGGAACAGATTTGGAGGCGCAACTGGTGGCAGAGATTCAAAGTGGATTCAAAGTGCATTTGCAGCAGATTCAAATCCTACCATATTTGAAATGGCTATTTACACAAATGGGAATTTCATTTGCATTTGCTTCAGTGTAAAGTGAACACACACGAACACAAAATGATGCACATACTTCTCTGTTCTGATCCAGATTAAATCTACTTCTGCTGCAAGTTGTTTCTTAAACTGTGGCAAGGACATCACCACCCATAATTCAGGTGACAATGCATTCCAGAGGGCAGGAGAAAGCCTCCTCCTTTGATGAATAAGGGTTGTGAGCAAGCAAAATGGACCAATCTTTCTGTGGTGTGCAGAGAAATTTTGTTACTGGCTGTGATAGATTTCTTTCCTGCAACTACTTTGGTAGGGGAAGAAAGATGGAGTATCATTTCTTCAAGGTTCAGCACTTTCTAACATTATCTACACTACACATCACTGTATATATTTAAAAAACAAACAAATGAACTTTGAGCACCCCCTCCCCCCAGTAACAATCATGGTGTTTTATATGTTGGTAAGAACAGCGATGCAGCCTAGCAGACCGTTATCAGTTTAACCATGGGTTTTGATGTATGCTCATTCAACTAATACAACAAATACAAAGCAGTTTTTGACAGCACAATTCCAGAAATGTTTGCTCTGTAGTATGGCTGTGTACAAATGCAATTTCCAGGATTCAATACAATTCAAATCAAATATCCAAAAATTTGGTTCAATTCGAATCTTTAAAATTCAAATGTACCCAAATGTGATTCAAATTAAGCAAATTTGAATCTATTTGTTCAAATTTTCAGTTTGAATTTTCACTTACAAATGTTGACAACTTTCATACGTGCTGGTACATGTTGCTTCGCATCCGGGACGCATCTGTACACATCTGTATGCATCCCATAGTTTTCATCCCGTATGGATCCGTACAAATGCGTACAGATGCGGGAAAGATGTTTGCATTGTGTACAAATCCGTACAAATACAAATATCTGAATAATTCAAATGAATAGATTCAAAAATTCAAAATTCATTTGAATGTTTAAATTCGAATTTATGGACATTTGGTTCAATTCAAATGTCAAAATTCAGTTGAATTCCATTCAAATTTCAAAGGTCTTCAAATATTCATGCACATACCTAGTATGTACTACAGTGGGTTTATTTTTAGGAATGTGTGTCCAGGGTTGGCTTAGTGTTAACAGCACAGCCCTAACATTTTCAGCAGTGATAAATATGGCACTCTTCTGCAGTAGAACTGCTACCAGTTCCAAAACTGGGTTGGATGACTCTATTTACTTTGAACCAATTGAACCTGAGCCAGATTTGCACATCTCTATCATGGTGTGGGTAGAATAGGATATTGATGGGATGAATTCTTCAGCACAGCCTCACCATAACTCATTGCTGTCAATTCCCCCCAAAGATAGGAAAAAGTGACAGCTCAGTGCTCACCTGACTCAGCACATTTCTAGTTTAAGGAGTGGTCAGATATTGTACGAATAATCTATATTTTGAGGAATAAGGATCCAGTATGTGTTTGAGTCATTCCCACATTTGTATTATAACACAATTGTTTGTTCTCACGTCTCCTTTTTCCTGTGCTTGGCATGAAGAAACTACCATTCTCTCTCTGATCATCATCAAATTTCCTTCCTTCTGCAGTGATTGATTGTTTGAATGCAGACTAGCATTCAAATCTTGATGTCACAGGGACACAAACTCCATCCTCCATATTTTTCTGCTGCTACATCAGAACACAGATCCCCTTGGTGGCATTACTAGACGTTCACCATTTGTTCCTTCTCCCTCTCCAGCCTGTATCTACCTAAGCACAACTTCAATTTCACACCAGAGCTTCTTGAAGGCCAGGTCACAATTTATTTTCCTTTGTAATTGCAGTTTTGCACTACTTTGCAATATTAAAGCAGCTCACTATGGGGGTGTCGCTTGCTCTCAAATAGTGAAAAGGGGGAGTGTAAGAAGGTTCAATATTCACAGTAGTGAAGTTAGTGGTCAACAAATGGCCTCCACCCAAGACACCCATGGTGACATGTGTCCCACAATGAAGTTATGTAGTATGGATGGCAAACTTGACGGTGACATAGGGCATTTTTGGGGTAAGGGGACTGCACCCCCAAACAGGGACAGTTGAGGTATAGTCCAAGCATCATGCACCCCCACTCCATGGCAATTCTTGAAGAAGATTGATAGGCTATAATGTGTTCTCCCCCGCCCAAGGACTACTGAAGTGTAATGCCAGCTTTGTGCAAAAGTCCCCTTAATGAAAGGAAATGTTGTTTTCTTTGTGCATTATCAAAAGAAAATGGAAGATACATTGCCTTTCTCTTTGCAGATTGGACTGTCTTGTCCAGCCAACTGTAGGACAGACTGTTGCCAAGGTAGATCAAATTTAATGTCCTCCTCCTTTTCTCTTTTGTTAAAAAAAGAATTAAAAAAACCCCCAAATTTAAAATTTTGTATTGGTTTTAGCATTGTTTTATACAGTCTTGATATGTGTGTATTTTAAATGTTGTGAGCCTCCCAGAGACCCTAGGGTATGGGGCAGGATATAAATATAAATAAATATAAATATAATAAATAGTGATATTTTCACCCTTCTGAGAATAACACCCAGAACAAAGTCTGACATTGGATGAGAGGAATTGGGGGACCTTCCCAGAAAAGTATGGTTTCTTCCCAAAATAGTATATTTGCACATTCTCACTTCACAAATCTGAAATGGGCTCAGAACACACATAATCTGAATGCAAAATAATCCCATTTTGGGTAATTTCATTAAGAACCCCCTGAAAAGCAGACTTTGTCAGGACATTTAGAAGTGGCAAAGGCCTAGGACCTGATTAAATGTCATGTTGGACCACAGCCTGAGATGTTGATTTCAGTGTTGTGCTAAATAGACTTCTACATGTTTGTACACAATGAAGTTTCATCACTTTTGATTTATAGTTAATGTAGTTTATAGATTAATTGTACTGTATTTGTACACAAAATAGAACAACTGATAATTCATTATGGGCTGCAGTAGTGTGCAAGAAAGGTGTGTATTTTAAGAATTGTAATCTTTAGCAGATTTCCACAATTTCCACATTCATTGTCATTGTTATGGAAATTGTTGTCAAGAAAATCATGATCATCACTGTTACTGTATTATGATTTTGTCTGCGGAGGACCTGTGAGGCTCATAATACAGCCTTGGACTCAGTCAGGTGAACTATTTATTCAGGTGATTCCTATTTAATGTTTGTGGTATTCCTTTTTATCCCTTTATGAGAACCTCACTGATCATTTCAGGGAGAATTTATTTATTTTTTTAGACTAGTTAAAACTGAAACTTGGAATTGGGAGATGTCTGTTGCTGTTACAGGCGTATCATGTTTTGGCAGACATTTCCAGAAGATAATGCAGTGGGATAAATCGGAGTTGATATTCTACTAATGACGCTTGGAACAAAAGTTCTTTATTTTGATTATTAAACAATGTGTTTGATTTCTGTGATTTATGGTGTTCTGAGTCTGCATGGAGGGTGATGAGATTTTGAGTCCTTGTGCCCTTGTGAGGCTGTGAATGCCCAAAGAGCATAGAGATTGTATGTCCCCCCTTTCTTTGAGCAAAGACGCTTTGCCATGGCCTTTGGCTAATGTGATTATATTTGTCCCCCACCGCAGATACTAGTATTTTAATATTTAGTATAAATATGCTGGATCTTTTAAGTGTTTTAAGGTATATTATTGTTTTTAATATATGTTGGTTGCAATTTGTTGTTTTAAAGGTTGTTACCCACCCTGAGACCTTCGGGTATAGGGTGGGATATAAATATAAATATGAATAAAATGAATAAATATAATAAATATAATCCACTGTAAGCGCTCATCTGAGTGCTGTTAATGGCAGAGTGGTAGGAAGAACTCAGAACTCTTGCCTCTGCTCTTCCCCTGTTGCCATTATGTGGACTTCCCACAGCCTTTGGGCACTGCGTTCTCTTGAATACAAAACTTTCTTGTGATTCTGGAAGCATTCTAAGCAGAAACATTGAATCCAGGGAACAGAGTTTTCCTAGCTGTGATATTTTCATGCACAACACACATTGTATTTGTTTTTAAAAACAAATGGATGGAGAGCTGCATGCACAGAACCAAAAGTGCTATTTCAGGCAGGTTTCGAGTGGGGGGTTTGGGAAGGGAGGAACGGGGGAGGTTGCTTCATTTCGTTCATGCATGAAACTTAATGTGGAAAGTAGGCTTTGGGCTCATTCCTAGTAGGCCCCTTTTGATTCACCTGTAAATGTTGGAATTTGTATTAATTTGTATTAATTCCAAATGTGCTGAATATTCATACACATCCCTAGCTTTGTCTGCATTGACCTTTACTTTAGGATAAATCCAGGCATAAGGGTCTGCCATTCACAAATCTGCATAGACTATGGCAGACCCTGCTCCTTTGGTAGATTATAGTAGACTGAGGGTGTTTTTCCACTGTCACTAGAAATACTCATTAAGTACCCATTAATGGGTACGTAATGGGTACTTTTAGTGACAGTGGAAAAACACCCTGAGTCAAGGCAGCAAAACTGTACCCTATTGCAATCCTGCTATGGACTTCTTCAGAGAGGTCCACAACCAGGCCAGCATCTGTATTCTGGGCTTCAGAGACCATGCAGATAGCACAAACTTCTAGGCCAGAATATGATGGGGGGCCCTTTTCATGAAGCACTGGCAGAACAGACTGTCTCAGAAACTGCAAAAAAAGGGAACAAAATTAGTTATTTGGTGGTTTTGCCCTTATATTAACAAATTTTGGACTCAAATACACTCTGAAATTATACATAGAAGGATGGAAACTATGCTAGACTTTCTAGAAAATAATCTGGAGGAATATGCTTTGAGATTGCCATAAAAATTTTGTTAAATTAAATAGAAACTATATACATTCTTTTCTTAGATATATTATGTTTTATATATACTGCTGCTTGTATTAAAACAAGAGATATAAATTTGAAACCACTAATTGTAACACAACTCAAGTACTAAAATTATTGATATTGTTTATATGTTCAACTATGGGTGTTTTCCCACTGTCACTAAAAGTACCCATTAATGGGTACAAAAATGCCATTATGTACCCATTAATGGGTACTTAATGGGTACTTTTAGTGACAGTGAAAAAACACCCTATGTTTCATTCTCATATTTTTGTACATTACTGTTCTCCTTATTCTCACAGTTTGTTAATAAAATTCTATAATAGTAATACAAAAAGAAATGCAAATAATAAATAAAATAAAAATAAATTTGTAAAGTGCTTATGTAAGCATCATTAGATGAACCAAGGCTGTGGCAGCGAAACCTGGTGATTTCAAAGAGAAAGAAGAGGAAGAAGAAGAAGAGTTGGCTTTTCTTCCCCACTTTTCTCACCCATTTAAGGGGACTCAAAGTGGCTGACAAACCTTTTGTTCTTCTCTCCACAACAGAACACCTTGTGAGGTCGGTGGGACTGTGAGAGTTCAGAGGAGAGCTGTGACTAGCCCAAGGTCACCCAGCTGGCTTCATGGGGGAGGGTGGAATAAAACTCGGTATTCCCAGATAAAAGGCTGGCTCCTTAACCACTAGATCAAACTGAATGAAGGGTAAAGTTGAAAAGAAAAGACTGCCAGGCAAATGAATGTATATAGTTTCTATTTAATTTAACAAAGCATTGCAGTATGGATCACAAGAAAAGATAACTGTCAGGAACGATATGATACTGCTTAGTCCAACAAAATTTCCAGTGATGACAGCTCTTAGATAAAGAAAATTGTTTTTCTGGAGACTTGTTTACACAATCATTTCTCCCAAGGAGCCAGTATTCATTTGGTTCTGTCCCAAGTCCGTAAAATTAAATTATGTGGAAGGCAGCTGAGTGAAACAATGCCCCAAACTGGTATCTTTTGAACAGCATCTGGCTTTTAAACACCTACCAGCCTGAGTTAAAAAAAAGAAAGGAAAAGGAAAAATAATCCATCATTTGACTTTTCATGAATATTTGGTTAAGATGGACATAGAACTGGACCCATGAGATGGCACTGTGGCAAGTGACACTTTGCATTTTGTGGTTGATGTGGATTTATGGCGGAGCGCCGATTGGTGTGCCATGAATCTCCATACTGCTTTTCTTTCTGTTTCCCCAGTCACTGTTGTCTGTATGCAAAAAGCTTTTAAGGCTCATATGATTAAAACTTAAGCAGGGTAGAAAGTCTACCACAGCTATTTAGCAAGCAGTTTTATGTATATATCCACCCTTCCTGCGCATGCAGACAAGCACATAAGACTTCCCTTCCATTGTTAAAATAGTGCTTGAATTTGGGAGGAATCCAACTAAATTGAATTTCACCCAGAAATTCAAAAGTAAAAAGTATTATGCAGCTCCTGTGGGTAATTAAGCAGTAGGGTTGCATTAACATTACTCCCATGATTATTAATTAATTTTTGGCAGCATAAGAAATTCTGGTTTCAAAATATGTGTGTTAGATGAAGTTGTTCAATCTGACACAATTCTTACCTCTTAACTGCCCATCCCATAACTAAAGCATCGTCAGAATTAATCTTCTTTCCCCCACTGACTCTTCTTCTTGGGAGTAAAATATGTAGACTGGGATAGCCAGAATGTGGAGTCTTGCTTTAGCTGTTGGACTGTACCCCTATCATCATTTAGCACTAAACCCTCATGAGCTCTAAGCCATGGCCATGGTTTAGTGCTCAGGGAAACTGTAGCCAAGCAGTATCCTCAGACAGCACTGAGGCTGCTGGTGATGTAAACAAAAGCAAAGTAGATTGTGATGAAATCAACTTTCAAGTGGCTCTCCAGCCTATAGGCGATCCTACATAAATCAAATTATGGGGAGAAAAATCATGGAAAATCGCAAGGATTGATGAGAGTCAAGAAGAAATCTGAGAAAATCTTTTTGGCACTCTGATGGCTTGAGACCTCTGTTTTGATACGTAGCTAGCTGTATCTAAAATAAGTGACAAGAAAGGGAAGTAATATAACTATTTCCACTTGCTACTGACAAGATGGGCATTTGATTTTGTTTCTTTTTCTGATCAACAGATGACTCAGTCCAGGAATCACTGAATTTTAAGACCGCAGTCTTTCTTTCTTTCTTTCTTTCTTTCTTTCTTTCTTTCTTTCTTTCTTTCTTTCTTTCTTTCTTTCTTTCTTTCAAGTGATTGAACTTTACTACTAATTTATTACTCAGTAATAAAGTCGATCAATATAAAGCCAACTTTATAAAAACAACTCATATCCAGTCACCAAGTGAAACCTTCAAATACAGCAGTCTCATTGTATCTTAAATGCATTAGAAATATTCAACAAGCAATAGGGAGAGAACTGAGTGTCTTAACAGCAAAAGAACTGCCATGAGCCTCCACAAATACTGATGGATCCCACCTTAAATTTCATAGCATGGAGCTATACAGATAAGTATACAGGTGAGAGAACTTGATGTTCTGGCACTATTTTGAAGTTCACACACATCAAATCTTGATCTTGAAACTTACTGTATTTGAGGACTAAACTCTTCTGGCATGATACTTTGGACAACACACCTCGTTTTGTAGAGTTTTCTGTCACCAATTCTACAGCAATTAGAATCAGATTAAGGCTGGATACTGGCAGTCACACAAGGGCCATGCTGTCTGAATAAGAGCTGGACGTAATTTTCTTGTAATGTGAATTGGTAGTGTCCCTTGGTTTTTTCTTGTACAGAGTGAAACTTGGTAGCTCACCTATGGGAGTAATGGAGCCATTTTCAGCCCAAGAGAAAGAAAATGCATAAAATGGCTTTTTAATAACAACAGATAGGCTATACTTTAGGAATTACGGAATTACGGAATCTGCCAAAATTGTTTTACTGGAGACCATAAGAGGCTGAGGAAAGAGAGGAGAAAGTGTGATCATGGCTTGTGATACTGTTGAAGGCTGGATTATTTTCCACTTGGATTTCTAAGCTTTGTTAAATTGTTCCTCAAACCTTCAGCGATGAACATGCCGAGGGCCAGGCTGGCCATTTTTGAGATGGCTTCAGAACACTAAATGAGAAACAAGTATCATTCTTCCACATTTCCTTTGCCCCTCTTTGCTAAATTCAAGGCTCTGTGCTCATCCCCAGTGTATTTATGGTTCATAGAACACTATGTTGCCAATGATCCAGAAAAGCGCACGTATTCCCCTGTGTACCACATATTTAAGGACCAAACTACTGAATGGTGGGATTCCCTTGAATTCCAAAGCCAACCTTCTGCCTGAGTTACATATGGTAGGGCAACAGTGCTAACCCCCTAGAGCCCGAATCCCCATATGTCTCCATGAGATTGCCAAGTTTTATACACCGCTCACATGCCACAGCAACTCTTTTAAAAACTTATCGCCCAGCTTATCCCCTTTATGAACATCCTCATTATTATTTCATTGTCCTGTGTGATTCCTGGCTCGCTGCAATGAATATTGACTTCATGCTTGCTTTTCTAATTGAATTACAGGCAGTTTCCTGCCTGCTCTCCTGCGTCCCTGGCAGCAGCTTGAATAGAAGCTGAAAGAAAAGCTGTTTGCCAGGGCCATGAGGATAACAGGGACCTGTCACAATGCTGCTACAATGATTTATTAAAAAGAGAAAGAGAACCAGAAGGGAGGGGAAAGAGACCATTGCTCACTTCTAGCACCAGCTGCTTGCTTTCTTCCTTTGGAGACTCATTCTTACAAAAATAGGCAGAGACAGACAGACAAACAGAGATTAGGTTTTCAATGGCTTCAAGCACAGAGGGCTTTTTCTCAACAATGAAATACTATGTTTAACATTAGAGGGAATCTGCTGTGGAAGAATAATAAGGAGAACGTGGTTGCTGTTAAAAGAGTCTTAATCATACAATCTTCCCAACAAGGAGGTCTCTGAAAACCTGTATAGACAGAGTCCAGTGCTGGGTCCATGCCTGCCCACCCGCCCACCCATCCATCTGTCTGTCCGTCCATCCGTCCATCCGTCCATCCGTCCATCCGTCCATCTATCTATCTATCTATCTATCTATCTATCTATCTATCTATCTATCTATCTATCTATCTATCTATCTATCTATCTATCTATCTATCTATCTATCTATCTATCTATCTATCTATCTATCTATCTATCTGTCTATCTACCTATCTACCTACCTACCTACCTACCTACCTACCTACCCCTCCCTCCCTCCATGCATCCATGCATCCATCCGTGCATCCAACCATGCATCCAACCATGCATGCAAGCATCCATCCTTGTCACTAGGTTTCTATGCCTTATGGGCTGTCTGGACTAGGTATATGCACATTTTTTTTTGCATTTGAACTTGAGTAACAGATCTTCGGGAGGACGGATTGCCGAAAAGCGGATGTATTTAGATCCACTTTTCAGCGGCAAATGCAGAATGACCCTACTTTGGAAATCTTAGGAGCTACCACTGGGTGATGGTGCTCACTTCAGCAGCAAATATACTAAAATTGGAACAATACTGAGAAGATTAGCATGGCCCCTGAGCAGAAATGACACACAAATTCATGAAGCGTTCCATGTTTGTAAAAAAAAGAAAAAGGTGACAAAGTGACAAAGAGAAATCATTCCTGCTTTTCAATGACCCACTATCACTCACGTAAATTAAAATGGTGGATGAGTCCAACAGCTTCACTGCTGTTAAGTGACATTATTAGGCGGCAAAACATTTCTTTACTCTTCTGCTCCTGAACTGGAACCAGTAGTGACTCGGTGCCAGATTTATGTTAGTTGTCTGTATCAATATCTGTTACTTTGCAACCATGGTAATAAAAGTTCTTTCCAGTTACAAATGGGTGACTATGATGGAACACCAACGCTTGCACAAAAGAGAGAGAGAGCACTTTTCTTTTCTTTGCATTGAATTCATGTTGGACATGCTGTGGATTGAAAATTTCCTGTAGCCCAATTATGTGTGTGTATGTTTTTAGAAAAATCCATTAACAGTAGTAAGGATTGTCCATAGTAAATGAAGTGTTGAGCACAGCTAATGTAATTGTAGCACGGTAACATCCAAAAGGAATGCCCAGGAAGTGCTTGTAGCATTCTATTCATTTCCATTCTTTTGTTCACATGCTAATATCATCATCTTCTTCTTCTTCTTCTTCTTCTTCTTAAAATTTATTTATTTGCTTACATTTTCTCCCAATGTTGCTCGGGAGCAGGCATCTACTTTTCTTCCAGGTTTAGATGGGGTTTTTTTTGTTGCAAACACTTCACAGTTCCTAAGGGAAAAATCTGAATAATTTTATCCCCTTGGTTGTCTGGTAGTTTCTCTGTAATATGTACCAGAATAATAAAACTTCCTCTGCCCTGTGGGAAAATGAAAAGGCAGTTGACAGAAAAATGTCAGGTGACTACCAAGGGGATTGCCATAGCAACTGCAGAAAGTAATACCCCCAGTCCCTGAATGGCTGATGAATGGGTATGATCATGAGATAATAGAAGCTAGATCCTTTCACACCTAGCTTTGCCACTTATTTCCCGAAGTATGAAAACCTGAACTGAATGAATCCTTTTCAGTTTGGCTCTTCGCTTGTTCTGGTGACTGCCTTGCTCTGAGGAACTTATGAGCTAAACAAATAAAACATAGCATCTATTGGGGTTGGAGGAAGGAATGAGTTATCAGTTCATTATTAATAGTGCATTGCGGCTTTAGCAGGTGCCCAATTCCTACACAGACAATCCTGAAATGAAAGCAACCAATGTGCACACACAACATTTGGTTGAGGACTCCATTAGAAAGCCAAAGAGAACCGGGTAAAGTTTCATGTTTGCTCTTTTAAGTTGTGCAAACCTGAGACTAAGTCCACCTGTCACACTATCTCCATCTGGGTCACTGAAATCCTTCAACTTTTTGTTTGCAAACAGCTTAACGGCTACTGGAGAGAGTAGTCATCAATAAGCTCACTTCAAACAAAGATTAATGCCCAATTCAGCTCAATCACAAGGTGAGATCAACAAGGGCTGACCCAGCAGGTCTGGGCCAGCAGAGAATTGTGTGGTGATTTATGGGCCTGTGGCTAATTGCAGCCTGACAAAAGATGCTAAGGAAAAGCAAACATAAGTAATGAAGAAAGAGCAAAGCGAAACCATAAATGTGGCGGTATATAAAATATGAAGCAATGGGACAGAGGGTGAAATATAAAAACAAACAGACACGTCTTAAATGCGCTGCTGAACTAACTACAGTTTTGGAGAATTGCCACCCAGACATCCTAACTTCCTAATCTTCTGATTTTCCACTCCTTTGGACTAAAGAAAGCCTAGTATTTACTACAGTTGTTCTAACATCTGTCGGTGGCTTTTTGCAAGCTGTTCTCCTGGGTTGGACATTATTGGCAGCAAGGAGAGAGAGGGAAACATACTATATTGCCGTATAGTGAAAGACATGCTAAAATGCTAGATTATCTCATTGTTTCCAGTAGGTGACTTACTATAGAAGAAGAAACCTGAGGTCTTTTCACAGGAGGGGTTTTTGAACATGTCTATGACACGCTGGGATGGAGCATTCGCTCTTCTGGGGTGGCTGGATCCATTCCAAACTGCCCCAGCCATCCCAACGCGTCATAGATGCATTCGAGTTTCAGAGCACAAAAAAGTGCTCTGAAACTGTCTGGGTGCCTTCGGTTCATCCCCAGCTGTACTGGAGGGGAAGTGTTCACACACTCTCCCTCCATGACAGCTGGGCCCCTTTCCCGGGCTGCTCCCATTGGCTCCTATGGAGACAGGGGTGGGCAGCCCAGGCACCTTCTTTCCCTCAGTTCCTGCATGCTCCAGGAGCCCAGATCAGGCTCCTAGGCCAGCAGGACCCACAGCTTACAACACCCAACCCACCCAGGAGTGTGCGCTGAGGCGGGTGCCTGGTGAATCGCAACTGAGGTGATTGGGCCGGCTGAGCTCTGCACGTGCATGTGGGGCAGCGGGTGCCTAGCAAATCAGGGACTGTCCCGCGTGCATACACAGAGGTCAGTTGGCCTGATTGACTCAGTTGCTAGCTGGCAGAGAGCAGGTAAGGAGCGTTCATGCACGCGCCCCAGGGGTGGGTTAGGGGGTGTAGGGTGTGGGTCCTGCTGGCCCTAGAAGCCCAATCTGGGCTCTTGGAGCTAGTGGGAACCAAGGGAAGGCAGCCAACAGGCCTCCTGCCCTGGTTCTTGCCTGACCCAATAGCAGGAGGCTGGGGGAGGAGCATCTCACCCCCATCCTAGGGCATGTGGGAACGCTTTATCCATTCACACAGAGGGAGGTAAGGAACACGTGTAGACACATTCCTGCCTCCCTCCATGTGAATGGAGAAAGCGTTTCCATGTGTCCTAGCCTTCTTCTCTACCTCCGTTCTGGCTGTAGTGCGAAGAGGCCTTGGATGCCATCATTTAAGGCAGCGGTTCTCAACCTTCCTAATACCGTGACCCCTTAATGGAGTTCCTCATGTTGTGGAGACCCCCAACCATGGGGGCAGAGGAGCTGGGAGGTAAGAGGGAAGAGCAGCGGGAGACTCCTCGCAACCCCTCTGAAAGGGTAGTTCAACCCCCAAAGGGGTCCTGACCCCCAGGTTGAGAACCACTGATTTAAGGTTTAAATTCAGAATTCAAATGGCAAATATATTGCTTTCCAGCCTTAACATTTGGCAACCTGAACCATTTTGAAAGTTTTTGCATAAGAATGATATGCCGAAACACTTGGTTTGGCTTTTATCCTATCCAAAGCAGTGAGAATTTTGAAATCTAAAAGCAGCAAAGGTTTTCTTGGGTTTTTGGCAGACAATTAAGATTTCTTCTAGTCCAATTTCAACAGCTGTAGTTCATAGCCTGCAATTCCAAGATCCCTTTAAGCAGATGTCATGAGGAGAAGCCAAAGTCTGAGAAGCTGCCTTTACAGTTAACCTACGTATATACATTTGGACCAAATGAGTTAATGGTGTTCGCGTTATTTTTGTTATTCCTTGTTGTTTTCTTCTCTTATTCCCCATATCGTTACTACTGAGTTTATTAGTCACTTATTTATGAGGATCTGTACTCAAGGCAATTTTTAGAGGTGTGACCTACACAATAACTCTACAGGCAGAATATTAAGTTCTAAAAAAACACAAGGGAAGGACAAGGGAAGTGTAAGCCAGCAACCATTTCATGAAAATGTGGTATGTAGGAAGCATAAACAAATGAAAAAATCCCACGTGGCACAATTCCATAAGCTGTCTGTTCCATACAGCAAGTCCCACCCTAAATTTGAATCAGGAGCCAAGCCTTTGGCTGGACCTTTGAAGCCTCTGGATTAGTATCTAAGGAAGGACCAGGGTGGTATGTTAAAGGGGGAAATTGGGAGCTCTCTGAGTTTTCTGTATTTCTATCAGTTGCTGTAGTTTATATGCTCCTATGGTATTTTTCTGATTTGGATTTATATTGCTTCCTTGCTGTTTTTGATTTTCTTTTTTATTGTGAGTCACTTTGGAAATAGGCAGAATGCACTGATACCTTTTCTGGGAGACTTTCCCCAAAGCCTTTATGAATTCACTATGATTTATTATGGGAGAGTGCTCTAGGGAAGTGCAAGAATATTCAAAATATTCATTATTTGATTGAATTTGGCTGAATTCAGACGTTCGAATTTGAATCAATGTCCAGATATTCAATTTTTAATGGTCATGAATACGAATATTTTGAATCATTCATATGAATAATTCAGACAGTTGTATGTGTATGGATATGCACGCATTATGTACATATCCATACACATCTTATTTGTATCCATATGCATCTGTACGGATACGTACGGGATGAAAACGGGATGCGTACAGGATAAAAATGGGATGCGTACAGATACATACAAATGATGTCAACCTTTGTATCATCAAATACTGTACATATCAAGAATTCATATGATTCATTTTTTTCTCTATTTGTATGAATTTGGACATCCGAATATTCGATTTGAACTGAATTGAATGTTGAAAATTGCATTCATGCATACCTCTAGGGTGCCCCATTACAAAATATTAGGGGTGGGTAGGCAGGGACACGTGTGTGCACACAGCACCTACCTCGTCCTCGCCAGCTCCCGAAATGGTGAGCCGAGTGTGCCTGCATGTGCTGGCTGCTCTCTGATTGAATCAGAGCTGGACCCAATTGCAGACAGGCCTGTTAGTGAAGTCCTATCCCCATCCTGGCCTTTTCAGGCTATGACACGCTGGGATGCTTTCCCCTTTCACATGTAGGCAGGTAGGAATGCATGTAGACACATTCCTTACCTGCCTACGTGTGAATGGGGAGAGCGTCCCGGAGTGTTGTAGCCTAAGTGCACTACAGCCATTCGCTTGCAGTGCAAAAAGGCCTCTGGCTACTTCATTGAGCTCCCATGGGATGTTTCTACTTGCTTATCAATTCTCCCCTTAGATTACAAATTGTATGTGAGCACTTTGCTGGTCTCATGTGACATACATTTGTAGACAACTAGGCATTTGTATGATTTGTGTGTGTGTGTGTTTGATTCATATTGAATCAAATGAAAGAAAATTTGTATTTGTTTGAATAGATCCCCTTCAAATATAGTGGGCTTCAAATTTGGTATGAATGTTCAATCGCATATGAATCCCATACAAAATGCGTGCATACAAATCCCATATGAATCTTCATACAAATATATCAAAACATTTGATTCAAATTTGAATGTCAATCTTTGAATGTGCCAACATACGATTCAAATATGAATGCCCAAATCTGGCCAAATTCGTATGAATTTGTTGTGAATATTTGTGCATATCCCTACAGAGAACTATTTGCTTAGTCTTTGGCAAAATGTGCACGCATTGGTTCCTGTGCTTGAATTTCAGAATCTTGAGGTGTCTGCTTAATCCTTAGCTTGAACATAATAATGCTTGTGGAACCAAAGTCCATCCAAATGGTGAAGGGGGAAAGGGAGTTTCTCTCGAAGTAGGGATGTGCACGAATATTGAAATGCATTCACAATTTGATCAAATTGACAGTATTTTGGCATTTGAATTCAAATAGAATATCCTTAAAATTGAATTTAAAGTTTTTATTTGAATTTTGAATTTGGATCTATTCATTCAAATTATTCGCTAATTCACATGTGTATGGGTTTGTACACAATGTGTACTTGAAGATTTGCATCTTTCCCACATCTGTACAGGTTGCCTATGGGATAACTACAGGATGCATACGGACATGTATGGATGCGTATGGATGTGTATTGACCTGGGGAAGATGCATACAGGCATCTACGAATGTTGTTGACATTCATAATTGCACATTTGAATGAAAAATTCAAACAAATAGATTCAAATTTGCTTAATTCAAATCAAATCAAATCTTTGAGTAGTTGATTCGAATCAAATCAAAACCCAAAAATTGCATTCAAGCACACCTCTATATCTGAGCTTGGTCTCCAACTGAACATTCAGCCTGATTGATTAAACTACCATAATTCAATTGAAATTAGACTGTAGCTGAAATTCTTCTTGGCAAATCTCTGAAAGTGAAAGCAGCCATTTGACTTGGACTTAGGTCTGGAAATCACCTGATATGGTGAAAAAAAATATTCTTATTAGAATGAAATATGGTGCCTAAGGCAATGTGAAATGAACAAGAATTTATATGCAGGTTGTTATGTTGGAATATGAGATTTTGCCCACTATATCCATTATAGAAGCAAGACTACAGTCCAAGGATAAGAATATGTGGGAAGAGTAGCACTAAAATATATGCAATATCCAAATCATTTCAGGGCCTGGCGTTCATTATGATCATCAGTGTTGCATTACTCATTTATGCGCTTAAACTATTTAAATACTTCTTCCCCAAAGAAATCACAAAGCTGTTTACATAAAAATTTTTAAAGCAATCAATTTAAACATGAAATTATACTGTAATTTAAAACTCGGGGTGTGAAAAAGAAAAGTGAAGGCCTGAAGCCTATTTGCACTATAGCCAGTATGCTGTAGTGTACTAAGGCTGGTACATGCCAGGGACAGGATGATCATTCACATTGGCCAGGGAGGGATGCAAACTCAGGGCATCCCTTACTGGTCAGAATGTGAATGGTCATCTTGTACCCGGCATGACCAGCCCAGAAATGGTCATCCTGTACCCAGTATGCCAGCCTAGTTGTCCTGTACCCGACATGACCAGCCCGTGACCAGCCTGGTTGGCATGATTGGCTGCTGCTGCCCATGTCATGCATTCATCGACACGCTGGCTGCTGGCAGGTGGATGATCGGTCCCCCTGGGGGAGGGCTTGATCTGACTGAGCTGGGTCCCTTCCCACCCCTGGATTGTGCCCCGTGCTGCCTCTTTTCCATGGGGGGGTGCCTGGATGTCCCCCTGTAATCCCCCCTCTGCTCCCTCCAGGATCCGTGGGGTGTTTCCTCCTTCCTCTCAGCCTGGGATGGAGGAGGCACCATAGTGTATGGATGTAGTTTCCCAAAGCATGGGGGTGGTGTCATCCCAATCTTCCAAGTACAAAAAGACCCTAGCTCAGTAACTAACTGGCAAATATACAATTGTTTTAGCACAGACGGAATACGTACATGGACATGTGCTCCATGATGTAATGCAATGCAACACAATTTTTGACCCACCATATTTTCCCTGGAGACCCCCAAGTCTTAAATGGGGGGGAAAAATTATAAAAAAAATCATCATCATCATCATCAGGGTTGGCAGGGGCTGGGGAAGGTGTGGTAACCCCAAAACTGCTGCCCATTGCGGTGCTGTGAATAGGAAAACAATAACAGGACACAGACTTTGCTTTCTTGGTCAGATGGACTGTGACTCCGCATACCTTTTCTAGGCATCTTGAGGGAGCAATTCACTAGTATGCCCTGGCTAATAGGCCTGCCAGCCTCTTTTGCTGCTTCGCACAATGGTTGGCCTTCATGCACACATGTAGATGAGCTGTGGTGAGGTTCCAGAAAGAGCCAGGGCACCAGGTGGCAATTTCAAAGTTGGTCTTGTACACTGAGCCTTGGACATCTTTCCATGTCATGGAGGTGTGAAGAAAAAGATCCTGGGGCCTGTATGTCCTGGCCTAGGAACGGTGATTGATTTGCAAGCCCAAATAAATCCAGGGTCTGAATCGCCAAGAATCTCTACCCTACTTTTCTCACCCATTCAAGGGGACTCAAAGCGGCTGACAAAGCTTTCTATTCTTCACCCCACAACAGATTAATAACACCCTGTGAGGTGGGTGGGCCTGTGAGAGCTCAGAAGAGAGCTTTGGCTAGCCCAACATCATCCAGCTGGCTTCATGGAAGACGGTGGAATCAAACTCGGTATTTCCAGAAAAGTGTTCGGCTTTTCATATCACTAGACCAAACTGGCTCATTCCAGATGCTTCTGTGGGAGATGTAGTGGGTAAGCACTAGGGATGTGAGAAGATGTCTAAGGCTGTGCAATGGACATTTAGCCATGGTTAAACTGAAATGTGAAGGCAGCTATAATAATTTGGATATTCTGCACAGTTTGTGAGTGTTGAGGCCTGTACATATCAGTACTCTCACTAGTGGGGAATTAAAGAACTGTACTACTCAGTTAAGCATTTTATGAACCTTTAAAAACCCTTCCAGGTTTAGGCATCTGCTCCATTTATATAATGTGACCTTTCTAGGGGAGGTCCTGTTCACACGTGGAGATTCTGACTTTTGATTTACTTGGGCTTGCAAATCCATCACCATGCCTAGGCCAGGAAATACAGACCCCTAGGATCTTTTTGAAAGACGTAGAGAAAAAAGGACACTTGGTAACTATCATGCTGGATTCTTGGACTCCAAAGTCCATCTAAGCTGCAGAAGATCTACTTTGACCCTTACACAGAATTGCTTAGTACTTTGGCACTTACAAAAGTCTAGACGCAACATTAAAAGCATGCAAATTGGTTCCAGAGCTTCACCATAAAATCTTTAGCTTCAGCCCAGGATGAATTGATGAATCTCTTGCGTAATTAAAACTGACTGTTAAAGTTTCTTTTGCTTAATTGGTAACACTTTTGTTTGCAAGCCAAAGAGTGAAGAATTTTGCTAGATCATTGAAATGAGTTTCTGGGTATCAAATCAGAACTCAAATACAGTTTTATAGATAGTTCTGCAATTATGGTCTACTCTGGTGGTCTTTTCTCCTGCTGTATCTTCTCTAGCTTAGATTTACACTCTTACCACAACTGAAATGTGCTCTGTTTGAAAAGAAAAATTCTCTCTCTCTCTTTCTCTCTCTCTCACACACATTGTTTTCACATGTAAAGGTCACACTACGGATGTGCATAAATTTTTGTAGCATTTGTTATTCATACAATTTCGTCTGAATATGGACATTTGTACAGTGCGGTGTGTGTGCACAGGTGCAATTTTTGAGATTCAGTTTGATTCAAATGGAATATCCAAAAATTCAGTTTGATTTCAATATTTAAAATTTGAATTGACCCAAATTTGATTCCAATTAAGCAAATTCGAATCTATTCATTTGAATTTTCAATTTGAATTTGCACTTACAAATGTCGACAACATTCGTATGTGCCTGTGCGCATTGTTATGCATCCTGTACGCATCCATACATGTCCGTATGCATCCCGTAGTTATCCCATACGCAACCCGTTTTTGTCCTATACAGATGCAGGAAAGATGCATACGTGCAAGTTACACTTCATGTACAAACCTGTACACATATGAATGCCTTAATAATTTGAATGAATAGATTAAAAAAATTCAAATTCATTTGAATGTTTAAATTCGAATTTATGGGCCTTCAATTCGAATTTGAATGTTGAAATCCAGACGAATTTGACCGAATTTTGAATGTCTTTGATTATTTGGGCACATCCCAATCGTACATGAATTGAATGTTAGGACATTTGTACATTCATACAAAGACAAATGTTTCAGACATTTGTACGAATAGTTCAGACATTTATTAAACTGGGGAGCTGGGAAAGCAGCTGTGCCAATCACATCTGCAGATATAATAATCCTCTCCTCAAAGTGGCTTAAAGTATTTCTTGTCATATTCCAATGCAATCATAACTGCAGAGTAATCCAGATAAGAATTTAGCTGTCGCTTTACAAGATCCCCTTGATGATCAAGACCATATTTGGGCTTCATCCCTCTGAGGGTGGGAAGTGGGTCAGGAGGAACAGGAAGTGCTTCAAGAGTAACTGGGCCTCAGATATTTTGAGGTGACTGCAACCTTGCTGCATGTAGAACCTCATTCGAAGCTCTATAATAGGGGTGTGAACAAATGCAATTTTTGACATTCGATCCAAATCAATTCAAATATTCAAATGTCTGAATTTGTACAAATAGAGAAGTTCACTCCGAAGATCAGCACAGACTTCGAGGCTATTTTGCATAGATTTCGAAGTGACTTTGAAATGACTTTGAAATGACTTCGAAGCTTAGGTTTTGGGGCTCCCCCCCCATGGGTGCCCCCTCCCCCTAGCCTCCTCTAGACCCCATTGCCACATAAGCATGGAAACAGGCTCCCTTTAATCCAGATTTTCCTAAGGCAGTGGTTGGCAAACTCATTAGTCAAAAGAGCTAAATATCAATAGCACAATGATTGAAATTTCTTTTGAGGGCCAAATTTTTAAAACTTCAACTTTATAGGTAGGTACATTGCTATTAACTTAATTAGGGTACTCCTAAGCTGGGAGAGCCACACTCAAGGGGCCAAAGACCGGCATGTGGCTCTCAAGCCATGGTTTGCCTACCCCTGTCCTAAGGGAAACCTATCAAAGGGAATGCATCTCACAGGCTCTTACGTGTAGCATGTTCTGCTATGTGCGTACATGGATACTATTTGTATGAAATAACAAAAAAATTTTTGCTGCCCCTGCCCTGAAGGTCATGGTCACACGTTCACTTTAAACCTTCTTCAGTCCATCTTCAAATCTAACTGCTCACTATTTTTCATTTCTATCTGTTTTATTTGTGGACTTTCCATTCAGGGAAGTGCAAATGGAGAGTGGAAAGTCCACAAATTAAATGGATAGAAATGAAATGTTCTGGACCTGAAGATGGACTGAAGAAGGTTTAAAGTGAAGGTGTGACCACAGCTGAAGCATCAGAGGAGTCTGGGTCAGTTATCATTCTTGCATTTTTGGATACTATGTGTGCTCCTGAATAGGATTAGAGGAAAGGCAATAAGAAATCCTATACACTGCTCGTTCTGATCGGTGAGAAATCCCACATACATTGCAGCAACATATACATGCTGCGTGCACTGTTTCTGAGAGCTAAAATAATGTCTTTTTGACAATGGCCCTATTCTTTCTTTGGAATTCTCAGGTTGCCAAGTTTTGGAGGTAAATGATACGCATAGGTAAAGAATATGCATATTTCTAATTTCCACTTCTTTAAATCCTTTTCTCTATTGACTATGGGCATACTGTAAAAGTACACGTATCTTCTCACCAATTAGCATCCTGCTGTTTATAAACATTATATTTCTACCTATTGCTCTTCTATTACAAGCTCAAAGATTACAGCCATCCCGTGAAGGGTGCAAAAGAAAGAAAAGAAAAGAAACGTGCATCGAACCTCACCATGCTTTTAGTCTTGCCGTGTGATAGCAAAATCTTCTGTCCTCTGCCTGTTGTTCGGATCTGCTCACAGTATGTGAAAAGAGCTGCGCCTTTTGATTTGGCCATTGTAAAATGCTTTTCAGCCTTTAAGCAGCACCCACCGTGAGTGATGAACGCATGCAAAGAGATTTCTTTAAGCATATTTGGTTTTCCATTGAAATATGCAACATGATCCAATTACAGCAAGGCGGTGAGGTCCTTTACGTGCACAGTGCCACAGGTTTGCCACTTCGGTTCCCATTCATTTCCTTAAACTGTATTGTCAGCCATGCTCACCCTTGACTGGCAGAGCAGCTGCTTGTGTAGTTATAATCCCATTTAAAAGCCTTCCATTATGGTGCTAATATATTTATAAAGAAACTAGGCACCTGGGATTAAAGGCTGATGTTCCTTCCTGAAAGTGCGGTCCTGAGAGAGACTAATTTCTGAGTCCCCTCACTAGTGAGCTATGGTGAGTTGCTTTTGTCCCAGGGCCAAATTGGCTGAAATAGATTAGCCATTAATGCCAAGCATGCTTTTCTGGCCTTGCAAAATCCTCCTAATCACCAGTCCTGATCATATTCTTATAGGCTCTTTCTTATGGTGCTGATGAGGCAGACGCATTGGGCTTTAGTGAGCTTATGGACTTACATGGAAATATGACAGGTTTTAAATAAATTTCCTGACAGAGCAGGTAAGGCGTTCAGTAAAGAGAAGCTCTTTGGAAAACCGTTAGCCGCTTCATTTATTCTTTCAACGTTCTCCTACATTTGAAAAATGATGGAGAAGGCAACTGAGGTGAGGAGTGGGAGAGGATTTCTTATCCAACCTATACAGGAAAGTTGTAGGCTGGATGTGGCCTTCGCGCTAGACAGCCGAGCTCCATGATTGCCAGCTGGGGCAGAGCACCACCAGAAGCCATGCCAGCCCCCCAAAATTGGACCAATGAGAGCTGCCGGATCGTGGACTATAAAAGTGGTAGACGCAGCAGCTTGGGGTGCCTCTCTCGGGTTTCATCAGGGTTAGGGGGGGGGATCATGGAGCATTGCTCCAGGAAACTGCATAGGCATCTTCTCTCGGTGCCAGAGGGAAGGTGAGCTCATGTGGAGGCTAAGAACTGCTACAGACTCTGGGTGTGTATGTGGTTGGACTCTTCTCTCGGAACTGAGAGGGAAAGCCCAGTGAAAAGGTGCTTTTGGACTGTTAGGCTTACACGAGGAGCCTAATAGGGGCTATTTGCTTTCAGGGAAGCAATAGACTAAGGAAGGGGAACTCAATAACGCAACGTTTTTCTTGTCAAGCAACCTAAAGACTTTAAAGCCAAGCTTCAAGCTTGCTTCTTTATTTTATTTTCTTGTAACAATAAACTTCAAGTGTTTTGCTTTACAAGGGAGTCAGTGTGCTGCTTTAAGGGAGCCTTCACATTGGGCACTATGCAGATCTGGGTTTGGTGAATGCCTGATTGGGACCACTCCTGGGTGGAGAACCTGGAGCATCTGCACTGCAAGGAGCTGTTTCCAACCCAGAAATGACTCCTTCCGTGCAGGACTGCACTGCAGGTTGACTACGTGTGGAGCACAATTTCATGCTCTACACACAGTCTTAACATTACCAGAGATGTCCTACCCCATCTCTGGTACAGCTATTCACACCTCAGTGGTGCTGGGTGGGTCATCTGAGGTGATGCTCAAGGATGCTGGCATGTCAGATGACCCTAAATGTGAGTAAGCACATGTGGCACATCACTGTCATCTCAGTGATGGTGACAACACACTGGCACCGCCATTGGGGCTCAAGATGGTGGCACTCAGACCATGCATCCATAGTCAGGTAAGTGTCTGGATGCGTGGTAGAGGGTGGGTTAGTGTGTACTAGCATTTCTGAGTGTGAATGCAAGTACACACCAGGAGTTGTTCACTATTCTTGTCCCCTGGACAGGAAGTTTAAACTTCCCCCAGTTCTCCAAGTACCTAAAGCGTCCCCACACAATCCAGGTGTTATTATTGAGTACCATCAAGTCATAACCAACTTTTGGTTGACTGCATGGGAACCTCTATAAAACCTCTATGCAGTTTTCTTGGTAGAGATACAGAAGCACTTTGAAATTGCCTACTCCCAGGGAGAGGCTGGGGGTCAAACTGACATCCTTCTGCTTTCTAGGCTACTTGGTCTACCACTGAGTATCCCCATCTCATCCAAGGAGGCCTCCAAATGAACTGTCACGCTACCTGCCCTACCAGTCATGAAGCACAGTCAATGCAAACGTGCATGCTATTAAAAAGAAAGGACATAACCATGTGCAGGGAACCCAGGGGTCCCTCTGAAGCCCTGAAGAATAGGGCAATGAGTACTGGTTGGCACATGAAAGCTCAGGGCCTCAGAGGGAAGTCCCTCTTTGATGGAGTGGAGTATGTATGGACTGGCAGCTGTGTTGTTGAGGAAGCACAGAGTCAAAGGTGCTTGGTGGCGGCAGCACACTTTATAGTGTGGCAGCAACACTGATTGGGAACCATCTTGAAAACACGTGATGGGGAAAAAAGAGGGTGTAACACCCCCCCCCCCACCCACCCAGTAATAGCTTGTGGAAACTACTTCTTTGTGTGGATGGCAGGGGCTTGTAAGGAATTCTTGGGTGCTGGAAATCCACTCTGGTAGGAGAACATTTTGCACAGCTCACCTGTCCTTATGTGAAAAACACAAAAGATGGGCATTCACCCTTCCTGGTGTCTGGAACAGGATGACTTCCTTTGGCTCCATTCTAGGTATGTAGGCAGGGGAAAATGTATCCATGGCAAAAAGAAAAAAAGCAACATGGCTTCCTCCTACTATGTCACAGAGACCGAAATCATACAAACAGTGCAATACAAGATTTTTTAAAAATCACCCAAGTGGTTTAGGTTGACCTCAGTTTGTCCTCTATTTGTGCTACTCACTATTTTTATTTAATTCATTTTCCAAGCTGGTCTTCTCCTGTTAGAATGTCTTAACCTGGAGACCTGTTCTTAGAGGACTGACAAGGTCTTAGGCCATCCTGGCACTCCAGGCTGTCTTCACTTCTCAAGTGTGAGCAGAGGGACAGGCTAACGGAGGCTGAACTGTGCTGTGGTGGGTGAGTCTAGTCTTTTCTTTGGTCAGTCAGCATTTGCGGGATTCGTGAGGCACTTCCCCTTCTCTCCTCAGATTATGTGTATGACTCCTATATCTAGCATGCAAATTTTTTATTATTATTTTAAAAACTAATCACACGGAGAAGAAAAGCACATAAGAAAAGAAGGGGTGTGGAGGTGGGGGAGCAGGCTTTAAAAAGAACCACAAACACCCTTGCCTCCCTTGAGTGACAGAATGGCATCCAATAAGAAAGGAGATAGATTTGACACTATAAAAAGGATGGAGAGTCAAGAGTTCTGTGTACGAGCCTCAGGTTGATTGTGCAGAAAGGTGTGCACAATGCAGCCCAAGGTGGGGATAGTCTGAGGACGACCTGTGTGTGGCCACCACTGGTACAACCGCAATTTGAATTAACAAATAGGCCGTCCTGTCTTAGACTTGTGTGACCAAGGCCTTTGTAAGGGGTTCAGTGCCTTTTGCAGATACTAAATGACTTATACATTTGTCAGAATGCCTTAGGTCATTATCCAAATGACAGATGAAATTCTTCTACTTGATGAATTTCTGTCCCCGAGACAGTCTTTTAAGCAGGAGAAGTAGCATTTCCGGAGATGGTTATTGGTTGAAGGATGGAAAGCACCTTTCCTCAATGTACAAACCAGCAAAACTGGCCGTAAGCCATTTCTTTATCTTTATATCTTCTGGCTTGAGCTAGGGATGCCTTGGCCAATGCAGAAAACAGAGCATACAATTCTCTTTGAATGCTACTGTTTGATGTGGCTCTTTCCAGAGGCACTTCTCTGGGCTGGTGCATTGTGTGAGATTAAGATGCCAATGCAGCATTCTTCCTTTAAAGTTTGGAAATGAAGAAAAATGTCTGTGGGGTTGGAAAACTGGGAAAGATGTCCTGTGGTTACCTACCAGTCCAAGAATAAATTCCACATTCTTTGAACAGAATATATCTTTATTATGCAGAAGAACTATCCTATTCTGGGGTAGGGGAAGGAAGGACAATGAAATACCTTTTTTTAAAAAAAATCCTTTTGTTATGCTGTGTTTTGGTGTTGGCAAACAATTGTGCAGTTTTGCAGATGTTTCAAATAAAACAATGCCACTTAAAAACACTTTCTAAGAATGAAGGGACTTTCTTGTTTTGATCCAAAGCCCATATATTTCATCAGATTCTTGGAATATAAGTGGATTATCACTCTTGTCACTCATGATTCTTAGCATTTAGTTTATAACGGCATATTAGCTCTAGTATTGGAAATTGTACACAACCATCATGACTTGGCAATCATTGTTTTAAAAGCTGCTACAGAAAGGGGGGGGGAATGCAATTCTATATAATATATAGCCTCAACTTCAACTGGAAGAGGTTGGAATCATAACATCATTGTAAAATTATAATGGGGATGAAGCTTTGTTAATGACAGCATACAAAATGTGTAAAGAAAGATGATGAAGAAGTGATGGGGAAATGGGATGGGGACCAGTACATTGTGTTCAAATAGTCAGACATGCTATTTTAGGTGGAAACAGCACTCACATTACTCCCACAAGTGCAGGGTGTTTCAATGGTTGGTGTGATGGGCTCACCACTGGTTCAAATATGCAGTCAACCACAAAATTTAAGACATGAACAAATCTGTGTCTTTTGGAGCACAGCTTCCACCAGCCCTAGTCTGAGCATGGCTCATGGTCAGGACAGATTTGAGATGCTGGCTTCATCCAAAGGAGGCTCTTGAGTTACCTCAAAGTTGATGAGGAAGGAGGTGGGAAGACAGTGGTAAATATGTGGAGTCCAGATCTTCTATGTAAGTGGGATGCTGGTTGGACAGGGGGGTTTCTTGACCAGACATGTTTGCCAGAAGTCAGAAGAGCAACCAAAAGCCAGGCTTTGCACCTAGTATGCAGCCCAGTATTTATGGCAGAGTCAGCATGGATAGTTAAAACTGATTTAATGAAGGATTGTCCCTTTCAGAGAAAAGGCCAGGCGGTACCTGCATCTGATGAAAGGCTGCGTAGATACCCCACCACTGGGCGAGAAGAGGTCAACCAAAAAATGTGTGGATGGTGTTATTTCACGTGCCCAGGTTAGATACCCGTGCTTTAGATAGCATCTGTAAGCCATTCACTATCCCACTTCATGATGATGTAGTATAGGGTGGCTAGGAATCCTCCCTGTACAACAAGCCTTTTAAAACCATAGAATCAGAGACTCACAAAGGTCAACTGAGGGTGTTGAATACAACACCCAGCTTCATACAGAAATCCCAATCAAAGCATCTCCGGCTTCTATTAGAAGGTTTTCTCTGTTTGTGATACTGTCTAGTCTAGTATGAGGAGAAATTGGGATGGGCTGGAAATCTTTGATATTGTTTTAATAGTTTGGACCAGGAGAGCAAACACTCAGGGCATTAGTTCAGAGGATTCTCTGCCGCTGTGAGATTTTTAAACTAATAAAATAATAATAAAAAGCATCTGTAACTTCTTTTTGTTGTTGTTGCTATCTTTTTCTGATTCTAAACCAAAGTTGTAAAGACAGTCTGAAGGAGACCTTTTTTAACTAAGAGATCCAGTGCTTGGGTTTCCTTACATCTTCTTAGCTCTTTCCTTTTCTCTCATTCTTTTGGGGGTGTGGAGGAGGTTCCCCATCTGACAAGTGGAGTAAATATGCTGTAGCAGATAAATAAGCCTTCCTTCCTTCCTTCCTTCCTTCCTTCCTTCCTTCCTTCCTTCCTTCCTTCCTTCCTTCCTTCCTTCCTTCCTTCCTTCCTTCCTTCCTTCCTTCCTTCCCCCCCCCCCATAAGGGAGAGCACCATATGAGCAAAAAAGTAGGGAGGTTTGATGTACTGCAATTATCTTGTTTGCCCCCCCTTTTTTGCCGTGTTATCTCTGGGATCCGCCTTCACATACTGTAAATTTGCCCTAAACTGTCTACTCAAGCCCCCAATTGAAAAGTCTAGCCATTGAACAAAACTGGTTGCCTTATGTTCATTTCATCCAGAGAATGTCCGAATGAGGCTGTGGTCAAACATGACAAAAAAAGATCTCTGAGGCAGTTCAGAGATGGCTTAGAGATGGGATTGTTCACACACACCAATCTGCCCCTCCCCCCTCTTCTGAACATTGTGTGCTAGAAAAAGTGGATTAGAGCAGAGATGTGCAAGAATATTTGAAACATACAAAATTCGATTGAATTCATTCAAATTCAAACATTCAAATTTGAATCAAGTGTCTATACATTCTTTTTTTTGCATTTGAACAAATTTGAATGTTACAAATCATTCATACAAATTATTTAGACATTTCTATGTGTACGGATACATACACATTACATATGTATCTATACGCATCTTATTTGTCTTGGTATTCATTTGTACGAATATATATAGGATGAAAATGGGATGCCTACAGGATAAAAAGGGATGTATACGGACACATACGAATGTTGTCGACATTCGTATAATCAAATATCAATCGAATATTTGTATGAATAGATACGAATGCATTCAAATCAGTTCAAATTTTAATACATTCATTTTTTTCTCTATTCGTATGAATTTGGACATTTGAATATTCAGTTCAATTCAAATTGAATTGAATGTCTATAACTGCATTCTTGCACACCCCTAAATTAGAGAAGCCTTGGGAACATGAAGGACACACGCTGTGTCTCTGAAGTGCCTCTTTTGTTATGTCTAAACAAAGCCTGAAATCAGGGTGGAATTTTATAACCCCTCCTCCCTCAAAAAATACACAGCATATACTACTCCATCAGTATGATTACCTCAATGGTGGAGCTTAAGAATAAAACATTTGGCAATTATCTTCTTCCTAGGTATCCTCATATCCACATGTCAAAAGGGGAGCAGCTATACATGGGATCAGTCTTCTTGCAGAGATCATCTTGGAAAATTTCTATTTGATGCAAAACATCAGCTGGAAAATTCACATTCACTCAGCCAATTTAGTTCCTATATTTCTGCTCACAAATGTTCCACAAATACATCATAGGCAATGTTTTTGTTTTGAAAGATTGTATAAGAGCATGTAACCATTTTTTTCCTTAAATAATTGGCATTCTCTTTAGCCCTATTACTCTTGGATCAGAAAATGCATTTTCGGTTTTTATTGTGAAGTTAGAGTGGTTTATGTTGAGTAGGTACGAGACCTTTGAGACTTGGCTTCAGACTGGAGACAGATTTTGAACAAAAACATATTTTATGGATATGTATGCATTATTTTTTTTAAAAACCCAGTCACTAAAGATACTCGGGGAAAATGGAGAAATGTTTTCCTTTGCCTTTTATCTCTATATTAAGTTTGCTTTAATTGTGGAAGTGCTTTTTAATGTTGGATTTTGTTTCTTTCAATAGAAGAACGAAGAAGAAGTATGACTGTAAAACAGTCACAAGTTATACAGATAAAAACCAGAATCTTCCAACTAGTTGAGAACATTGGAGATAGCTCTGGGCATAATCTATCAAACTCCTCCCATGTCACATGGTAAATTGCTCTTGAAACAGAGGATATAATGTTTTGTTTTGTTTTTTAGCAAAAGTCTGATGAATTCTGGTTAGTATTGTAGATCTACAAAGGATGCCTGTTGAAATGTGTAATAGATAACTCAGGCTATATTCAGATATAACAAAAGGGGTGCCTCAGAGGTGCCTCAGAGAGACAATGTGTATCTTCCATGTTCACAAGACTTCCCCGAGTCACCTTTTCTAGCACAGAATGTGAATGAGAGGTCAATCCCACCTTAAATCTTCTCAGAGGTGCATCAGAAATGCTTTGTTTTGCTGGGTCTGACCACAGCCTTAGACCAGTTTAGTTCTTCTTCTAGCTGCTAAATCATCTCTGAATTGGATGTCTTAAACTTCATTACCCATAAGCTCAGTTAGTTTGATGAAGGTTGCTTTTAGCACACCTAATGTGGTGGCTCATGGGGTCCCTCAGGTGGAGACTGAAGCTGTCTCTCCTTGAACATGGGGTCAAGTGCTTGGTGTTTATGGGCATGGACCTGTGTGAACGTAGCTGGGCTGAGGTGGTCACTCTCTGAGCAGTTCCTCATACCCTTGCCTCCAGCCATGTTGGGCAAGTGCCTGATGTCCCCCAAATGGAGATATGTTGCCCAAGAGAATCTGTGAGGGTGGTGTAAACAAACGTGGAGATAAAGCCTGAGTCTGAGAAAGTGAACAGAAACCCAGTCTTCCACCCACAGGCCAAACACTTTAGACCTTTTTGTGGGTATAGGTTGTCTATTATCTGTTCCTGTTGTTGTTGTTAACAGACCCAAGGAGGAATGTGAATGAAGAGTCATCACATTCAAAATTCATGTGAATTTGTCTGAATTTAGACATTCTAATTCGAATCACATGTTGGCACATTCAAAGGCTGACATTCGTGTTTAAATAAAATGTTTTTATACATTCGTACAAAGCTTTGTTACATTTGTGAACCTTGGAAGATGGGAAAGTGGCTGCCCAGTCGCATCTGCGATGGATCCAGAGTGGATTCAAAGTGGATTGAGAGTAGATTTGACACATTCAGAGTGGATATGTAGGGATACGTAGGTGAAACGTAGTTGGCATACAAATAGAAATGGAAATGGAAGTTTGGCACTGCACTGAGTGGAAATCTTTGAAACTGTGAAAGCAGGAGGTGCTGGCTGGGTGGGCAATGTGTCTCCCTGCTGTGTTGTGGTATCCCAAGACCTCCCATGTGTCATCTTTTTGCCAGTAACCTAGAAGTTGCCATAGGCTGTGTTAAGACTTATCAAAGGGGGCACCTCTCCAAACCACCTTTTCTAGCCTAGAATGTTCACGAGACAGGGAGGGGCAGACGGGTATGTGACCAAATCCACCTCAGAACTTTCTCTAAGCTGCCTCTGAGGTGCTTTCTTTCCTGTGTCTGATCACAATCTTAGTTGTATTAGATCATCAATGTAAAAAAAAAAAGTGAATGATCAGTAATGATTCCTGCTTTGTTATTTTCTAATTAGCTGCAGAAAATCTTTATATTCCAGAAAGTGTTCTTTTATGTTCTTATTCTGGACTATCCGCTTTTTTTGTTCACTTTATTGCTGCTATATTTTTTACATATATATATATATATATATATATATATTAAGTGTTTTTAATGTTTTAGCATTATCATATTTCATCGTTCGAAGCTGGAATATAAATAATTTAATCCTATAAATAATTGCCACATTTAGAAAGAGAAGAAAGTGGTCTAACCAAAGGAGAATGGAAAATGGGAAAGATTGTTAAAACTGCATTGGAATGGAGACCATCACCCAAGTGAAGGTTAGTGAAGAAGTAGAGAAATATCTATTTTCTGGATCTGTAAATAACCAAGTCACTGAATTTTTCATTCAGACTGTAGCCATCTGATTCCAAAGTTATGTCTCCACTCTCACTGTGGCTTGTTTCCATATCCACTCAATATCCAATCAGAAGCAAATGAATTCAGTACCCACACTGGCTTTGTGAGTCAGAAAATTTAGTGCTGAGTATTGGTTTGGCTGCTGAATTGTTCTCATTGGGATATGAGCATCCCTGTTCTCCTCCTTCCCACATGGTCCAAAGCGGAGCCAAAGCAAATAGTGATAATATAACGAAAGAAAGAATCTGCCGCTGGCAGCTTTATTGCTCTTGACTTTCTTTAATACAGGGATGTGACAAAATAAAGTCAGCCCTCCGTATTTATCTTTATTTAGAATTATAGCTGCATATTTTATTACCATCTTTCTATCTACCTCCCCCACCCCCCCCAAAAAAAGAGAATTATAGGATTATGGAACTGGAAGCAACAACCTGCAATGAAGAAGAAGAGTTGGCTTTTCTACCCAACTTTTCTTACCTTTAAGGGGACTCAAAGTAGCCAACAAAGCTTTCTATTTTTCTCCTCACAGCAAACATCTAGTGAAGTAGGTGGAGCTGTGAATGCTCAACAGAGAGCTGTGACTAGCCCAAGGTCACCCAGCTGGCTTCACGGAGGAGTGCAGAATCAAACTCAATGAATATGAAATATGGGCCCAGCACTCTAACCACAAAACCAAACTGGCTCACAAGATCTATCAAAATTTACAGTAGTAACCAGAATAGGGCTGTACATGAATATTCATAATATTCAAAATTTGGCTGAATTGGATTTGGACTGAAGTCAGATCACTTGTCAGTCTCAGAGAATAGCTGGACAGTCGTTCAGACAAATAAATCTAGAGACCAAGTATTTCTTTCCTCACTGGGTTCAGCAGCCTTAGTTCAGAATCCTTTCTCATACAAACTTCTCTTTAAACAGCAAACTAAAAACAAAAAACTTGTTCAACACAGAGCTACTTTTATAGCCCAGAAACTGCAAGTCATCATGAGGTTTCAGAATGATGTCATCTAATTACTGCAACAGCATGAGACTGAAACACAAGACTCTGAGTCATGAGTTGCTGACTCTTAAGGTGCTTCCACACAGGGGCAAATAAAACAGGATTTCTGGCACCCGGATTTATTAAAACCGGCTCCCAGGGGAACAGGTTTTAATAGCTCCGGGTGCACAGTAGATCTGGTTTTACGGGGTAGATCCACATCTAAGAGATGCGGATCTACCCCGTGCCCATGCCTCCACACACGCGGCGCTGATCCAGATTGGAGGTGGGTGCTGTGCGGATGCACGACACCTGTCTCCGATACGGGACGGAGGGCCTTCCCCGGCCCGCCACGATTGGCTCACCGGAGCCAAGCCTGCCAAGCCGGGGGACCTCGCCACCGCGGCTCGCCCTCACCCCAGAAGCAGCGGATTGCTGCTTCTGGAGCCAGGGCGAGCTTCCCAAAAGCCCGCCCTAGCCCACCCTTGGGGGAGCACAGCAGTTCCCCTCCTTACCTCTTCGGCGTCTCCCCAAAACAGAAAGCAGACACACAGGATGCAGTGCGCCTGCATCCTGCGTGCCACGTGAGTGGCCGGGGCTGCACCTGGCAGGCCCTGTCCTCAGGAGCCATTCTGCGCAGGTGTGCTGCCCTGACTTGTGCGCTGGCCAATCAGGCGGCACGCAGGATGCAGGTGCACTGCATCCTGGGCACCTGCTTTCAGTTTTGAGGAGACGCCGAAGAGGTAAGGAGGGGATCTGCCACGCTCCCCCCAGGGTGGGCTAGGGCGGGCTTTTGGGAAGCTTGCCCTGGCTCCAGAAGTGGCGTTCTGCCGCTTCTGGGGCATGGGCGAGCCAAAAGTTAGGAGCCCCCGGCCAGGGGAGGGCCCTGGTTTAGCACACTTGCCCTGTGTGGCCGCATCCGTTTCGGATACGGATTCATAGCACAAACCCACTAGATATGTGGTGTGCTAGAAACACCCTTTTAAGCACACATTAAGTCCGGATAGGTGCAGACGCAGCCACCGGAAGTGTGCTATTTAGCCCCCGCTAATGCAGATGATCCGGCAGCAAACCGGTTTTGCCGCCAAAATCCGCATTAAAAATGGGCTTGCAGTGCGGACACCCCTCGCCGGAAGTGTCCTACTTAGCGACCCATGTGCGGAAGCACACATTGGAATGTGTGCTTAATGGGTGTTAAAGGTCCTGTGCGGAAGCACCCATTGTGACTCTTCAGTTCCTGATAACAACATTCTAAACATTCTAAACTGTTTGACAGAAGTGCCCAGTGCCATTTCACCTGGCTCCCATAAACAGCCATGGTAGTGTGCCACTTCTGGGCATCCGACTGAAACAACCTTGGGCAGCAGCTTCAGAGGGTTGGAACTTTCATTCCCAACCTCCAAATTTAGGCTAAGATGAGTCATCACTAATGCACATCCATTTGTAATGCATTCTTGGCCACCCATCCACCTGTGGGCCAGATCACTCAATTTGGTCCAAGACTGAATTAGGCCAGTGTGGGTCGGATATTGCTTCATTGTGTGGATCCTGCCTATGAGTCCAGGAGCATTCCAGCTTAACGTTTCTTCAAGAAAAATTGGTATTACAGGGGTCTGTAAATATTGGTGACTGTTTCCAAGGGAAGCCAACACAGTATTCTCTAAATTTTACTGAAAAATGATTCTAGTCTTCTGGTTACCATGCTGGGTGGGGTTGATGAGAGATGAAGCTTAAATACATCTGGAGGACATCTACTAGCTAACCTTTGCTAAGGCGTTTGGACTTTGTGTAATAAAGTGAAAGAAAATGATGCCACATTTATAACCAGGTGATATAATACTGAGCTAAACATGGAGGTGTCTTTCCATGGCAACTTACTCAGAGCCTACACTGTGGCCAGGTGACAGCATAGGGGAGTGAGCTCTGCTCCTCTCATTATGAAAACTGAATTGCAAAGAACACGAGAAGTAAAACCATGTGTTGTCTCACACAAGTCTGGCTTAGCAGTTATTTTTCCCTTTTTGTTGTGGCTTAAAAAAGGTTTCATATATGAAAACACAGAATACACTGCCACTTCTCTTTTAGACTCATGAGCCTGGCTGACATCATTCTGGTTGTGAGTTTATTGATATGTTCAGTCTTAGGGTCATGCCCAACATTGTTTGTGGCTTTGTCTGGAAGACTGACTGCTTAACTGCAATACAGGATTCATCCCCTGCAGAGAACCCATCATAGAGGGATGTGAGTGTCAGATTCTGCTATCACTACACAGGTAGAAGGGCTTTTGCCAGTTTCCTTGTAGGGGATGCTGGCCAGGGACTGAAAATGCACCTGTAAGTCAGACTAACATAGACAGTATGCAACCCAGAACTCTGGGTTTTCTGACAACATGAGAGAGTGACTTGGAAGTTAGGCATCATCTGGCACATGAAACTGGTTGCCTTGTGCTTTCTTTTGTACTGTGAATGTCACCCCAAATGGCCATGGGGGAAGGTAGTGACTACATCCAGAGTGTGACCATTTGTCCATCCTGCCCCTGGCTAACCCCACACCAGCTGTAATGTTATAGGTACTGTAGATGATGCTTATGTTTCATCAGAAGGGATACACTTGTAACTGGCACACAGAAAACAAATGAGTGTGTCTTTGTGAGAAGTCTGTTAGATAACATGTGCACATGGAGAACTATAATGGGTGTACCAGATTTCTTATCTGCCTTTAATTATCTCAGACAATTAAAACCTCTAAAGCAAACATCTTTTAGGGATCAGTTACTCTTCTAGCTATGGGAAGGACCATTAAAAAGTTGCTGCACAGCATAATAAATAGCACTGATGTTTCATTTTTCCCATAGAAGAGCCAGCAACCACTCAAAGAGATTCAAAGAGAAGGGAATCTTTCTTTCTTTCTTTCTTTCTTTCTTTCTTTCTTTCTTTCTTTCTTTCTTTCTTTCTTTCTTTCTTTCTTTCTTTCTTTCTTTCTTTCAAAAAAAAAAGAAAGAGATTCTGGATAATTTTGGCAATAAATAAGCAGTGTAATCTTGGCGAAAATGGATGAATTCATTATCTCCAAATAGTGGAAAATATTATAAATGGCAGTAAATGAAATAAATGGGTGTTTCCACTGTAATGTGCTATTCTCTGAGCCACCCAGAAAGAACACAGTTTGGCTTGCTGGGTGGGTAGTTCTTAGACGAAGTGCAAACTCATGTTCTTAGGCTTAAATCCTTGTTTGAGAAAGGGTACTTTATGCTTTTATTGTAAAGCGAGATATATGTTCCACAGTCAAACAGCTTTAATTTTTGAACATAGGAATGAAAGCTAAGTCTTCCAATAAGCATTATATATTGCTTCATTCCTATGCTAACCACAGTCCTCAATTGCTATGCACCTTAAAGATGTGGAGGAACCTGAGGCATTTCCGCACTGAATCGCGTTCGAAACCGAACGCGTTCAGGCGGAAAGCTTAAGCCAGCTTCGGGCGCTTTCCCCGTTCACACACAGACGCTCCGGAACGCGTGTAAACGCGTTCCGGAGCGTCTGTGTGCGAATGGGGAAAGCGCCCGAAGCTGGCTTAGCCGGCAAACGCCGGCCAGGGGCGCGCCGGCGGCCGCCGAGGCAGATCGACAATCAGCTGTTTGAAAAACAGCTGATTGTCAAAGCCGCGCGGCGTCGGAGGCGAGCCGGCAGGCGATCGGGAGAAAGAAGCGGCGCGAACGCTTCTTCTCCCGAACGCCTGCGGACGGCTCGTCCGCGTTGGAACGCGTGTAGAGCACTTAGAAGTGCTCTACATTTCGAACGCGAAAGAGGCAGCTGCGGACACGTCGGGACGCAAGGCGCGCGCGGCCAATGCGGATGACGTGTCCGCAGCTGCCTTTTTCGCGTTCCGTTTTCGCCCGTGCGAAAACGTCTCTGGTGACTCACCCAAATGGAAAAGTCAGTTGTGGATCCACATATACAGAGGAATAAATGGGTGTATTTTGGATATGTTTGCTGCTTGTCAATCATAAAAGAACATGTATTCAGTTGTTAAAATAAGGATCTATCACTGAGGCCCTTTCTATACTAGGCCTTATTCTGGATTATATTCCGGGACAAGAGATTTCCTTGAACCAGTGAGCAAGGCTAACTTCACTACAATTTAATTTAGAGTCAGTGTACTAAGTAGGCACCTAAATTTCATCCAGACAGCACTTATTTATTCTGCATTATCTGGATAGGCCAGAATAAAGAACACTGAAAGACAGTTTATTCCAGATTATCTATGCTTTATTTCAGATTATCCAAATAATGCAGAATAAGTAAGTGATATGTAGGTGAAACCCAAGGCTTCCAAAGTGTGGGGGTAAGATATTTGAAAGCTTTTGGGCATTCAAAAAAAAAAGCCTGCCACCTTGGAGGGGGACAGGGCGGGAAGAGAAAGTTGCATTTCTTCTCATGATGTTGGCTATATTACATGTTAAAAACCAGAGAACAAAGCAAGCCATTTGTTTTACATTCAGTTGTGGAAATATGCATGTCAAGTCCAGAAAAGCTTTTTCTTCCTAGGTTTTCTCTGTCTATTTGGAGTGTAAAAGGTGCATTGATGTGGCTTTCTTCTCTTTTATGTGCTTCCATGCTAAATGTGGATATCCACTGTTTTACAGCTCCTCGTTTTATTTCAAACTTGCATGTTTTCCCAGTGATGTGAAAGATCTTGCTGATATCCAAACATTTCATAATTTGAATAACATAAATGGAAAAAAGGAGGGGGAGGAGTTCCCAATGCTGCAAGTAGAAAATGCAACTTACAATTTTAAGCTTTTGAAAGTGTAATCCTGTTTTAAAAGAGCTAGTGAAGATGTGCACTGATGTAAATGTTTTAAAATAAGTATTTTATTTACTTTGTATTCAAAATAAAGTCCAGCAAAGTGTTCTTTTTAATTTTAAAATTTCTTTTCCCCATGTGCATTGCATTTTTAAAACAAATTGCCAAAAACAAACAATGCCCCAGCCAACTGATGCTTCACTTTCTTGCATCAGGTTCACTCTTTTCATGGGAAACAGAAAGTCGACATGTAGCCCGGATTAGAGGCTTTGCTTAGGGATGCTCTGAGGTGAACTCAGGTTTGCTGCGAAGTATATTCAGCTTGGGGATGAGACCTGAGTGTGAGCTTTGTTCTCCCTTCTCTTCTGGTGAAGTTTGAAAATCAAGGTGAACAACAGGGGAGAAAGAGAGCACCCCTGTGAGGGAAATGTGGAATTTGGTTTGGGAAGGAAGCCATAATATATTAGACTATCTAGAATGGGCAGAAACAAATAGACCAACTTTATTCAGTCCTCCTTTTGGAAGTCTATAGATGAGATAGAAGATGAGCAGTATAGCAAAAAGAAGCAGGTCAGTATTAATCTTGCGGGACAGAAGGATAAGTGCAGAAATAGTCTCTATTTTATGTCCTTTACCTAGTTATGAATCCAGGATAGAACCTGCCCTTTGTTCCATGATTTATGAATTTATTCAAGTGCCTTTCATGAGGAACATTGTCAAAAGTCTTCTAGAAGTCCAGATAAACAATGTGAACTGGGCCACCTTTATCTCTTGCGGTTTTTGACTCTGCCAAAGAATTCCTTCAAGTTAGTATGGTATGATTTGCCCTTGTGAAAGCCATGTTCTACCTCTATTTCTGTGCTAATAAATAATCTTCATCTATTTTGGAGTAATTGCACTCTTTATCTTTCCTTTTTAATTTACTTTTTACTAGTATCCTCATTTTTGGCAGATTTCCTTTATAAAAGTTTGAAGTCTCAGGGTTAGATATTGCTGGCAACTTGCTGTCTATGATGAATGTTATCACATTGATAACTGTTCCCTGATGGATCAACCACATAGGGTGTTCTTCCACTGTCACTAGAAGTACCCATTAAGTGCCCATTAATGGGTACTTAATTGGTACTTCTAGGGTGTTTTTCCACTGTCATTAAAAGTACTCATTAAGTACCCATTAATAGGTACGTAATGGCATTTTTATACCCATTAATGGGTACTTAATGGGTACTTCTAGTGACAGTGGGAAAACACCCAGAAACATCTTGTATGAGATCTTAAGATCAAGTCCTTGATCTCATTTCCCCTGCTTGGTTCCAAAATCATCTGCTCAAGGGAACAAATCTCCTTTTGGTCCAAAGTAGAGATATGCACGGATGGGTTTTTTTGGCATCTGATTCATAACAAACCCAATGTTAAATTAGTATTCATTCAAATAGATTCCCTTGGAATGTGGTAGGATTCCAGTTGATACAAATATATTCACACAAATTTGTATGAATACCTGATACGAAAGCATATGGATCCTGGATACGGATCCTGGATACAGGTCCTATATGAAGGCATACATGTTGGATATGTATCCTATAACAACACATATGTATCGAATGTTAACATACAAATGTCATAACATTTGATTCGTGCACCAATGTCTGAATTTATCCAATTCATGTGAGTAATGAATGTTGTGAATATTCATGCACATCCGTAGTCCAAAGAAGCCATAGGGTGACCTTGGGTTCAGTCATCGCCCCTTCTGCATTGGCCTATATTCCACAATAGGGGCCTGCTATAGTCTGCACCAGCATGCAGATAGGAGGGCCGTATTCTGAGATATAATGTGGAATAAGGCCCATTGCAGAAAGGGCTACTGCCTCTCAGCTGTTTAACGTCCCTCAGAGGAGGAAAAGAGAATGGTGTATGTCACCTTGGGTTGTTTACAGCATGGTAAAAAAACGTTTTCAACTACCCAAGGTGGCACATACCATAAAACTGTTAAATACCAGATCTAAAGTAATACAGTTAAGAGCTGCATTAGCAGGGAATCAGTTTAAAAACTGTGTTACTTTATATCTGCAAGTATTGCTAATGAATATGGATCCACAAAAAGACAAGTCCTCCCACTTTTCTTGTGGTACTTATTTTATGACATCATAATGGCACAAGTGAAGTCAGAAAAGCAGATTGTATATAAACTATTTAACAGAAGGAAGATGATACTGCATTTAATGAAAAGCAGCTTTGTATTTATTTATTAATGTTTTTAAACCAGCTAGGGATTTATTTGCTCCTGGTCAGCTGGAGGAGATTCCTATACTCCTAACTACACCAACTCCTGTTTGATCCATTTCTCTCCTACAGAGCAACGAGGCTTCTTTAAAAACAAGGGGGCTTTTAAATAATGATTTAAAACTGTGGCCTGAGGCTGTCTAATGCTTTGCTATACAATTATAGGGAGTGAAAACATTTAAAAGGAGGGCCTACTACTCCTGGCTACCCCTTGAAGTCCTACTTGTCAGTCACAAAGATCTACTGTGACATCAGAGGCCCTGAAAAACTGAAAGCCTGCTGTATGTTTTAAGGTGTCATTTACTAACGCTAAGAACTTCAGGGAAGCAGTTCCTGGAGGGTATACCCAAACACTAAAAATATAGAAGAAGCATGTACTGGTCTATTTGGCAGAAAACAACTGTAAGGCCCTGGTCACACCTATATGAGATAGGAAGTCCTATTCATAATTTGAGTTGAGGTCGTACCAGTTCTATTCACACCTAGATCCTTTTAGGTCATCCTCAGGCCATCCTTGCTTTGGGCTGCATCGCTCATACCTATCTCCATGATCGATCTGAGCCTCCTCTACAGAACTTTGGCTCTCCTTTTTCTGTGTCAAATCTGTCTCCTTTCTTATTGGATGTTGTTGTGTCACTCAGGGGAGATGAGGATATGGCTCCACGCAGCCCATGTGTGCTGCCCTCCCCTAAGCATTGGCCAAAAGGAAAGGCTGGACCCCACCCACCACAGCATGGTTCAGCCTTCTTTAGTCCCCCTCCCCCCTTACACTGAGGAAAACAGCCTGAGATGGCTGGATGGGCTTAGGAAAAGTGGACTCCGGTTAGAACGATCTGATGGGGATAAGCTGGCTTGGAAAATGTATTGAAAAAAAATAATGTGGGTAACGTGACCAGAAGACGATCTGAAGCCATCTTAAACTAAAGGTGTGACCAGGGCCTAAGACAGTGAGTAACCAATGAGTTGTCAGTTTGTCTAAGCTCATGTTTGTTGCTTCCATGACACTATCTCTTAAATGATGTTTAACATTAAGACTAAACAACAAGAATTTCATGTTAAAGTGAAATGTATTGTCCTGTTTTGGGTGTTTGTGTGTATCTTCCATTTTTTGCCTTTAAATTACACCTACCATTTCCTTCAGTGAAAGAATCTGTATGGGAAACATTAGTGATATGATCGATTAAGATTAGTAAGGCTACTAAAGAGGAGGATAAATAAGCAATTACCTGTGGGAAAGGTAAATATGCTGTTTCATGTACCCCCAACTTATTTCCTGCTATTAATTCATTAATCCCACTGAAGTCTAGCTAACTAGGAGTGATATGTTTATTTGAACTGTAACCTTCTCCTTTTCGTCCTCAACAAAATTCAGAGCCAGTGATTTTCTGTCAAAACAGATAAAATAAACTGTGGACATTTTCCAGCTTAACACTATGAAAAGAGAGAAGAGATGGATTCCCAAGCAATCCAAAGCATGGTAGCACCAGAAATGAACATGCTTGAGATATTAATTGAAATTGAATGGTGAAGTGTTTATTCCCAGCAACCAATTTCCGTGTCAACAATGTAAAAGACGATACTGATGTCTTAAAACCTGATGAGCCAAAACATGAGCCAGTTTGGTCTAGTGGTTAGGGAGCCGGACTCTTATCTGGGAATACTGGGTTCGATTCCGCCCTCCCCCATGAAGCCAGCTGGGTGACCTTGGGCTAGTCACAGCTCTCTTCTGAACTCTCACAGCCCCACCTGCCTCACAGGGTGTTGTTGTGGGGAGAAGAATAGAAGGTTTGTCAACTGCTTTGAGTCCCCTTAAATGGGTGAGAAAAGTGGGGTAGAAAAGCCAACTCTTCTTCTTCTCCTCCTGATGTTTTTATATAGACATAATATGCATCATTCCACTGCATACTCTACAGACCCAATTAGAACCTCTGGATATTTTGATAGGATTTCAAAAGGTAAGAGAAAGCTTTTCTATATTCTTTTGTCAGTGAAAAAATTTCAGAAAAAGATTAATAAAAAATGTTAGTAATGTATACGATCAAATCTGATATAGCTTTTGTATTTCTTAATTTAATTTTCATGTCTATTGTGTTTTTTTGATTAATATTATTATTAATACTACTTTTTAAGAAAGGACAATAAATAAAATATTATTTATTAATTTCTTTTCTTAAAAAAAAAAAACCAAAATGACTTATAGTTCACACCAAATTTACAATATAAAAACAAATACTCGTCCACCAACAACAAAAGCTCTGGAGTACTTATTTCCTAATCACACACCAATAGACAAGATAACCCAAATATGCATTCTTAATTTACAAGTTCCATTGTAATAATCCCTTATAAGGTGAAAAGAGTAAGTTCTCATCTCTGATATATTAGATCTCAAACTAGGCATGTTTCTCTGGGAGAATGTTTCACAAATGGGAAGCCTCCTGTGAATAGGCCCATTCCCTGATCACAAAATTTCTAGTTTCAGTTAGGAAAAGGATGTAAAGAAGACCTCTAGAAGTTGACTGCAGTAGTCTGGGATGGATTAGGTGGGAATTAAATTTCTATTAGACACTGAAGTTGTTTCATCACAGCATGCCTTGTCCTACAATGTGCTGGGTCTGGGGTTTTCTTTCTTTCTATCTTTTGTTTAATTTGCTCAGGGCAACAACAAGCAGTTTGGGTTGGCATTTCCAAGTGGGTTCTGGGACCCCTTCTCTGAACAAACTTCACCCACACACATTTTCCCCCAGTATGTTTCTGATTTTCATATGACAAAGCTGGTTCTTGAGAATAGTCATCAAGAAAGGGAATTTTCTTCTGTGGTGAGCTGTGGCCCAAGCTTTTTCCTACCCTAGTCACATTTCCTCTCCCATACCATGTCACCATTTATGGCAGGAAGCTTTAACGCAGGGTGTGATAATGCTACTTGTCTGTATCAACTTCAGCTGCCGCCTATCAGTGCTCCAGGCTGAAAAGACAAAGGGGCTTTGTTGAGCTTGCTCTACTTTATTGGATTATGCATGTGTCACCACCAGCAATACATCATAAAACCTAACTGCAAACAGGCCATTTCCATGCGAAGACTTCATTTACCTACAACCAAGAGATCTCCAGGCTGGTTTTGTTCAGCGGCAATGAACATTGGTTGATATTTCATTTGTATTTTGCATTTGATAGACATTGGCAGTTCAAATACCAGCGGCTCTTAGTATTTGTAATCTTAAGGAGTGGAGTCTAATTTATCAGAATCTCTGAGGAAACATAAGAAGAGGGCCTTAGGTCGCGCTCATTTCTGTTGAACAAAACAGCTGACTGCAACTGTTGTGAAATCGACAGTGCCTGTGAAATCCAAACACATGACTTCCTTCTTTAGGCTAGTGCCTGAGTTAGGAATCAGTTCTCTCTCTGCTGTGAATGCACTGGTTAGCTTTGGGTAGGTCACTCAGTTCTCTAATCCGCAACATGAGGTGTAATAACAGCAGCATACCTTTCTAAGTTGTTGCAAAAATTACAACTAAGGAATTTTTTGGTGAAGTGCTCTGAACACCTAAAATTTGCTGCACTGATGTAGAAATTCCCAGAAGACTCCAAAGGGGGAAAAAAGGTGCAACTTTCAGGGTTCCATCTTCTTGTCATCTTCAGAAAGGACCCTTACCTGTGTGGGACTTTAAAGGTGTACATCCATGGCTATGACATAGAAGTGGATTTGTTTTTCAGTGGCTTTGGCTCTTCATTGTTTTGAAAGTGCATCAATTGTAATCTAAACAGATTCAGAACTCCCTAATGAATATGAGGACCTGGGATGAGGACACAATGGCCACATGCTACTGTCTATGAGGTGCTTTCTTTGTTACATGGCATTGCAACCATAGGCTGGAATCTGGTTCTTGCCTAGAACCTGTTTGCACTTACCAGTTGGAGCACTTCCATCTGCTCCCCACCGAGGCCCAACACATTCTGCAAACACCTCAGCTGCCCTGAAGTGGGATAACCCCTCCCTGTATCACTCCCAGGGAGGTGGTTTCACACTCTCTTCTGGGGGTGGCTGTGCAGTTGCATGCAGCATCCAAATCACCATGGCAATGCCTGAGTACGTGCCAGATGTTGCCTTGGATATTGCCATGGTGATCTGCACTGCCGTGCCCTGTCAATTTGTACTTAGAGTGCTGCCTTTTCTGGCACTGGAAGTGTAAATGGCTGCCACCGTGCTGGGTCTCTACCAGCCTAGTATAGGATAATGATGTGTTTGAATATTTGTAACATTCAAAATTTGGCTGAATTTGGTTGACTTTGGACATTTGAACTTGAACTGAATGTTCGAATATTTGTATGCTAACATTCAAATGAATACAAACGTTGCTGGACATTCGTACAAATAGTTCAGATATTTGTTAAGCTGGGGAAACATATCAGATATGTATCTGTTCACATGCAGATATGTATCTGTTCATATGCATATACATATTGAATGTTTGAATGAATACATTCATCTTGAATATAATTTTAACACATTTGAATGCATTCTATTAATATGAATACGGATTTTTGAGCATTCGATTTGTGTGCATCCCTGGTATAGTATTGTTATACCATATTAGGCTGACAAGTGTAAACTCATCCTTAATTGATAATAAGTCAGGTCTTGTTTAAAGTACAGCTGTATAAGCCTGTGGTGCTAAGGACTAAGTCTAAATAACTGCCTACTTCATGAATCTAAGAAGAGGAGGAGGATTTAGCTTTTCTACCACACTTTTCTCACCCATTTAAGGGGACTCAAAGCAGTTGACAAAGCTTTCTATTCTTCTCCGCACTAGAGAACACCCAGTGAGGTGGGTGGGGCTGTGAGAGCTCAGAAGAAAGCTGTGACTAGCCCAAGGCCACCCAGCTGGCTTCATGAAGGAGTGCAGAATCAAACCCAGTATTTCCAGGTAAGAATCTGGCTCCTGAACCACTAAACTAAACTGGCTCACTAGGACAGCTGCTAATTTATCTTGTAGGCATAAAAGCTGAAGAAAGAAGCAAGAATTGTTATAAATCACTGAAGCACAAATACAATAAAATAAATCTTATTGCTAAATTCATCCTTCCACAAGGCTCTGTATTAGTTTTGTATCTCTTTCATGACAGGGATATTTGCATGAACCTTATCTCAGGTCATTCTAGAGTTATGGTGCCCCACCTCAAAATTTGGCTAATGGCCAGCACTTAAAGAAGGTGCCACAGAGTAATGTTTTTAATGTGCTCTCCCTGTAACTGATGTGTGGGCAAGGTGTGGGCAAGAAGTTCACATATGAAGAAAGATGCTTGGGTCCTTTGATGGAGAGTAACTTGGCTGCAGTCTAAACCAGTTATGTGATTTTTCTGCAGTGCCTTTAGAGCAAAGATAAGTGCTTCATCACACACTACACTGCATAATTCAAATTATAATGCTTGTGTTATGCTTCTAATCAAAAGGTTGATGGCAGTAACTGGCTTAACTGACTTAAAATGTAAATAGACTAATCCATGTTGGATTTCCTATGGAGTGGCAGTTGCCTCTTCTTTAGCAAGTTTCAGGTGACCTGGCCAGGGTAGAAAATGGTTCCATTTTCACTGGGCCAGACTGGGTTGGGCATCCTCTGAACATGAACATGGAGGGCAACATTGGCTTCTGTGTACATGCACAGTCATTGGTGACCAGACCTAGGCTGAATTCACACTATATTCTGCCCTAATTGCATATCAGAGGCCTAAGTGCGAATTCAGCCCTAGTCAGTGCATGAGAGGATTACTATAGAGCTGTTCTTCATTCACTGAGCTTTAGGCACCTGTGATGGGTCCCTAAGGTGCTGCAACCTTCCCTTATATACCTTGAGGAGATAGTGGAGACATCTACCACAGGAACCCATTGAAAGAATCTGGGCCATGAGAGGCACATCAGAACAATCTGTTACTGCTGACCATGAAGTATTATGTTTCAGAATGAGGGCCTTTCTGGTCTGGCCCTTATTCCAGGCTATATCCCAAAATAGGGATCTGCCATCCACATGTGAGTGCAGGCAACAGCAGGACCCCTCAGGACCTGACATAGTCTGCCCCAGCATCCGGATGGCAGGTCCCTATTCCAAAATATAATCCAGAATAAGGCTCAGTTCAGAAAGGGCCTAAATTTTCCCCTGAATAAAAGCAATACTGGCATTGGTATTGTCAATGACATTGTAGAGCAGCAAACAAATGCCATTCTATGCCCACCTGAGCTGAAGGATCTCAAAACATGCTGAAGATTGTACTTTGGAAGACCTAACACTGAAACAAGGTCCTTTTTAATTTATTTTTTTTTTTTTAGAAACAAGGCTCTTCTGCAGGCCTTTTGCATCTGAACCAGAGGGACAACCAGGGTATGCCCACACACTGAGCGTTGGCACCATGTGGAGCTGCTTCCACTCCAGAAGCAGCTCAGTTCATGCTGGACTATCCCCTAGTGCAGGGTTTCCCAAACTGTGGGTCGGGACCCACCTCTAGGAAATTTAACCGTATTTGAAATAACTTTTTTGATGTAATTCTTTAATTAAGTAATAAAAAAACTGTATTAAAACTTTGTTTGTTATTTGAAAAGTCCTTTATTCATATTGGTAATGGTTAAATTTCCTAGAGGTGGGTCCCGAGTTGGTAAACTTATATTAGATGGGTCGTAGCCCAGACAACTTTGGGAACCACTGCCCTAGTGGATAACCGTGATACACTAAAAAGTGCTCCATAGTTCTGCTGTTTACATCTGGGACATAGCTAGCACAACCTGGCATGGACCCTTTGCACCTCTTCCTGAGGTGACTCAGCACCGGTTGTACACCACGCTGTTCAGTTACCACAGGCAATGGCCAGCATGTAGTGAAGTGCTGGGTAAATTCCAGATGCATCGGGTATCCCAAAGTGTGGATATCAAATGTATTCCATGTCTTCATTTCCATGGTATGATGTGCCAGGGAAGTGAAGGTGCAAATTTGCTTTGTGTTAGTTGTAGCAGTGGGAACTAAAAGGAACAAAACTATTCTCCCAGCCTGTGTGAGCAGCATCCTATGGATTCTTCCCATGTACCCTTTGGAAATGAAACCAAGGAAGTAGTTCAATGTTTCTAAGTAAACAGGAAGTCATAATGAGGAGTTTGTGGGGTACATCAAATACAATCACAGCAAGACTCTAAAGGTCCTCTAAACATCGACCTGTCCTGATTGTTTAGATATGTTTTGTCTTCTGAACCAAATGTGTTTCGGCCAAATTTGCTGAAGTTTCATATTTAACTGCAGTTTTCATATTTTGCTGCATTTTCATATTTTATTTTAGTATCATGGCTTTTTTCATTATCTTTTTGTTTTTTGTTATAGTTTTGAAACTTATACAGCATATTATATCCAAAGTCTTCTTGGAACTGCTTACTTCCTTAAAGATGGCCTGCAAATATTCAAAATAAATATAAGACATTACTTTATAGGGTGGCCAGATGTTCTGCTTAACAAAGGACAGTGTTTGGGGTTGTTGTTGTTTTTGAAGGACCTTTAGGGGCAATTCTTCACTGGAATTCATTCTCTGATTGAGGAGCTATGCTCCGACTTGATTATGAAGAACTCTGAAAATGACTTCAGTTTCTGATTCAGACACTCATGTCTCTACTTTTGGGAGATGGGCACTCTTCTCATCTCCGTTTTGGAGGGGAAGGGCACCATTATCTGCAGTACCTCTGTGAAGGGTGAGAAGAAGCTTCCTGGCTTCAGAGGTGCCTCTGCATGTGATTGTGCTAGAAAATAGCATGTAAGATTGCTTCAAAGTTTCTTGCTGCTACCAAAAATGGAGATAAGGTGGCAGCGTGCACCTTCCTGAATGCTTGGAGTGGTCCTCATAAAGTAAGTGAAGACATGGCCTTCAGTTGTTAGCTGGTACACAGAAGAACTTTGACATAAAGTCTCTTGGATGCTGCAGTGGTACCACTGAAATAAAGATGGTGGGGGAACCAGGGTGGTAATTGATGGGCACTGCTAATTTTCACCAGTCTGTGCATTGAAGCTTGATGAAGCTCAACTGAACGTGCCTCACCAATCCCCTCACCTTTCCCTTTGCCCCAATACTTCCAGTTTGCCAGCCATTTCTATGTTTTTTTGAAAAAATTAAACTGTAATAATTATTTCTAAATTAATGCTTGCAAATATTATGTATATCTCTGTCTTCTTTTTGGTGGTGGCCACCTATGACACCTTAATATCTAACAATAGAGAAGGAAGAATGACTTGACATGCTGCTTCTGTTACAAGTAATAGCATTACATGGGACCTATTTGCACCTGGCTTTATTCTGGACTATATCCTGGAATAGGGCCCTGCTGTCCACATGCTAGTGCAGGTTACAGTAGGCCCCAAGTGAGGCCTACTAGAGTCTGGATTAGTATCTGGGCCACAGAATCCTATCCTGAGATATATTCCAGAATATGGCCAAGTGCAAACAGGTCCATGTTTTACAATGTTTTATTAACACTCTACTCCACCTATAGTTTTAGAGAACATATTATGATAAATTGGCATTAGGGTCTGGGCCACACACACACACCCGAATTATTTTTTTGTTCTTCTGAGAAGTCATTAGAGAATTTCCTTCCTTCCTTCCTTCCTTCCTTCCTTCCTTCCTTCCTTCCTTCCTTCCTTCCTTCCTTCCTTCTTTCCTTCCTTCCTTCCTTCCTTCCTTCCTTCCTTCCTTCCTTCCTTCTATTGGCTGAAAACTATTTAGCAAAATCTTATTTTTGCAAAAGGACAGAAGATTTAGACATTGTATATCTCTAGTTTTCAAATTTATAGCTGTCATTCTAATGTTATTGGTCCTTTCTCAGGACATTACTCTGCAAAAACACTAAAGTTTTCTCCCGTGAATGAAACTAATTCCCCTAAAGAAGCTCTCTAAAACAATTAGCAAAATGACTTCCTAGTCTATATTATCCCTAGATAGCATTATGATACTTTGGTACTTTCCAGAAAATGTCTGCATGCCACAACATTTCCTTGGCAGGATGAAGATATGGACAGTTGCTCAAGAGAGAAACAATGACTTCAGAACTTCTCCTGACAGAGGAATGAGCCATGACGATTGATCTATGCTAAAAGAGAGAGGGAGAGAGAGAGAGAAATCATATATATATATATTTTACTACCTTGGGGCAAAAAAGTTCATTATTTTTTCCCCAAGTTTAGTTAATTTCCAGAATGCAAAATGATTTCCTCTTTACATCTAGCAATTCATGCCTAGCTTTAAGTGATCTTCAAATAAGCCAATGTTTGAACTTCCTAGTTACTTAAAAGAGAGGTATAATCAAACCAACGCCCTAAGCTCCACTGAGACTCCATCCCCAAATTAATCACCCAGGTTGCAGCTGCATGGTCTTGCAAAGATGTGAGTAATAATTTGGTTTAATACTAAATGACTTACGTATGAAAAATGCATCCCTGCCTCTGGTGTAACTCTGGCAAATGGGAACATGCTTAGGACGCATAAACAAAAATTCAGTAATGGAAAGAAGGGGAAATTGTGCAGACCTATAATGTACTTAAGTTAGGAAGAAAAAAAAAACTTTTTTAGAAAGTCATGAAATTAGAGTTGCAGTAATTTCCCAGACTTCAATTACAGGTGATTTGGATACATTTTTTGGGGGGGTGGTAAGAAAAAAAAAGTACTAGACAAGCTGAGTCAGATCAAAGTCTCGTTTAATCCAGCATCTACTTCTCATATTGGCTAACCAGCAGTCTCTGTCCAAGGGTGTTGCCACATTGGCTGCCGAGGAACGGATTTAAAAAAGCTCATTTTAATAATCATTTCCCAACATCTTCATAATTATTTTTAAAATTGCATTTGTTATTACCTCATTACCTTTCTGTTACTTGTAAAGTGCAATGCATTTCCCTCAATTCTCCTTCAAACTATTTATTTTATGGTCATTTCCTATTTACTGCCGTCTTTCCTTCCATATACAATAGGGATGTGCATGAATATTCTAAACATTCGAAATCTGATCTGTGGACATTCAAGTTTGAATCAAATGTCTTCACATTCGAATTTAGACATTTGAACGAATTTTGAATGTTCTGAAACATTCGATTGAATGGTTCAAATGATTCAAATACGAATCAAATATGTATCTATACGCATTTGTGCTTATAATACGGAATGAAAATGGGATGCATATGCAATAAAACGGGATGCAAATGAAATGCGTACAGATAGAATAGATTTGAATGTATTGGATTCAAATCGGTTTTTGTTGCATTCGGATTTTAAACACTAGAATCAAATTGTATTTTTGACATTCGAATGCAAAAAAAATTTGTGCACACCCCTAATATACAATAACTTCTTGCACTGCCGTAATATATTGCCTGATTAAGTCTTTATCCTTATTCCTTATTTAATAATGTTTCATCCTAAGCATAAACATCTCTCTTTTATCTGCCCAGTATCCTAATCCAATATCACATTCAATTTTAACCCTATTCTTTCCCATATTTTCTGTATCTTATCACAGCTTCACCTCTTATGTATGAATCTTCCTTTTTTTCAGAACATCTATGCCAACATCTAGGATTTATTATCTTATTTATAAAAGTTTTGGCATGCATTCTATACTGTTTTGATAAAATCTTCATTGGCAATTCATTGATTGAATCTTATATTAATTCTCATTCCTGACTTGTAAATTTCTACATCTTTTCCCCATCTTACCCTATTAAAATTCTATCCATTCTTCCACCTACAGCATTTTGCTAGTTTGACTCACTTCCACAGACACTTTCTGTGCTCTTCAAAGAAGATTCTGGGCAGGTAGGTGAACAGCATGCTCCTATAGCCACCTGAGATGTCACAGCAAGCAAGAACACTCTGGTGATATTTGTATTTCCCATGGGTTTTCCGTTTCCTCACTACTGTTTTGCTGTTTGAATTACATGTGATGTGGTAACAGCCAGTGAAGCAGCAGTGGGAGGTAAGCAGCACATGACTTGGGGTATGTCCAGACTGGGGAATACTGCCCATTCCGATGGGCAGTCGGCAAGTGGGCATCACACCTGACACTCTCCATTTGGACTTGCCAGGGTGTTGTGATCAGAAGATGGACTAGAGTAGGGGTGTGCACAAATCCGAATTCGAGTTGATTCAAATATTCAAATGTTTGATTTGATTCAGATTATTAAAATCCAGAATTTCAAAAATCTGATTTGGAGCTCATGCAAATGCTTCAAAGGCCAAAATCTGGAGGGGGGTGGGGATTATAGCAGTATACCTTGATGCATCACCAACAAGAGTCTTGTATGGAATTCCAGACTGTGGGAGTGTGCTACCTGTAGATTTCCTGGGCCCTAGCACACATTTTGGGCATACTAGCATGGTCTACATTGCATCCTGTGTGGATGGAACATATTAGGAGGGGCTGGGAGCCCTCCAGGAATCTGAAATAGTGTGCAAAAAGGAGGCCTCTGGACCCTTTCCAATCACAGGTAGGGATGTGCACACACAAAAAAAATCACATTCATTTCACAATCAAAATGAACATCCAATTTGTATTTAGCACGCCAGAAGCATTGTTTGTTGTGTTTGAAAATCTGGGCATTTGAATGTCTGTACTTTTGATTCCCACTTGAAAATAGGAATGTCAGGAACATTTGCTTCCTATTTTTATTCCATATTTATCCCGTTTACATCCCGCATTATAAGTGCAAATGCGCATTATATTTGTATGCGACATTTACATATCTGTTCATTCAAATTATTTGAAAATCTATATCGGATTTCGGAAAATTTGAATGTGCAAATTCGGATTTTTGAAAATCTATGCCACGTTCCCCAGCATTCCAGTCGGTGCCTGCCCTCTCTAGGAGTAGCTTGGGCCTGTTAGGATGCTGAGTTTGCGCAACGGCCAAGTGAGTACTATAGTGTAAAACACAGACACGGGTAGCAAGCGGTCTGAACAGTGAACTAAAACAGGTTTATTATTATACACAAGCAATACTAGAAAGGAAAATAAGGTTCAGGTATTTGTTGGTTTAAGTCTATGAGTCTCTTAAGGTTAGGAGCTACCCCTTTCTCTAAAGGAAAATAGTTCCTTTTTAAAAGACAAACCTCTCCACGTTCTTCCCCCCCCCCGACTTGCTCTGCCACAGCCCAAGCCAAGCCAGTGTACCAGAACGTGGCTCTAGATGATCACAAGGCACGGCCCATCCTTGCTTGACCGATCATCCAGTCTGGTCAGTTCCTAGTGAAGTCTCCCTCAGAGCCACAATCCTCCACGACTGTCTCCTTCTGAAATCACTCAGCCACAAGACCAATAGTCAGCTACTGGTCCAGCTCCCTCAGGTTCAGCTCTCTTCTGTTCCCTTCAGCTCTTGTCCCAGCACAAAGACATAGTCTGCTGTAATCTGAGTTCCTTTATACCTTTTTCCCTGTGGCCCTGATTGGCTGTCACCTCTTAGGGAAAACTGCTGCAATAAAATGCTGCTGGAAACTCCTGATAGAGGTGCCTGTTCCGAACGCCTGATTGGTGGGAACTCCTCCTCTAGCCCCTCCAGCTCTAAGATCCCCAGACAGCTTTTCCCTCCAAAAAATCAGCTGTAGCCAATCCTTGCATTCAGGCCCGCACAGGATTTCCCACGCTTTTTGCAGCCCAAAACCCAGGGCTTGCAAAAAGCTGTTTGCAACGAGGCTGGCTATTGCAGCTTGCTAGAAGCCTGCAAGGCCAGAAAGCAAAACAGTTTGCAGCCTGTACCCAGAAACTGTCACAATCCAGTTCAAATTCGAATGTCAATATTTGATGAATTCGAACTTGATTTTTGAATTTTCGAATATCTGTGCACATCCCTAGACTAGAGAAGGTTTAAAGTGCAGGTGTGACCATGACCACCATCAACTACATTTATTTTATTTTATTTTATTTATTATTTATTTAAGGTCTCAGGGCAGGTAACAACCTTTAAAAGCCAGCGTATCAAAGAACTATATTAAAACAATAATAACATCACAACATTTAAAATCCAATATGTTAAAAACAATGCAATAGCAGTTAAAACAGTAGTGTTTGCAGTGAGGGAAACGTAACCAACATTTAACCAAAGGCCTGAGCGAACAGGTGTGTCTTCACCACCTCCCTGAACATAAGCAGAGAAGGAGCCTGACACACCTCAAGGGGGAGACTATTCCATATTCTGGGGGCCATTACTGAGAAGGCCCTCTCCTGGGTGCCCACCCCACCCATCTCAATGCTGAAGGCGGCGGAACAACCAAGAGGGCCTCCCTCCAGATCTTAAGGCACAGCCAGGTCAGTATGGGAGAAGGCATTCCTTTAGATATTTGAAGGTCTGTATATCGAACTTCAACAACTCCTGAATGACTTTCCTTTGTGTAATTCCCCTCCTGGTGAGTAACATGCCTCTCACTAGCAAGTCATCCCATTACTCCTTTCATAGCTCTTCTCTGTCACATATCTGTTTAGGAACATCATCTCTCACTTTCTGGAAAAGACATCATCATTACTTAACACACCTGACTCAGCTGCCTGCAGGCTTACAGCCCTGACTGTAGAAGCTTTGTTGTCAGAACAGCCTGCATTTTTTAAAAACAACCCAGTATACATACATGTGATTTATTAACAAGTCCTCAACAAGCATGTCCTCATAGAACTGGAAGATGAGGTTCAGGGCCTTTTTCCATTAGGACTAAGAACACTTAGGACTAAGAAGACTGCAGTAGGAACCCGATTAGTATCTGACTGGTACCAATCAGGAAGGCCCTCCTCCACCTGGACCCCATTGAAGGTCCCATCTGCAAGGCCCTGTCCCCACGAGGACAGGGGAAATCTGGATTTAATGGGCCCTTCAGGCCCTTAAATCTGGATTTCATGTGGACCTGATTAAACGTGTCCACAATGGGGTCTTCAGGCATCTTCAAGATCTGGATCTCCAGGAGTACCCCATCTCAAAGACCTGGATCTTGAAGATCTGGATCTTTGACTGTCTGTGGAGACAGGGGGACAGGTCCAACTGCTTTCTGCAGGCAGAAAAAAAAAGTCAAAGTGTGTTGGTTCTTCATCCTTTGCTTAAAAACATCCAGTGAGGAAGACTTCACTGCTTCTCTAGGTCATCTGCTCCATGCTTAATCATTCTTTCTGATTTCAATGGGAAGGACCCCACAACCCACAGAGAAACCTATATCTTTGTTTTGGAGAGTTGAGTAGTTTGACATTTCCTTTTACATGTTTGCATTTTGCCATTGTCATGGAACAGCTAAATGTCCACTGAACTGCTGACCATGTCACTCTGGAATTCAAATGCGCCCCTTCCAGTAGAGTATTTGGATGTTTCCGCACTTACCACTTGAAATCCGGATTAATGAAATCCAGGTTTCTGAAATCCATCCTTGGGAAGATCCGTCTGAAAAAAGGATGGGTCCAAATGAGGTCTAATGCTTCCGCACTCACGTGGGAAGCACAGATAGCGAGGAACACTTCGTGTGTTTGCTGTGCGGACGCCACAGCACCGATATCCAGAAGAATCAGGCTTCTCCTCAGCCCTGCAGCCCAAGGAGCAGCGTGATTGGAGCACTCAGCCATCAGTCACTGCTCATTTCCCAACCAATCAGCAGCATGCCTGAGATATTGTAACTTTTAACATTTGATTTTTTTATTAAGTATTCTTTCTTATTGAACTCATTTTTATAATGATACTTTATATCTTGTTTTTTTTTTTTGTATTGTCATAAAGTAAATAAACATTTAAAAAGAAGGCAACCTAAGTTCAACCTGGTACACGTTGAAGATCAAGGTTTGTAAGTAAAGTTATAAGTAAATTTCCAGGTCACCCTCTGTGTTTAGCTGCCTCAATTTAAGCAGCCCTTACCTTTACAAACAAAACCCATTCACTCCTCTGCTTCCTGAACATATTACATATTACATACATAATGAATGAGGGGTCAAAGTTCATTAATCTTACGGAGTCACTCCTTTTTTCCTTGAATTTGCACTGCAAAACTTGTAAAATTCACTTACCCAAAGTGATTGGACTGATGCTTTAAAATGTATTTATGGGTGTTTTTCCACTGTCACTAAAAGTACCCATTAATGGGTACAAAAATGCCATTATGTACCCATTTATGGGTACTTAATGGGTACTTTTAGTGACAGTGGAAAAACACCCTATATCTGCCTCAGAGCTTAGTGAGGTTGCATCAAGACATCATTGGTCTAAGAATGATGATGTGAATGAATGGTTTGGCCTCAACAATGAATTTATTTTAGCTACTGAGAGCAGTGGCATACAGAGATTTTGAGTATCTTTATAATGAATCTTACCTGCATCCTATTTTTCTGCAATGCAATGAAATGAAATCATTAAGAAGTAAAAGACCAAACTCTTGTTATCCATTTATCTCTTGATAAAAGTGTAGGAATTTTCCGGTGGTAAGCTATTTCAGCTTTTGCAGCTGTTAAAGGGGTTTGATAAGATTTTTGTGTTTGATTCTTGGGTTGCCTTCTTGATAACTTAGAAGATTTGTGAAATCAATACTAGTCACATACTCTGCTGAGGTCTCACAGCCTCACCTACCTCACAGGGTGTCTGTTGTGGGAGAAGAATAGACAGCTTTGTCAGCCGCTCTGAGTGCCTTTAAATAGGTGAGAAAAGCAGGGTATAAAAACCAACTTTCCTCCTCCTCTTCCTCTTCCTCCTCCTTCAATAGGAACATTATTTTCTGTTCAGCTCCATTTCAAGCAATCATGCCTAGTAGTAAAAGAATTGTACTAGCGGACATACAAATATTGGTTGTGATTTCTTTATTTTTCAGTTCACGTTTAGCCTGAGCAGTGCTCTTTTATATTGCTATTGATTATGTTTCCATTAACAACACCAAATCTGCATTACTCACAAACCATTATATCCTTAATAATTTGCATGAAGTCCTTTAATGTTATTTGCAATGAAATATTAAAAGAAGAGTTTGTTGTTGTTGTTGTTGCAAAGAATTGCTACATTGACCTGTGGAAAAATTACTGCTGGAAAACCCAGCACTAGTCATGGGTCTCCCAGCAATAGTGTGTTTACTTACCTTCTGGATGGAGTCACCATGGGCCTATTCGCACTTTTAGGCCTCTGGTATGTAACTAGGATAGCTTTGGTACATCTGTACCAGAGCTTAGGGATGTGTACGAATGTATTTTTGACATTTGAGTTTGAGTAGATTCAAATGTCAAAAACCCAATTCGAATCGGATATTTAAGATCCAAATGTCATAATATCCAATTTGAATCCGCAACAATTGAATCTGTACATTCGAATGTTAGATTTATATTTAAAGATACAAATGTCGACAACATTTGTATCTGTTATACGTATCTGTGTGCATCCTGTCAAAATCTGTATGAACCCCGTATTATCCCGTATGCATCCTGTTTTAATCCCGTATTTTAAGCGCAAGATATGGATAATTTTCCTGCAGATTTGTATGCGATCGATACAAATCTACACATTTCATCCATATGAAAATCCATATCAAGTTTTTGAAAATCGGTATTCGAGTTTGAATGTTAAAATTCATATTTTCAAGCATCCGATTCGAGTTGAAATGTTGACATTCACTGGATTTGAATAGAATATTCGGATTTTCAAATATTCATGCACATCCCTACCAGAGCTGTTCTAATTGCACACCAGAGGCCTAAGTGCGAAAAGGCCCCATGATTCCTCTGTCCAGTGCACATGTGTGGAGCTTAAAATAGGTGTCCACCATGGTGCTGAGGTGTTAAAATTGGTAACTCAACATACGCTAAAAAAACCAAAAAGTGCCAAAGGTCAGTTAACATCATGGTATACTTGCTGGAAGAATGAGGTCATGGTAGCAACTGGTTGTGGGTTTTCGAACGTGTGCAAGACACCTTTGAATGCGGCATACGCATTGCCGCAGCGGGGCTTGCGCTCCGACGTGTCTGGAGCTGTCTTGCGCGCGTTCGAGATGTAGAGCACTTTAAAGTGCTCTACATCCGTTCCCGCGCGGATGAAGCGCCCGCAGCCGTTTGGGGAGAGAAGCATTCGCTCATGTTTCTCTCTCCCTGACAGCCGCGGGCTCGCCTCCCTTGCCGGCGCTGGCTGACAATCAGCTGATTGCCTGCCTTGCCGGCTGCAGGAGCCTCGGCAGCCATCTCCCCGCCCCTTGCCGGCGTTTGCCAGCTAAGGCACTTCAGAATGCTTTGAGCATTTGCACACAGGCGCGCCGGAATGCGTTTACACGCGTTCCTGCGCTCCTATGTGTGAATGGTCAAAGCGTCCTGAAGTGTCTTAGGCTTCCCGTCCTACACCCGTTCCAAATGGAATGAGTGTAGTGCGAAAATGCCTCTAGTTTGATGATATACGCCCTTTAGCCAGTTTGGTCTAATGGTTAAGGAGTCGGCCTCTTATCTGGGAATACTGGGTTCGATTCCGCCCTCCCCCATGAGGCCAGCTGGGTGACCTTGGGCTAGTCACAGCTCTATTCTGAGCTCTCACAGCCTCACTACCTCACAGGATGTTCTGTTGTGGGGAGAAGAAGAGAAGCTTTGTCAGCCACTTTAAGTCCCCTTAAATGGGTGAGAAAAGCGGGGTAGAAAAGTGAACTCTTCGGGTGCTTCCGCACAGGGGCAAATAAAACAGGATCTCCGGCACCCGAATTTATTAAAACTGGCTCCCAGGGGAACCGGTTTTAATAGCTCCGGGTGCATGGGAGATCTGGTTTTACGGGATAGATCCGCATCCCAAAGATGCGGATCTACCCTGCACCTGTGCCTCCGCACATGCGGCACTGATCCGTATTGGAGGTGGGTGCTGTGCGGACACACGGCACCCGTCTCTGATCCGGGAAGGAGGGCCCGCCCCCGGTCCACCACAATTGGCTCACTGGAGCCAAGCCTGGCAAGCTGGGGGACCTCACTGCCGCAGCTCGCCCTTGCCCCAGAAGCAGTGGATCACCGCTTCTGGAGCCAGGGCAAGCTTCCCAAAAGCCCGCCCTAGCCCACCCAGGGGGCAGCGCAGCGGTTCCCCTCCTTACCTGGTTGATGTCGCCCCGGAACTGAAAGCAGGCCCACAGGTGCAGGCACGCCGCCTGAGTGGCCGGGGCTGCGCCTGGCAGCCCCAGCCCTCAGGAGCCGCTCTGCGCAGGTGCGCTGCCAGGACTTGCGCACCGACCAATCAGGCAGCGCGCAGGACACTGGCACACTGCATCCTGGGTGCCTGCTTTCAGTTTCGGGGCAACGCTGACCAGGTAAGGAGGGGATCCGCCGCGCTCCCCCCAGGGTGGGCTAGGGCGAGCTTTAGGCAAGCTCGCCCAGGCTCCAGAAGCGGTAATCCGCTGCTTCTGGAGCGAGGGCAAGCTGAAAGGTAGGAGCCCCCCGGCTCGCCGAGCTTGGCTTCGGGGAGCCAACAATGGCGAGCCGGGGGAGCGCCGTGTTTTAGCACACTTGCGCTGAAACGGATGCGGATCCACAGCACAAAACCACTAAATATGTGGTGTGCTAAAAACACCCATTAAGCACGCATAAAGGACGGATAGTGTGCTTAATTGCCCCCGCTAATGTGGACGCTCCAGCAGCAAACCAGTTTTGCTGCCGAAATCTGCTTTAAAAACGGGCTCGCTGTGCGGACACCCCTCGCCAGAAGTGTCCTACATAGCGACCCGTGTGCGGAGGCGCACATTGGAATGCATGCTTAATGGGTGTTAAAGGGCCTGTGCGGAAGCACCCTTCTTCTTTAGATCCCTTTCTTCAATGTGGCAGCTAACAGATGTGATTGTTTGTTCCCTTCATAATAAAAGTGTTGCTAATTCTCCACTCTGACTAAATTCTGTAATGGGGCAGAATTTCAGAAATGGGTTGTGGAAAAGCCTTTGGAAAAAGTAATCAGTTGAAGGGCACTAAACAAAATTGTTGCTGTTATGTCTTATGAAGAGATGTTGAGTAGGGATGAGAATGAATATTCGTAATATTTGCAATGTTGGCACATCTGAAGATTGGCATTTAAATTTGAATGGAATGTTTTGATACATCCGTATGAGCTTCGTATGGAATTCATATATGGGATTTGTATGCTATCTGCATGCATTTGTATATAGGAGCTGTATGCCCTTTGTATGCATTTGTATGGGATCCGTATGCTATTCGTATGCATTCATCTATAGGCTCTGTATGCTACCTGAATGCATCCATATGGGATTCGTATGGGATTCAACTTCGTATTGAATACGAACCCTACCATATTCAAAGGGAATACAAATTTTCTTGCATTCAATTCAATACGAATTAAATTTTAAAAAAATAAAAATAAAATTTGTGCATATCCCTAATGCTGAGGGTTGAGGCTGCCTGCTTGCCTGGTAGATGTTCTTCCACTGGACTTCTGACAGGGAGAACTTTTACCAAGAATTATTACATAAAAATCGACTGTCAAAAATAAAGGCGAATAAACGTTTTGTCCCCTTCCTGTAAGCCAATTTCATTTCTCAGAGTTTAACCCCATTAGATGCTCTACAGCACAGGTGAGGAGTATTCCTATAAAATCTAGATATGAAAGAAGTTATGTGTCCCTGAGTGCACATAAATGCACACATTTCAACACACAAAGCACAGAATTTCAGGCAAGGCTTTCGCAAGAGAACAGAGGCAGCCAGCTATCCATAAAGGGACGGAGACAGGAAGTGAAGCTGCCAGTTTGGTTTCCACATTTCTCCTTCTGTGTTATTTTGTGCTCTTTTAATTCCTTGTAAAGCAAAGAGGAAACACCGAGAACATTTCTTCAGTGCTTTCTTTGAAGAGCGGAGCCCTGCCTTTTTTTTTTCTTTTTAAGTCTTCATCATTTGCTTTTACATGATTAAGTAAGGAACTTGTTTATGTATACCCAGCTCTCCTGCCCACAGTGCTTTCAAACCAACCTCATGGCATAAGCAATACAAAACAGAACATTTCTATTAAAAAAGAAAAGAAGTGCATTAAAAACACAAGCAAAAATAGACTCAAGGACAGGAGAGAGTACAGAAACACACAAACTTTAAATAATAAAAGTCTACTGAAAGAAAGAGATTTTGCAGCTTAGAGTGGGAGGGAAGATGAGAAAGGAGTGCTAGGGGGAAATCAGATTGATCTCATCAGGGGAAGTATGTACTTTTTCTTCTAGAAACCTTGCAGTGACTCTGACTGTTGGTCTATCAGGCTTTGTATGGATTACAGAAGCTGGTAGTAGCGGTCCTATATGTGTTTCTGGAATTTCTTCCAGGCTTTCCTTGACGATAATAGTGATTGAACTTGGAATCATCTACGTGCAACCACAGCAGCTGTTCTGCAACAAAGATCCTTCTTGTGGAAGCCTCCCCCTTTAGACTGCTTCAGCAGTGGTGGTCCACAATATGGTACCACAAGGTACTGTATTCCAGTCCTACTGTGGACCTCTTTAAAGAGGTCCACAACCAGACCATAGGCCATATTTTGGACTATGAAACCCACATTCCTGTTGGTGAAAGTACTCTGGGGAATCTGTTTTGGTGGTGTTATAAGAAGGACAGTCATAAACACCACCAGAAGTTGGCATGCCTCCAAAATGGCCCCTTTTGGAAACAGTGAAAGCCATGATTGAAAGTTCCTGGCCTTTGAAAACTCTGTGCTGACTTCAGAGCTGGCACTTGGAGCTGGAGCTGGAGCAAGATGGGCTCTCCAAATGTGGACAGCCTTTGGAGTGGATTACCTGTATAGCATTACCTTGTGCTCACCAAACCATCCTAGATGGGCTCGACAAAGCCGACGTAATGTGGAAAGAGCCAAATAAGGCCTCCTGCTGTCACATGCTAGTAGGCTGGCCAGACAGAAAGGAGACCAAGACTGTTGTAACTCCAGTAGCTACACAGAAGTGGGAATTCCACCAAAGGGTCCCTGCATGAGAAGCAATACCTGATGAAATGCCTCCTTTTAGGCAATTGTTAAGCAATTGTTAAAGGGCCAGAAGTTCTGTCCTCAGTTCTGCATAGCTTCCTTAGAGTAAGATAACTCCTATTCTGGTATTCACCCTGTGAGATTCTCCTAGGTAGAGGTTCACAGTCACCCTCCCCCTATTTATTTATTTATTTATTTATTTATTTATTTATTTATTTATTTATTTATTTATTTATTTATTTATTTATTTATTTATTTATTTATTTATTTATTTATTTATTTATTTATATTTATATCCCGCCCCATACCCTAGGGTCTCTGGGCGGCTGACAGATAGGAGTGACAGATAGGAGTGAACGTTCCTAGCCTTGGGCCAGTATGTGTATGTTGGATTTTCAACAGCTCCATGTACTTCAGGATCATGGAGGCGTGCCATCTGCAAGGACTGGACCTAGCATTGCAGAGTCTGGGCGTAGCATCTGGAGCAGGCTCCAGAGCTTACACATGGGTTTAGTGCAGCTGCAACCACACAGCTGCAACCCCATGCCTTGCAACATTCAGGAGTGGTGCAAAAGTGCCATTCCCAGACCATTCCTGATGCTGCAGGTATGCTTGTGGACAACCTTTAACCTGTCCATGGCAGGAGAGGAACAGGGAGGGCTTGGAGCACGTCAGAAACACTGCAGCAGATGGCGTGCATAGATGAAGCATTACAGAGATCTCTTTACTCATGAAGGTCAAAAAAAGCTATTTTTGCCACTGATGTTGCCCAAGAAATCCACGTTATGAACTTCCCTTAAAATGCTTAAAGAACCTATCTATATATATATGATGCTTTCTGTGGGAGGATAAATCGTTTTCTTGTCAATGGAAGAACCTGCCTTAAAAGCCTTAGCTCTGATTTTTTTTTTCTTATCTAAAATTCTGGTTATGGAAAACAGTTATCCATTTTAAATTCTTATTAGTTTGCCTTCAGTTAGGCCTAGGGAATACAGAAGGAATTTCTTGGCCAGCCTAAAGAATTTGAATGAGTGTCCTCAGTTGCTCTATAGGAAGGATTTTATCTGTTTGCAACATCAAGAAGATTATCTGCAAAAGGTGCCTGAAGATAGTTTCTGTAGACTTAAAAATAAAATTAAAAAAATCCCCAAACTCTTGCAATAGACAACATGCTAATACACGAAATGAATTTTTACTGAAGGAAAAAAAAATGAAGCAAAACAAAAACCCAACAACAAAATCTCTCCTGCTGTCAGAACCTCTCAATTTCTTCATTTATAGAATAAAAATATTCAGGGATACTAAAAAGATGTACTTGTGCTTGTGAATTATGGTAAAAATAAATAACAGAAGAGAATTTCTTGCCCCTTGCCTGCTTTGTTCCAAAGCACTGGGTGGTGAGGCTGCCTTTTGCTTTTGCCCAGGCATTGTCTGATTCCCTTCTGTTAATCTGCCCTCAATAAAAATGCCCTCCAAGGGAATTTTGAGGTAGTTTACTCCTTTTCTATACTGGACCTTATGAAGCCTGCTGTTTGCATGCTAGTGCAGACTAAGGGTGTGCACGAATGCAATTTTCAGGATTCGATTCGAATTGAATACCTGAAAATCCAATTTAAATCTGTTAAATTCGAATTTAACCAAATTCAATTCAAATTAAGCAAATTTGAATCTATTTGTTCTAATTTTTCATTTGAATTTGCTCTTACGAATGTCGACAACATTCATAGATGCCTGTCTGCATGTTCCCTGGGTCCGTACACTTCCATACACATTTGTACATGTTCGTATGCATCCCGTAGTTATCCCATATGCAACCCGTTGTCATCCCATATGGATCAATACAGATGCGTACGGATGCGAGAAAGATGTGGATCTTCAAGTACGCATTGTGTATGAACCTGTACACATATGAATGTCTGGATAATTTGAATGAATAGATCTGAAATTTGAAATGTGGGTCAAAACAGCCCTGGCCAGTCCGGAGGTGCACAGCATGCAGGCGTACAGCCTCCTGGGATTCCCCGGCCAGAATCGGGGCGATGCCAAAGAGGTAAGGAGGGGATCGCTCGGGCTCTCCCCTTGGGGGGCTAGGGAGGGGTTTGGAGAAGCTCCTCCTGGCTCCAGAAGTGGCGATCCGCCACTTCTAGGCTGAGGGCGAGCCCCGACAGCAGAGTCCCCTGGCTCACCATGCTTGGCTCCAAGGAGCCAATCATGGCGGGCTGGGGAAGCGCCTCTGGAGCACGGATGTGAGCACCTCAAATCCGGATCTAAGTCATCCTTCTGCCACGTGTGCGGAAGGTCGGGAGGGGGGGTAGATCCGTATCTATTAGATATGGATCTACCGCTGTAAATCCGGATCTACCCTGTAAATCAAAACTGGGATTACTAAATCCAGATGAGGTGGATCCGGATTTATATAGGTAAGTGCGGAAGCAGCCAAAATATTCGTATTCGTACGAATAGTAAAGTATGAATGTTTGGACATTCAATTCATATGTGAATGTCCAAATTCATATGAATTCGTACAAGTAATGAATATTTTGAATATTTGTGCACATTGCTGGGAGAGGGATGAAACATGGCGTGGGGACTGGGCGTGGGGAAGACTTTCAAAATGCACAGGCGAAAGTGCGGCAACTTGTTGCATGCTTTGTCTCATATCCCCCACACGTTTTTCCCCTTATTTCCTCCACACAGAAATCGCTACCGAAACAGAGGAAAGCATTCTTTCTCTGATGAGAATGATATATTCAATTTTATTGGAACGGGTGCAAAGTGAAGGAAAACCACAACCTCCTCACCATTTCCTGAATTTTGCAAAGAACCTCTCAATCTTATTGAAAGTGCTAGCCGAGGGTCAGTAACAAAGGAGGAAAAAACAACTTAGCGTAAGAAGTGTGTTTAAAACTCCTGACACATGAAATAGAAATTGTTTTTTTGTTGGTTTTTTTGTTTCTTGGTGGTTTTTTGTTTCTTTTTTTGAGAGAAAGGGCCATCACCAACATGCTATGCATTTCAAAGGACGGGTGTCATTGGGCAGAACTGGAAATATATTAGGTGTATGTTTTTATTTGTGTTATTTAGCCATCACAGAGATTCATCAGGGCAGCAAATGAATAGAGTACTGGCATGCCGAGGGCCAAGAGATGACTTGCGTGTAGAGATGTGCCAAGCTAGTTTTGATTCAAATCCGTTTGAATTGAACATGCATGTTTAAAAGTTTCAAGTTTGCACTGAACATCTTGCCTGTTCGAAAATGGGTCGAATTTGAACCAAGCAAAGGGGATGTTCAAATAAACCTCTTGAACACACGCTGTTCAATCTGAGTTCAAAGGTATTCAAAAGGCTTTTGGAAGTGTTCAAATTGAGCCTGTCTGTTTGATGAAAAAAAGCCCAAATTTGAACCAAATAAAGGGGTGTTTGGCTCCATCCAAACCGAATAACCAATTTAAGTTCACGCACATCTCAGCTTTGGTGCTTAAAAGGGAGGGTTCTTCATTCTCCACGCCTATCAGTACAACTGTGATAACTCTGTACATCCAGATGAATGTGTGGATGTATTTTTTAATATGTTGTGGCTGAATGTGTGGATGTTTTTTGGAAATTATGATTATATAGTACTATTTTGACCCTTTCTCAAACAAACAGCTGCAGAAATCAAGTCAGTACCATACGTGGTTTGGCTGTAACTCCAAAACCCTCAAACTGTTCTATCATGTTGGCCATCCAGGGGTTCAGAACAGTAGGTTTTCCTGCCCAATGATCAAGGCAATATGTAAAGAAATCTCGTTTACTTCTTTCAGCCATACTGTTTCCAGCATTTAAATTGGATACATCCCATATATGCTGTTTGCTTTCCGACTGACCTTAAAAACAATGGGTACATTTGGCTGTGTCTATGGTTGTGGTAAGACACAGCAAAGAAAGAAAGAAAGAAAGAAAGAAAGAAAGAAAGAAAGAAAGAAAGAAAGCATCTCTGAAGAGTCTTTGAGGCGGATTTGAGGTGGGATTGTTCACACACCCATCTGCCCCTCCCCCTTTTCCTGAAGATTCTGTGCTAGAAAAGCTGGATTAGTGAAGGGGTGAGAACATGAGGGCCCCACACTGTCTTTTTCAGGTGCCTGCTGTGTTATGTTGGAACACAGCCTCCATGAGCATGGTGGCGTGTTCCTGAGCGCCAACAACTCTGCTGAAGTTCTGACCCTGTGGTACCACTGGCAGCTTCCCTGGCTGAATGAAAGAAGCTAGTCAAGGTGCTCCTTGTCTCAGGCATCCTTGTCATGTGTTGGTTACTTTCTCAGGCACACAATGTTGCTGAAAAAGCAGGTACGCTTCTGTGGATGGCCAATGAAAGCATCCGAAAATGGGAGTATGTACTGTGCCTAACAACTCTAGCCTTAATCTTGCCAAGATATTACCACCCTTAAGGATAGATTAGGCATAGAGGCAATATCTAGACCTCAAGTTCATTCAAGTTTCAGCCCTGCTTAAGTGTGCACATTTTTAGTATTATCTGCATAACGTTTTCCTCATTATTTCCTCAGATCGTCAGCTCACAATATTTCATGGTTAACAGCCAGTGCCTGGGGGTACACAAAAAGGGGTTGAGCATTTATTTGCCAGTTGTCTTTGATGTTCATAATGTGCAGCAAACTGCTTTCTAATTCACCCCAGAGGAAGCCCCTGTGGGTTGCATTGTAAAACAATCTGCCATGTGTAATGGACTTCAAACCTGAGTGGAAAGCCACCACTCATCTTCTTCATTGGGCCTTCGGTGCTGGCCATTACGACTATTTCAGCACCATCAACATGCCATTGTCCTTTTCAGACTGTCTTCCTATACTTTGCCCTTACCTCAAAACATCAGATTAGGAAGGACAATACACTTCTCATTTACTCAAAATGGCCAGCTCAAAGGCAGTTTCTGCATTGTCCTTAGTGGCAATGCCAAAATGAAAGCATAACCAGCTCTAGGCCGGTCCAGCCATCTGCCAAGTGCATGACTGGACCAGCCCATAGAACCTGGAGCCACTTAAGTGGGTTCTGAGAAACAGGCCTGAAAATGGGTCATTTCTCACAACTGGCAAAAATACTCCCACCTGGCAATTTAAGACTAGGAACTTTCAGTAGAACTTACTGTGCCCAGTTCTGGGCACTTCAGTTTAAAAAAGACATTGTCAAACTAGAGCAAGCCCAAAGGAGGGCTACCAAAATGGTTAGTGGTCTGGAAACCATGTCCTATGAGGAAATGTTGAAGGATCTAGGGATGTTCAGCCTGCAGAAGAGAAGACTGAGAGGAGACATGATCACGGTCTTCAAGTTTCTGAAGGGCTGTCACAGTGCAGAGGGATCAGCCCTATTCTCACTTGCACAAGAAGGGAGGACTAGAAACAATGTTATGAAACTTCAAGGGAGTCAATACAGATTAGATATTAGGAAAAACTTCCCGACAGTGAGGGTGATCAGTCAATGGAATAGGTTGCCACAGGAGGTAGTGAGCTCTCCTTCACTGGAGGTCTTCAAGCAAAGGCTGTGCCTACATCTGTATGGGATGGTTAGGAAATCCTGCATTGAGCAGGAGGTTGGACATGATGACTCTAGAAGTCCCTTCCAACTCTATGATTCTAGTGGGGCGCTTCTAAGGCCATTTCCTGGGATTTGAGAGCAGGCAAAGGTTCGTCCTTGTCTCTGCTTGAGATGCCCATGAGCATTTGGTGGGCCACTGTGTGTGACAGGATGCTGGACTAGATGGGCTGTGGCCTGATCCAGCAGGGCTTCTCTTATGCTCTTATGGCTCTATAATTCCTGTCAATGAAGTTAGGCTGAGATCTGTACCCATCATGTTGCATAGTTTCTGTTGCCTCATACTTCATGGCCTGAATCATTTTATTTTGGCCATGAAATGAGCTCTGTGTTCTGCACTAATGCATGGGCTGTGGAAGCTCCCCAAAGGGCTTCCTATAGCTCCATCAGCTGTTTTCTCACTGTGCACATTGTTTTCCTCTTTGCTAGGCAGCCCAGACCATGGTGGGCTGGGATACCAGTAATGTGTTCTAAGTGCTGTCTGCACTATCTACAGCTCATCTCAGCTTTAGAGAATGGGAACAAAAGGTACCCAGCCTTTGAAGTTGCCAACTGGGACTTTTTCAGCCAGATGCCCATAAATGGGCTACTTCTGGTGCCAGAAAAATTAAGTGCGAAAATTCCCTTAGTTTGCTTCTTGTCTTTTAGAATGTATATGAAACTGCTTGGGCAGGGGGGTATATTTGTGGATCTGATATGATTTGACTAAAACCATGCATTGTAACCATGGAAATATTACATTGTATATGGAAAGAATATAGCACTGATTATTCTGAACCTTGTTTTACAAGCATTAGCCCATTTCACCTTTCTTGCATCCTAGAAAACATCATGGATATTACTGATTCTTTTCTGATTTACACCTCAGAACAGAAAACAAATCCCAGTGGAACACTACTATGTTCTTTGTCATGAAGACATTCTAGGCATTTTGATTATTGTGGGTTAACATGAGAGCATGTTAGATAATAGCAAAAAGGACTATGTGAAATGTTACATTTGTTTTAAGTGTTTATTTTGGCTTCCTTAGAAAGACTAGTGTCCAATTTTTTTTTCCTCCAACCCCACCTTGGTTATATTTGTGTTGTTACACAATATAGTGCTTTAAAGGCATATTTAACCAGGGAATATTCTGCAACCATATTCATACTAACATATAAATACAACTGATCTTTGAGCAATTGTTTTCAAGTTGTTATTTTTATTTTTCTTAGCTTTATTTTTCTTAGCTTTATTTTAATTTGCTTTTTCAAAAGGAAGTGAGATCAATCTGCCCAGGCAGGAAATAAAGCAACAAATGGATTTTTGCAACCTACTGTCTCTGTTTGCTTTGTGACTGGATATTCAAACAGAAATTATTTGCTATACTGGTCCTTTTGCACTGTACATCTCTCCTCCTTTTGCTGGTATTCAAGAGCAGCAGGAGAAGGTTTTCCCTTGTCTCTGCTTGACAAGCCCATGGGCAATTGCTGGGCCACTGTGAGAGACAGGATGCTGGACTAGATGGGTTGTGGCCTGATCCAGCAGGGCTCCTCTTCTTACCTATTCACAAAATAATCCATGGCCACAGCCTAGACACAGGCTTAGCAACTCAGAAAGCACACAGCAAAAAAACTTGTGATGTCATAAAGACCAACTAGCTTATTGTGACATAAGCCAATGCCTGCTTGGACTGCTATTACAAAGTGGTTTCTCAGATGCATGTGAGTACAGAGAGAAAGGAGAGTAAAAACCCTTTGATTTCTCCCTTTTTACAATATGTTCCTCAGCTGTATGCAGAGAACCAATGGAGAAGCAAATGAACACAAGGTCTGACCCTATGGCAGTTCTTAGTGATTAATTAGTAATAGTATAGAAGAACCAATACAGTACATAAATGCCCAAAGGATGGGATTCTCTATATTTGTTGGAGCTCCATCCCTCTTGCATCATTGGGAATCTCGTGTTATTTTGGTTTCCTTTTGTGGGCTGTCACAGTGGAGGGGGATTGACCCTATTCTCACTTGCACAAGATGGGAGGACTAGAAACAATGTTATGAAATTTCAAGGGAGTCAATACAGATTAGATATAAGGGAAACGCATCCTGAGAGTGAGGGCGATTAGTCAGTGGAATAGGTTGTCACAGGAGGTAGTGAGTTCTCCTTCACTGGAGGTCTTCAAGCAGAGGCTGGACCTACATCTGTCTGAGAAGGTTTAGGAAATCCTGCATTGAGCCGTGGGTTGGACTCAATGACCCTAGAGGTCCCTTCCAGCTCTATGATTCTATGATTCTATGTTTCATATGCTATCTGTAAAAGTTGACTTTTGTTGTTGGGTACCACTGAGTTGGATTGAACTCTTGGTTAACTGCAGGAACACCTCATGCATATCCTACAAAATTTTCTTGGCAGAGATACAAAAGCGATTTACTACTTTCAAGGAGAGGCTGGGGATTGAACTGGTGACCCTCTGCTTTTCAGGCAGTTTGCTAGTGCTATCTACATGGAGGCACGCTTTCACCACATTGGTTAAAATGATGCACTTCCTCTGGAGGCAAGGTATTGTATCTTTTAGCTGTGTAATAAATAGCCTTTAGTGCACATCTGGTTCTTAACATTATCCCCATCCCATACCTTTCAGTATTGGGGCCTCATAAATTTGTTGTCTTTTAAAAAGTAGCTGCTCCTTCCAGCATAGGCAGGCATATCTGCACTGTAGTTTGAAAACGCAAGAGGGGGAAAAAGCAACAACTGGAAAGAATGCCGTTTTCCGGCAATGGACAAATGTTTGGAGCCATTGTGTTCTTACTCCCTGGTTGCTGCAGGGAAATACCTGCCACCCCCAGTTGTCATTTCTTCCCTCCCCACTTGAATCAGAAATCATGCACATCTGCTTAAAATAGACAAAATGGGTACTTTAAAACTCTGGTAGAGGAGTTTTATCCTAAAATGTCAGTGGCTGGTTGATACAGGACAGAGCCAGCAATGTGGTGGCCCCAAGGTGAAATTAAAATGTTGACAGAGTACCTGGGTTAGTTAAGCATTTTTCAGGTGTTCCAACTGAATGTGTGAGGACAAATATCTACCAAATAGGGATGTGCACGAATATTCAAAACATTTGTTATTTGGGCAAATTCGGACATTTGTTTACGAGTCGAATGTCCAGACATTCATTTTTTAGTATTCCTACGAGTACAAATATTTTGAGTTATTCGTATGAATAATTCAGACATTCGTATGTGTACAGATACATAGGCATCACATACGTATCTGTAGGTAACTTGTTCATATCCATACGCAGCTGTATGGGTGCATACAGGATGAAAATGGAATGTGTATGGGATAAAAACAGGATGCATACAAGATTTGTATCACTGGATCTTTATTTGTACGAATTCAGATATTCAATTATTCAAATCGAATCGAATGTCAAAAAGTGTGCAGACCCCTAATACCAAAGAATTGAAAGGCATGCCAACCTAGCCTCAGATATTTTCACCTATAGTAGGCATATCTGCTCCACCATAACATGTGTGTGTTTAGTACAAAGGTCTAAAGAATGAAACATCTGATGTCTACTGTTTTCCAGCCCCAAACAATTCAGATTGCTGCATGATATCCTGACGGTGTTGCATTCAGCCTGCATTATCAGCATCATGGCTTGTCTCTTTATGATTATCAACCGTGATGAAACAAAATTGAGAGGAAGTTAGCAACCATGCTGAAGTGACTTGCAAGGCCTCCTGTTGAGACCTTTGTCCAAGGCATGTGAAGGCAAAGCCCTTTCTGTACTGGTCCTGATTTAGGATTATATTCCAAAATAGGGACCTGTCACCTATATGTTGGTGCAGAGGGTTGCAGGCCTGCAGTACATCCCTGTTTTTCCCTAAAAGGGCTTCAGGACCAGGAATAAATTGCCACACATTTACCATCCAGTAGGCATATCATCTCTGGTGTGCCTGCTAGCAAGATGCCAACTCAAGGCAAAAGCAAACAACCTCCCTGCAAGTCTAATTGGTCTCATGGCGATCATTTCTGCACACCCGGAAAGACACTGAGAATAAATCCAGTGACTTGCATTGCCCTTTCCCCAATCATATGTTCATTTCTGCACCATCCAACAATGCTCCCAAAAGCACCACTTTGCTATTCCATTACATTTTCTTCTGCAGAGTTAAAATATGCAGACTATATACCTAGCCTCATAACCCTTTTAGGCAAGTTCTCTTAGGAATATTATTTCTAATTTGTATGATGGCATAGAAGGCATTTTAAAAAAATAATGGTTATTTCCAGGTTCATATTTTCTAGATGTTCTGCAATTTGACAAAAAGTTAGAGACGTTTATTTCATTAGGACTTAGTGCCTGTAACCAAACACTTGAGGCTATGTCCGTGATCTCGGTGACCATTTGTGGAAAGTGCCGTGGCTAAAATGTCAGACTACAACAGTGATGGCCAACCTATGACACGTGTGTCACAGGTGACACGCCAAGCCCTTTTGGGTGACACACATGGTCACCCTGCCACCAGGGCGTGTAGTGCTTGCTTGTTCTTGAAGTGTGCGAAATGCCAACTTTCAATTGAAGATTTAGCAAATGAAATTCAGCAACAAGTCACTAATGTAAAGAATTATTTGTTTTTGCCCTTAATAAATACATATATCAAAAATATAACTTTTTTACTAGAACTACAAATATCACAACATTATGGATATTTCTAGAAGTGACACAGCACCCGAGTTAAGCTAGTTTTTCTTGTGAATTTTGACACACTGAACTCAAAAGGTTCGCCATCACTGGACTACAACATGGCTGTTGCTGCTTTTAAATCTCAATTAGATCTTGCTAACTCACTGTGACCTTGGACTATTTACTGCTTTTTGCTTATCTACATAGTAGAAGAAGAGAATAAAATGGAAAACAGAAGAGAATAACGTGGGTTCCTTGAGCCAGGTGTTCAGGGTTGATGTGGATGCAGTTAGGACTGAGCTTTTGGCCTGATTATAGTTGGCTGATCCCACAGAAGAAGAAGAGTTGACTTTTCTACCCTACTTTTCTCACCCATTTAAGGGGACTCAAAGCAGCTGACAAAGCTTTTCTGTTCTTCTCACAACAGACACCCTGTGAGGTAGGTGGGGCTGTGAGAGCTCAGAAGAGGTCACCCAGCTGGCTTCATGGGGGAGGGCAGAATCGAACCCGGTATTCCCAGTTAAGAGTTCAACTCCCTAATCAGTAGACGAAACTGGCACAGCCATACTTTCCCACAGCAGTTAAGTTGGAAAATACCTTTTCTTTGCCTCCTCCTGCACTAAGTCATTGATCTGAATCCAAAGGTCTCTGATCCGAATCCAGGGCCTCAGCATCTACATATTAATCCAGATTGCGGAGATCCCACTCCTTGTTAGTGCCATATCTGTCCACATGGATGAAACTAGACTCAGATCAAGAAGGTCTTGATCTGGATCTAGTGTAGACCCCATTTATTCAGTCTACAATCTAGCCTAGGGGCTTGAATCTGGATCTGGAATTCCTGGAAGTAGTTTTTGATGTGGTATGCCATAGTACACAACTGCAAATCACTCTCCTACACCCTGTGGCTACAACCTGTCATACCTAGCTGTTGGGAGGGGGCAGATGTCAGACTTCAGCTATTCCACGTAAGCTTTGCAGCCACAGGAGGCTTGATCCAGATTAGCAAACTGTGCTTATCTTGCCCTTGCCTCCCTCCCTGTGATTCAAACTGATAGATCCAGAATCTGGATCTACAGACCGCTCAGTGCAGAAACAGTCTTCCTTCCTTCCTTCCTTCCTTCCTTCCTTCCTTCCTTCCTTCCTTCCTTCCTTCCTTCCTTCCTTCCTTCCTTCCTTCCTTCCTTCCTTCCTTCCCCACTCTCTTTCTTTTGTTTGATCTCTGAAATAGTTCTAGCCTTTTGGCATTTTTTTAAAAATGACTTTGATCTAGTCTGTATATGCAACAGAATGAGTTGTTACAATCCTGAGCTAGTAGACTATGGCTCCATTTTTAACAAAATTTATTCCAGGCATCTGGGGGGCTGAGTGGACAAATGCCTTTATCTTATTTTGGTCCCTAAGATTCCTGAAGGAATGAGGGCAGCCATTTGGAAACCTCAGTTTTTAGCAGTCTAGGGCCACACTCTTCACTGCATTCAACTCCTGGACACCGTATGAACGGGTGTTGTGGCCAGGAGATGGGTGTACGACTGGCAGCGCAGCTAGCATTGCTGTGGAGGAACAAAATATTGGGCTTCTATTAGCTCTTCCAGTCTCCTGCAATGATTTTGGCCGCATTTTGATCACTGCACATTTCGGTACTGCATTACTCTTGGCATTATCCTGCAGCCTCATGCTTTGCTATCTCCACAATTTATTTAAATCCCATCCTTCACTTAATGGTCCCAGGGCCCATTACAATAAGAATAAAACATATCAAATAATAAAACAGAATAAAAAATGCAATGCCTCCCTCCCTCCCTAACAGGACAGCACCCCGAGGAAGCTATTTAAATGACAAAAAGCCTGGTTGAAAGTATATGTTTTCACCAGGTGTCGAAAACTATATAATGTAGGTGCCTGGTGAACCTCAAGAGAGAGGCTATTCCAAAGTCTAGGGGCCACCACAGAAAAGGCCCTCTTGTATGTCCCTATGCCTTGTACCTCTGCAAGATAAGGGACTACAAGAAGGCCCTTTCCTTGTAAATGCTCCTTCATATGCCCAGAACAATGCTTCTGTTCCTATGCCCACAGGTGTAGAATACCACTTTTAAACATTCCTCCTTGTGAGATTAAACAGGCCTCCATGAAAATGATAATATTAAAAATCTGGCATGTCACAGAAGAAAACTATACACATCTCCCTTCCCTCTTTGATTGCTTTCTGTTTTTGTATTCTGTTTTCCTGAGAAAACATATTTCTTCAAACATATTTTCCCTAGAGCTTCAAGCTTCATGCATGAACCCAACATATAGCACTGAAAACAAAACAAAAATGCAGCACAAAATCCTCTAATAGGTGCTGCCTATTCTTATTCTGCTGGTGTATCTGGAAAACATTTTCTAATAGATGCTTAGGAATTTGTTTTGTTTTTCTTTTTACCTCTAACGTGCAATAGAAGGTCAGCGAGAAGGATTCTGTTTTACTGGAGGTTTTAACTACAATACCATACATGTAAAACTGCTGTCATGTTCAAGAGTGAAAGATCTTCATTTCGAAGAAAGAACACCCTTGCCTTAAAACGTTCCTCACATAAAGTTGTACATTTCAACGTTTTAAAAACCAAATTCAAACTGGATGGAAGAATATTTCATAATTGACTGAGAAGGCACTATAAAATTAACTAAAGCTGGGTCTGGTGCCTTAGAAATATTTGGCATAATTCCCTGGAAAGCCACATTTGAACATTTTTTAATATATATTACAAGGCAGACAAGAATAATTATCTTCTCTTGAAGTACTCAGTGTAAGAGAAGCATATTGTTAATGCCTTTTGAAGGAAAACAATGTAGCCTGCCAAATAAGCATGTGAGGGAATTTGCTCCTTTCCCTCTGTTCTTTTTACCAGTTTGATAGTCTTGTGTGAGTGATGAAGGATGTAACAAATAATAGAACTATTTTTTTAACACATTCAAATGTTGATTGAGAATGTTAACATGTATTTGAAGGGAAAATCTTATATTTGTATTACTTTAGTTGGGTTTAGCATCACAAAATTCACTTGAGAACACGCTAGTGAGCCAGTTTGGTCTAGTGATTAGGGAGCCAGACTCTTATCTGGGAATACTGGGTTTGATTCTACCCTCCTCCATGAAACCAGCTGGGTGACCCTGGGCTAGTCACAGCTCTCTTCTGAGCTCTCACAGCCCCACCTACCTCACAGGGTGTCTGTTGTGAGGAGAAGAACTAAAAAAACATAATTCTATATTGACTATGTTAGGGATACATATCACATATATATTAGGGATGTGCATGAATGTATTTTTGACATTTGAATCCAAGTAGATTTGAATGTCACAAAATCCAATTCGATTTGGATATTTAAGATCCAAATGACATAAAATCCGATTCGAATCCATAACATTTGAATCCATGCATTCAAATGTTAGATTCGTATTTAAAGCTATGAATGTCAACAACGTTAGTATCTGTTATACATCTGTATGCATTCTGTAAAGATTCGTATGCCTCCCGTATTTTAAGCATAAGATACGTATAATTTTTGCACAGATTCGTATATGACAGATATGAATCTACATATCTGAATTATCCAATTCGAGTTTGAATGTTCAAATTCAGATTTTCAAAAATCTGCTTCGAATCTTTAATATGTATCAGATAACATATTCATTTGTATCAGATATGTATTCGTTCGTATTGGATACATATCGGATATGTATTCATTCATATCGGATACATATTGAATAGTCATATGAATATGTATGGATAGATTCGTATCAAATAGAATTTTACGACATTCAAATGTGATCTATCTGTATAAATATGGATTTTCAAACATTCGATTAATCATGGAACAAATGCCAAAAAATGCATCTCTGCACCTTGTGATGCAGATTCACAGATCACTACTGTCTATATACCAAAATGTTTGGAGATTAAAGAACTGAACCAGAACATTTATGCTAAAATGAGATTTGAAACACTTTGTTCCTACCAGTCGATCCACTATACCATTCTGTACTACCATGGAGACGTGATAAACTGCTTTTGAGCCACTTTTTTACTGTATGTGAATGCAGCCATGCAGTATTCTAAGGTAGATTGAAATGGATTGGTTGGATATCTGCTATGCCTAATATCTGATAGCAAGCATTCAGTGCCACCTGCAGAAGAAACAAGAAGGGCAAGGCAGGAGAATGGTGGAGACCAATGGATTCATGATATTGTATGGAAGCCATAGATAAACATTATAGATGTCCCTAGTGTCCAGGGAAGCTCATTATGCTTTCGTATGATAAGTCTCATACCCCTTACGCTGGATCTCATCGCAGTTGATGAGAAAGGAAATTTTGCAAAGTATATATTTTTAGAAATATTGAACATCAAGCAAGAAGCCAAATATGCCAACTTGATGTGTGACAGATGATATTATGTAGCAGGAGAGGAGCGGAGAAGGAACTAATGAGGGATTTTGACACTAAATGTTTGGTAAACAAAGATATTGAGGTTACTAACTATGTGTAAACAATGTATTCAAAACTATAAATTAATTTAGGTATGTTTAAAAGTCAGCCCTAGTCTTCCTGAGAGCCCACCTTAAGTCCACATCTCCACCTACCCTTGGAGGCATCTGAAAACACTTCTTCTGCTACTACATTTCCTCTTAATGTGGCAGAAGAAAGCCCCTTGTGGCGATTGTGCTGCCCAGTGCAATTGCTGACTGAGGCATGATCTTCAAAGGCACAAGTTTGCTGCGCTCAGTGTCAAGGAGGAAAAATTGGTTTGGAGAAATCAAAAGCGAGGTGCCACCCTCCACGCCTGTTATGAAGCCACCTCTTCTTTGAATGTCATCCATTACGTCTTATGCTGATTAGCCCACAGTACTGATAACTGGCATGAATGCAGCAAACTCCACTCAAGTTTTTATACTGATCCGTATGCTATGCCTGAATAGGAACAGGCACAATGCTTGCATGCAAACAATGAATCCCAATATGACATGCAATAAATTATCAGGGATTCAGTAGCATTGTGCCAAATGATAAGAATAATTTGGAGAACTGTGGCATGGTGGAAGAATATAAGCTCGGTGCATAGTAGGTCTTCTGCTCAGTCCTTGTAATCTCCATTTAAGATATTTTTATAGTTTTTCCTTTCTAGGATTGAATTCCTTTGGGCCGCCTGATGTATTGAGGACTAGTGCTGAACTGTCAGTGGAATCAACCTAAACTGTGGAAGAAAACAGAGCCAAGAATGGGCAAAGCAAAGTAGTTCCTCTCTTCCATCCTTTTCCCTATGTTTTTGCTCTCTGCAACTGCCCTAAAATTAGGCTGCTTCTAAGGCAGCATCCACAAAGATGTCCCAGCTGGCCAGGATATGGGGCTTCCAAACATCTTGATACCCCGAGGTTGGTGCATTCATATGAACCAACTTCAGTCAGCCCTGGAGTACTCCTAAAAGCCAAGTCTGACAACTTCCAGCTTGGTTGTTCTCAGCATAGAGCGGCAGAAGATAGAGGAAGTGCATTATTGCCTGGGTGATTTTCATACTGGAGCAAAGTTTAGCCATTCATGGTCCAGCACAAAATTTGACCAGCCGGAACCATTGCAAGTACAAGGTTTTGGGGGAAGTGCATGACGTTTTGTTCACTATGCCCTTTGCTTTGCCACCTGCTTGAATCCTGCCCCCAGGAGGATGTGACCAAAGATCAGTTTCTCAAGGAGCAATGCTAGGCAGGAACTGAACTCACACACAAACCCCTCCCATCCCCCACCCCAGAATGCACAAATGTATCAAATGTTTGCTGAAAAATAAAATAGACTTTCCTATAATAGGGAAGGTGTGCATCTTCCTAGTTCCTGGCCCCAAACCCAAGATGGTCGTTTTCCATTTATAGGCTTCTTTTAATCTGGATTTGGACCAGACAAATGTCTTCAAATGAAGGTTGCATTTTACATTGTTGCAGTTTTGTTTTATTTTTTAAACGTCACAAATCAGTGCTCAGTCAGGATTAGATGTTCTGTTGGTTGTCAATCATCTTTTCCATCTGATTGTACTGAGAGATCTGAAGGTATAAATGTGTATGCAGTTATATTCGCTATCATATCATCTGGCTGATAAATATCCAGTGTTTTAGCCAGTGCTGTTGTCTTCTTTGTTGTGGTTCTCAGCTTCTATCTTTTAGTTTAGTTTGCTTTATGCACATTTTGCAATGCTGTCTTCCTGTTAGAAGAGACAATCCTTCCTTGACCCAGCTAGCAAAGTTATATATCCACCAAGGACATCACTCCAAAAGGAAGAAATGACATTCAGATAGTCACACAGCTGGCAATTTGGCAAAGATTGTTAAGGACCTTTATGATAAACTTAAAGTTTATCATGGCTAATTCTTCAGTCTTTACACATGATATAATACTCTGTATTATAATTCAGCCACATGATTGACCGAATATTTGAATATTTTACTTATGGAGGCATTTTAGTGTCAGAGGTAAAGGACAAAAGTTTTCTTTAATAGTGGGTACCAGAATAGAACCATCTGCCGTAGCTAGAAATCATTTAGATGGTTGGCAGAGTCAGTTTATGAGATAACAGATCTCTGTCATCCAAACCTCCTTCTTAGTTCCTGAATCCCTGCTGACTGACACCTCAGGTGACCCCTTCCCTTTATTAAATGAAAGGGTCAGTCAGCAATAATAGACTAACATGAATATATATTTTTTATTTTGGTTGCATTGCAGAGAATGCTATTGCTGTGTGCATGATTATTTTGACATGATTAGGGATGTGCACGACTATTCATAACAATTTGAAATTTGTACAAATTTGGCTGAATTTGGCTTTTGAATTTGAACTAAATGTTTAAAAACATTTGTACAAAGCTTTGCTACAGATTTGTATAGGATTCGTATCTAACATTCGTATCAAATCCTACAGCATTCAAAGGAATTTATTTAAACGCATAGGAATTTTCTTATATTCGATTAGATAAGAATCGAATAAAACAACTGTGCACATCTCTATTTATTTATGTATTTGTTTGTTTACATTTTTGTCCCACTCCATACCCGAAGGTCTCTGGGCAGATCAAAAGCAAGATACATATTAAAACAAGATACAGATTTAAAACAGTTTTTTAAAAATCAACAAATTTAAACCAGTACACTGCATGTACAGTACATCCTTAGGCATGATATGCACAGAAAGAGTACTGTTTTTTACTACCTGGTTATTGTTTCATTAAATAAGTTGAATCACTTTTTAAAAAGCAGTAGGCTAGAAGCAGTACTATTGCTACTAAGAGTACTCAATAATTCCTATTAATATTGCTGTTGATGTAGTATTTTGCAATTCACACAACTGTTACCCTTAATTACATCGAATATTGCATGACTGCTTTGCTAGGTTTTCCAAGTTTCTTTTGGCTGTTCTGCTTTACCACCCCAGTTACTGAGCAGTTGGCACCAGTTGCTAGAGGGATGGAAATCAGGAAAATGTGACAGGAAAGAAATGAAACATTCCTTTTCTTGGAATCTTTCCAGACTGCATTTTCTTTTCACCTAGAAACACTGAGAGTGAAAAAGATGCATAAGATGGTGTGGTAGGTAAGTAGAGAAAGCATGAAATTACCTAGGGAGGATGATTTTCTTTCCTAGACAGAAATTCCAGGACTATAGATAGACTACTGTTTCCAGTGCTGACTGTATCATCCAGGTGTATGCTGCACTTAGAGAAGCATTACTCAATTAGATGGACTCCCAGGTGTAGAGATGTTGTTGGACTGTTGGACTATTACTCCTATCATTCACTTAATTAAGCCTGAACACTACTGCCTAGATAAGATGAGAGTTGTAGTCCAACAGCATCTGAGTATGTGTACAAATTAAAACCGTATGTTTGTTTCAACATTGAACCGAACACCCATTTGTTCAGGTTGGTGGAAAACCATTTGGGGGGAGTTGCTAACAGGAAAACTTCATCTATATCTACTGAATTCTGAACAACTGATCAGCACAATCACTGCTTTTTGAAGAAGGTACCATGTATGTAATTCGAGTTGTGTCTGGATCAAAAAAGATATTAGGCATAGCAGATATCCAACCAATCCATTTCAATCTACCTTAGAATATGGCTGCATTCACATACAGTAAAAAAGTGACTCAAAAGCAGTTTATCATGTCTCCGTGGTAGTACATTAATCCACATTTAAGACCAGAAAATGTACTTGTAGAATATATTATGTGGCCTTTAATGTAAAGGTAATATGGGATCATTAGCATCAACATGTTACCACCCATACCCCACCTTTTTTTAAAGAAAAAAATGTGGGTATGCAACTTATACATGCACAAGCAAACCTGTGTCCATAATGGAATCAAGTGATTGCCTGAATGTAGCCAAGCTGAAGCAGGGAATTTCCCTCCATTCAAGCAAATTTTAACAGCAGTAATTCTAACCATGGAACTTAAAGGAAGAATGGTACTCTCATACTATAACTTCATAGACCTCAATCCTTCTTATGGTGAAATACTGTAAATGGACATTGTTCAGCCTATCAAAATATACTTGATCTTCCAATCTAAATATTTATGAAAAGTGCATACCTTTCTATTTCTATTTCTCTTCTGGAGTTTGTCCTTGCTAGGGATATGCACAAATGCAATTTTTGGGATTTGATTCAAATCGAATACCTTAAAATTGGATTTGATTCAAATGTTTAGAGTTTTAATTTAACCAAATTCAATTTGAATTAAGCAAATTTGAATTTATTTGTTCAATTTTTTTTTATTCGAATTTGCACTTATGAGTGTCGACAACATTCGTAGATGCCCATACAGATCTTCCCCAGGTCAGTATGCATCTGTACGCATCTGTACATGTCTGTATGCATCCTGTAGTTATCCCATATGCAACCTGTTTTCATCCTGTGCGGGAAAGAGGCGGACACAGCATGTACTAACCCGTACACATATGAATGTCCAAATAATTCAAACAAATAGATCCAAAATTCAAAATTCAAATTGAACCTTTAAATTCGAATTTAAGGACATTCGATTTGAATTTGGATGTCGAAATTTGGTCAATTCGATCTAATTTTGAATGCATTCAAATATTCATGCACATTCCTAGTCCTTGCTCTTCTGATATTAACTCTAAGGGATCACTTGAGGGGCATACCCAGTTTGGCACCTGGCCTTACAGTACCAATTTATAACTTGGAAATAGAGATCTCACAGATGTTCAGAAACCTGTGATGGTTTAATCAGATCAGCTATTTTTTTAAAAAAATCCATCTTTTTTTTTAAAAAAACAACTCAAGCTAAAAAAGCATTCTGAAATGTAAACTAGATGAAAAACAAACTCCAGTGAATGTGAAAAAAAAAATACATCAGTGTGTCATTTTACAGTTGATGGAAAATTAGGACCAGATGAAGTTTGGAGGCCCTGGGCATTTAATCTTCCTGGCGTTGGTCAATCCTTTGTGAAACCAGAATTGGTTTGCATTTCCTTGGTGTAAGCAATACTGTGTTTGTTTGTTCAGGAGCATAATCTGGTAAAGAAAAAGCAAAGAGTTTAGGTATTTTTATTTGCAAAAACATGTTTGAGAAGAACCTCCATGGAAGAAATTGCATACTATTCACAATTCTAAGAGGCCTTGAAAAGCAAAATGGAGCGTTGTATTTGTTTTGCAGGGACATCTTTCTAAAGAGCAAGTCACTTTAACATAGGAAGGACATTCTGTTTGCTTGGATTTTTCTTAGAGGACTTCATTGTGCCTTTAGGACAGTTATGGCCAACCCATGACATGCATGTCACAGGTGACACACCAAGCCCTTTTGGGTGACACACATGGTCACCCTGGCACCTGGGCGTGTAGTGCTTGTTTGTTCTTGAAGTGTACGAAATACCAACTTTCAATTGAAGATTTAGCAAATGTAAAGAATTTTATTTGCTTTTGCTTTTAATAAAATACATATATCAAAAATATAACTTTTTTACTAGAGCTACAAATATCACAAAATTATGGATATTTCTAGATGTGACACAGCACCCGAGTTAAGCTAGGTTTTCTTGCAAATTTTGACACACTGAGCTCATCACTGCTTTAGGACAAGGGACATTTTGTGTTAGATCTATCACATGCATTGACTGAGTCTACAACTCAATGTTCGAACACTCAAACAGTAATTTAGGCCCTGTCCAGACAGAAAAATGGCACATATCTGTACCAATCCCATCATATCTCCACTACATTCCCCCTAAATTTCACCTGGTCTTGTGGTTAGAGTGCTGGATTCATATCTTGTAGATACTGGGTTTGATGCCACACTTCTCCATGAAGCCAGCTGGATGACCTTGAGGCAATCACAGCTCTCTTTCAGAGCCTTCACAGCCCCAGCTACCTCACAGCGGGTGTTTTCGCACTAGCTGCGGAAACCAGATTAACCCCCCCCCATAAGTAGGATTAAAGACACACATTGGAGTCCTCTTCTGTGACTGAACATCTGTACTGTTTGTCCATCCTTTTGTTTCAGAATGAGTCACCAGTGTGATTACTGTAGAAAAAAATAATCTAACACCTGTTTAGTTGGTACCCTTTGAATAATGTTGAGCTGTTGGAACTGTTGAACCACTGTGCAATTGTTAAAGGTATTGATGAAGATTTTTATGTCAAAATACTATGGTTTTCTTGAAAGTATTTTCATTTTTGCTAACCTTTCAAAGACATCTTTTGTCTGTCATTTGGAGACCTGGGTCCATGCACATTTCTTTCTTCCAGACTTACCATAAGAACTGAATAATATTTTTATTTATTTATTTATTTATTTATTTGTATTTCAATCAGTGAGGAGAAATGACTTTTAAGAGACCTCTGCAGGATCTGCATGGGACCTTAATGTTATCATGGGATGCCACTGGAGCCGTATTGGCTGCTTATCCGAACAGCTGAAGTAGACCAAAAATATCTGGAGGAGGCCTGGTTGGGAAACAGTGGTCAACTCTGAGCCATATGAGGTCTTGCAAAACCTATGTCGGGTGTTTTCATTCTATTGTAGCAGAATGAATGAAAACTCAGGGGGAAAATAAATTTTGTCCTCAGAAATTCTGTACCAGTTTGCATTATACAACATGGCTTGACAAACACCTTAAAAAATGGGGAAAGTAACGCTCCCTTTGGCTTTATGTAAGGGATTTATATGTAGCCTTGAGAAGAAAAAGAAGGAGGAGGAAAAGGAGAAAATCATGGGAGCTATTTTCCTTTAACTGTATTCTAGATGAGAGGAGTGTGGTTCTTTGAAAAGAAAACAAAAAGAGTTTGGTGAGGCACAGTTGCCTAAAGTCTCTAGGAGACTGTGCTCTATTAGGTGATTAAATAATCTGTGATGATCACACACATAGATCTAAGAGGTCGGAGTCACACAGCTGCAGTTTCATAATGTTGGCTATATTTGCCATGTCTGTGAGCAATTGGCTCAGGGTTCCACAGCTTGTAGCGGAGTATTATTCCTTCTTTTCGTCGTCACCTCTGTGCTGGGTTTTCTAAAGAAATATTGCAACATTAAGAGAAATAAGGCTTCTTCTTGTGTAGTTTATTGACGCAAAGACAATATTTCTTGTGTGTGGTTCATTGCTTAGAAGATCAGAAGTACAGTGAGCTGAAAACCAGCAGAGACACAAGGAATAGTAATGTAATCTTGTCATCTGATACGGTGAAAAAGAGAAGGAGGGAGGAAGGCTGTTTAAACTCTCTCACACACACAGACACACACTCACACACACCCCTTGGCTGACTAATATGGTGCTTTTAGAAGCTTGCTGAACTTCGAGAAATGTTTGATGATTAATCATGTACTCCTTCTTGGTCTCCTGTATTTGCCTCTGGGTCACAGGAATGTGTGCTGATTTTGGTAAAAATAAAAACTTGTGCTTTTCATTATAGGCTGTAAACATTCATAGCAGAAAGCCTCGAGAGAACAATCTTCTCCTCCCACTAACTCTATAGAAATATTAAATACTGAAACATACCAAGGCTATTTTTACAGTGCCAAGTCAGTCGCAATACATAGACCAAGGATTAAGTTCAGGTTTTAAGGTGTATGACAACAATGAGAGTCTCCATTTCTGAAATGGCATTTGCTTTGTATGCAGAGGACCAGGTCATCTTCAGTGAAAACAGTTCTGACATGGAAGGAGATTAAAAAGATAACAACAAGAAGGTGAAACCCACAGAAATAGGACTTATCCCTCTAATAGCTTGCTAGTAGCTAAGAGTAAACACATAGGGTGAATCCCCACAGCAAGCTTATTTTGAATTCAAAACGTTTTCAATCCTGGCAGACCCCACGTCAGTTTGGCTTAACACGCTTTGCGCATGTTAAATCGCCCCAAAGCGTTGTAAATGTTAATCCCCATTTCAACAGGTCTCACTTCGGATCCTGCGCTTGATACGTGTTACATTTTTTACTGTGGGGACCCTACCATTTTAAGGGATGAGAATCCATGTTTAGGGTTTCCCTCTCCCAATAGCTTGCTTCCAAAGACATTGATTTCAGTGTAAAAATCCACCCTTAACAGCAGCGCTACACTATAGCGATGGAACCACTTCACACCTGATTAACAATGTTGCAATTTTCCGCAATTCTAAAAGTTCTGACCTTTAGAAAGGGAAAGGAAGGGAGGGAAGCAGCTGAGGTTTTGTGTGAATGTTTAAAGCAAAGGGGCTTTAGTTGCCGCTGCTGCTGTGTGCCCTGAGCAATGGGGAGAGGAATCGCTGGCTGGCTGCCCACTGCCATTTTTCCTCCATCCATGGAAGCGGCAGCCACCCAGCTACCCAGTTAGGCTCCGTGAAGGGGTCCCTTATGGGTGGCGCATCCATGCCAGGAGGAAGAGGGCAGGGCAGCCCCAAAAAGTGGCTTTTAAAAAGTAGCCACTTGAGTCCTCCATTGAGTCACGTACGCCACGTACGATCCTCAGAATCCAGATTGAACGCGATTAAGTTAAAAGTAATGGGAACAGGCAAATTCGTGTTTGCATCCGGTTCTATTATTTCAGTTTAGGGAAAGCGAAATAAGCTTGTCATGGGGATGCGGCCATACTCTATTGACTTTACACTTACTGTTAATCCCTTTGCATTTCATTGCCATCCTAATGGCAGCTGTAATGGATGCATATCCATGCCCAGTGTGATCTTGGTGATCTTTTCTATCCCTATTCAGAGCCTGTGTGTAAGAGAGAACATTTGGGGACATCCATAAAGTATGGTTCAGCTACAAAGCCGTTTCATAGTCAATGGTAACTGATACTTGGGCACTGGAATTCTCATACCTGTAGCTGAGTTTGAAAGACAACCCCCCTGGCATTATTCGTGAAGAGGCAGCCCCTCATCTTTATGAAGGATTTAAGCAATTAAGTAATTGTAACAGGAACAGGAATGTTTACATCAAAGTTGTTGGAGCTGTAATTTCCAAGTCAGATTGTTTTGGATTGGGGCAGAATAACGCCCTTAGGTATTTCCACCAAAGTAATTTCAGACAAATGCCAACGCTAGATGTTTTGCTTGTTTGTTTTACTTTTTTCAGTTATCAGAAACAAGATTTCCCCCTTGGCAGTTTCTTTATAAAAAGACAAATGTCTGTTATGTGTTGCCTGTATGAATGTACTGATGGGCTTGCCTTTGTGTATGTCTGGGAAAAGGAAGGCTGATATTAAATTAAGCACTAAGCAAACTTCACAAATAGCATTTGAGGACACCTATGAGCCAGTTTGGTCTAGTGGTTAAGGAGCTGGACTCTCATCTGGGAATACCGGGTTCGATTCCGCCCTCCCCCATGAAGCCAGCTGAGTGACCTTGGACTAGTCACAGTTCTCTTCTGAGCTCTCACAGCCCCACCTACCTCACAGGGTGTCTGTTGTGGGGAGAAGAACAGAAGCTTTGTCAGCTGCTTTGGGTGAGAAAAGGGGGTAGAAAAGCCAACTCTTCTTCTTCTTCTTCTGTCTCTGTTCAGGAAGAGCACTGCATGTTTTTTTCAAAGCTGTGCTGAACAATCACATCCTCTGGTTTGAAAAACCTGCAGCCAAAATTGGGGGGTAGAAAATGATGAAAAACCTTCATTTATCTTGGAATATTCCAAGATGACTGAAGGGTTTTCATATTAATTGTTTTTAAACAGGTCTGCAAAGAAAAATGCCTCTAAACATTCTGTGGTGTTAAACAACGAAAGTAGTAGCTTCCCTCAAAAATCTCTGGAAAAATTGTTTTTCCTTCTAATTGTTAGGCTGTTCTGGTGAGATGTGAAAGAATATGAGGAAAATAAACACTTTTAGGCTATGTCTGTATAGAAAGGTAAAACTGTTAAGGCCGTCTGATCAGATGTTGGTAGCATCAGCTATGTTCAAAGGGCGATGAAATTCTGATCAATTTAAAAATACGATTTAAGCATCTTTTTCTTCAAAGGATCATTTTTAATTAACTTGTTAGGTCCAGCCAGAAAGGATGCTTTTTATGGGCACTTTTGGCCATAAGCTGAACATTTTGAGCACCCTGATAAACAGACGACTACCAGCTGATTCCATTATCAGGGCTTGTCAGGGCTTACTTTTCTGGTAGCTCAGGGCTGGATTGGATTCCAGCACTATCATGCTGGTTTAACTATTTCAGTCACAGCACTGTGTTGTACTGGCAACTAGTTTTGTCAGACAAAGTTACAATTACTTGTAGGAATGCAATGCTGTCTTGTGACTGTGCTTTATATGCCAAATACCACTGTGGAGATTCATGGATGGTATTCATTAATATCCTCTCACAGGACAGAATTTAATCACTTACTATTTAATTAATTCTATTAATATTTAAGCTTTCTCCCTTTCTTTCCTTGGCCAGTGACAAAACTGTACTTTGTTGAAAGTGAATCACTGTAAGGAACCATGGTGTTTTGGTATTAAATATTAAGTGTCCAAAGTTTACTTTATCTGAAGGTCCTACATAACCTAGAGATGTGTCCCTACATATCTATGACCCTTTCAACACTTGGCCTTTTTCTGGAATATATCTTTGGTTAGGGGTCTGTTCTTTGCATGCTAATGCAGACTATGGGAGGTTTCACCTGGTTCAGCATGTGGAAAGCAGGCCCCTATTCCAGGACACATTCCAGGCTAGGGCCAAGTGCAGAAAGGGTCAAAGAGATCTATGCTTAGCAGGTCCCTATAGCACAATTTGGTGAAAGCATGCATGATGCAATATACAGTCATTTCATTTCCATTGTATTTGTATACTACCTTTCCAAAAGAAAACTTGCCCAGGGCAGTTTACAACAAACAGAAAATACACAATGCAAAATAATAGTAGAAGCATTATAATAAAAATATATTATAAAAATGGCATGTCAAACAAAATGTTGCAAAATAAGCCAACACACACATACACACATAAACACACAAACACACACACACACACACACACACAAATATTGAGGCAGCTGAGGCCAAGTACAGTCCAGAGGAGCTGACCAAAGGCCCAGTCCCACAAGAATCACCTCCTCCAAGATGTCTGTGCCCAGCCAGGCTGGAGAGCCATCCAGAGAGCAGATACCACCACTAGACTGCCCCAGGAGGGACAGCATAAGCAGCTGTCCTTTATGGTCTCTGGTGTAGCTGATGCCAGAGGCCTTTTTGTACAAGGGGTTTTCGAATGCATGGAGGGTACGTTGGGACGCAGCATTTGCTCTTGCGGGTGGCGGATCCATTCCAGGCCGCCTGCAAGCGTCCCAATGTGCCCTCCATGCGTTCGAGTTTCAGAGCACTAAAAAGTTCTCTGAAACTGTCTCGGCGCGTTCTGACCTGTCCCAGAGAGAAAGCATTTGCATGCTTTCTCTCTCTGTGACAGCTCGGCCCATCCCCTGGGCTTCTCCCATCGGCTCCTATGGAGCCAGTGTGGGCAGCCCGGGTGCCTTCTTTCCCTGGGTTCCTGCTCACTCCTGAACCCCAGATTGGGCTCTGGGGGTGGGCAGGAACCCCAGCCAAAAGCCCCCAACCCATCCCCAGGGTCGCGCCTGCATGTGTGAAGGGTCTTACCTTCTCCTGCAGGCCCCATTCTGTGTAGAAAGGTCAGGCCATTCTGAGCATGCTCAAGGGGGTGGCCCCTCATTGTCTGGGCACCTGCCTGGGCTCTATTGGCCATCTGAGCATGTGCGGGTGCCCAGCCAATGAGGGGCCACCCCCTCGAGCATGCTTAGAATGGCCCGGCCTTTATACTCAGAATTGGGCTTGCAGGAGAAGGTAAGACCCCTCACTCACACACTCGCGGCCCAGGGGGATGGGTTGGGGGCTTTTGGCTGGGGTTCCTGCCCACCCCCGGAGCCCGATCTGGGGTTTGGGAGCGAGCAGGAACCCAGGGAAAGAAGGCATCTGGGCTGCCCACACTGGCTCTCAAAGCATTCCTTACCTGCCCTTGTGCGAACGGGAAAGTGTTCTCAACCCGTTTGGGGGGAAGCGTTCCGAGGTGTCTTTGCCTTGGTGCAAAATGGCCTCAGGTGAAGTCCAGAGCATCTGACAAGAAAGGCCAGTCCTGCAAGGAAGCAGCTCCAAATTATCAGTGCCCATCCAGGCTGGAGAGTCATCTAGAGGGCAGAGCGGTCTAGGCTGCCACCAATAGACCACCTCCCCCAAAGGGATGGCATTGTTCTCCTCTTCTTCCTTGCACAGGGCTTCCAGTTAAACATTGCTTTTAATACCGTTCCTGCATTTACCTACATCTAGATATAAGATGCAGTTTTTATTTTTAAAGTTGTCAATAATACTCCGTGGTTGTATCCCCAAACAACTTATTTGCCTCTCTAGTTTCCATCTACCATCACTCTATTCAAGTGGACTTTAAAAGTGCCGTGCAATTCTGGAATAAGCATCCGCATGAGGCTCAGCAAAACGCGCATTTAAAATGCACCTTTCGTCCCCACGGAAATGTGTTTTGCTTGCCCGCATCTTTTTCTCCCCGCACCCTCTCTTGTTGATAGGGTGCCGGCAGGAAAGGGGAGGGACTGCGCTCTGCGCGGCCACAACCAGGAAGAAATTCTCGACAAGTTCAAAGGAAAAATATCCATCAGTTCTCTGTTCGTCTCCCAGATCTCCGCCCCTCAAAATGACTTCCCGTGCCAGCAAAGGCAGCGGCTGCAGCCATCGGCCACACAATCGTTTGCTCATTCACTCTCAACACTTTCACAGATCACTGTCAAAATCCACCTGGTAGAGCAGCAGTGACTGTGGCGGTGACTTCACACCTGATAACAATTGCAACAATGTTGCAATTCTGCACTATTCTGGTTCTTTGAAAGTTCTGAGCTTTAGAAAGGGAAAGGAAGGGAAGCTGCTGCACTTCTGGGAGATATGTGAATGTTTTATGGCTGTGTTTGCAGGTGGAAATCCCCGCCCCTTTTGCCACGGAGCGTCCCCATGGTACATGCTGCCAGGAAAACCTGTGACTTCCAAAACGAGCACTGGGACTCTTTTTTTTTGTTGCGGATTTTCCTCCTTTTGTAGTGCTGGAAGCTCATTGAAAAGCTGGGCATGGGGGCGCTCAGAGGCAAAAGAAGATTTTTAGAGGGCTTTAAATTGCTTGGGGACAGGGCCCATCTTTCTCTTTACCCAACTGTGTTACCTTTCTTGTGTTTTTTAGGGTGAAACTGGAGCTACATCTGTATTCATATCTGATATTTGATGAACTTGCTTGGCTTTCTCTTTTCCAGATCTGTCATTATGAGTAGAGATGACACAGAAGAGGTACCACAACCCTGGAGATCCTAGTCATAAAGAAGCCCTTGCTGCTGGGAAATATGATAACTACAGTTTTCAGGAATGCCTTTGGTGGAATTGGAGAAGTTTTGTAATGGATTGAAAATTGCAGCCTCCAGGCTTCCTGGATGTAATGGCATTTCAACATGCTCAGAGTTATTCAGATCTGTCACACAAAAGCATAAAACCTGAAATATGGCGCCCTTGATCTCACCATCCAAGTAGTTTATTCAGTGGATGGTAGTGACAGTTAAATTTAAAGAGAGCCAGAATTGCAGCCCTGCTGGTCAACTTATAAAATAGATAATCTATCAGGATGATCAACGTACCCTTTATGCTAAGACCCAAAGACAGACTGAAATGGACACACCAAGGCTGTGGTCTCACCTTCACTTTAAACCTTCTTCAGTCCATCTTGAGGTTTGACTGCTCACACCTTTCCATTTCTATCCAATTTATTTGTGGGCTTTAACTGTCCAATGAGCACTCTATAAAATGCATCTCCCTGAACCTGTACAATCAATGCAGGGAACTTTGTCAGCCCAAGGAAACCCTATTCTATCGTGTGCTGGTGATACTCCTATAGAGTTTCTAGTTCTGGGTCGCCACCATGGATGAGGGGAGAATCAGTGCTCGACATTTCCACCTGCTGCAAGGACTACAAAAACTCAGTAGCCAGCTGTCCCACCTGCTTTATAGGGTTTTTTCCTAATTATTATTATTACTATATAATGTATTAGTTGTTATAACATGTAATGTATTTTTGACTCATGTAAACTGCCTTGGGCAAAAATTGTCTTTGATTTGAGTTGTTGACTATACTTATTTGCTGTGCTTCTTTGATGTAATGATTGAATTTGTTTTGTATTTTGTTTTTCCCTTTGTTGTAAACTGCCTTGAGCAGATTTTACATTTGGAAAGGCGATATATAAATAAAAATGGAAAATGGAAATGGGTCTGACAGACATCTGCCCAAAAGGAATCTCACTAGCTGTAATTTTATCGGACAATCATGTGAACAATATGGTAGCAGAATATGTGCAATCTTCTTTTCAAAAACACCATAAAAGGATTAATATATGGTTGGTCATAATGGGTTTTTAAGTTAATAGCTCAGGCTACTGAGATGCATTGACTGGGTCTGTTAGAAAGTGGCTAGCCCAAAAAGTGCTGTTGCTGGAAAACCTGTGACCAGCACTAGGTTTCCTGGGAAAGTGAGGCTAGAGTGGGGTTGCTTGGATGAGATAGGAAGCATCACTGTGGCACAGTGCAATTTTGCATCCTCCATAATGGAAATGTTTCTGTCTACCACTGAAAAGATGTCTCCTTGCTCAGAAGCAGAGACAGAGAATGTTTCCTGTTCAGCAGCAATTGTGGACACCTCTTCCATGCACATCCTGAGAACCAGCCTGAGAAGAAGTGAAAGTGTTAGCTTACGCTACCCTTTCCTAATGATTAATATTGAGATGAAGAAGAAGAAGAAGAGTTGGCTTTTCTACCCCACTTTTCTCACCTATTTAAGGGGACTCAAATTGGCTGACAAACCTCCTATTCTTTTCCCCACAGCAGACGTCCTGTGAGGTAGGTGGGGCTGTGAGAGCTCAGAAGGGAGCTGTGACTAGCCCAAAGTCAACCAGCTAGATTCATCTGGTATTCCCAGATAAGAGTTCGGCTCCCTAACCACTAGACCAAACAAGCTAAACAAACAAACAAATCACTTTAAAGTTTTAGAAATACATTATTCCTAACTGCTATCCAAATTTGTGACTTGCTTTTCTCACCCATTTAAGGGGACTCAAAGCGGCTGACAAAGCATTCTTCTCCCCACAACAGACACCCTGTGAGGTGGGTGGGGCTGTGATTGCTCAGAAGAGAGCTGTGACTAGCCCAAGGCCACCCAGCTGGATTCATCTGGTATTCCCAGATAAGAGTCCGGCTCCCTAACCACTAGACCAAACAAGCTAAACAAACAAACAAATCACTTTAAAGTTTTAGAAATACATTATTCCTAACTGCTATCCAAATTTGTTATATTCATTACATAAATATCGGAACTTTTGAGGGTTAAATTACAAATCTGCGGTCTTCAGTTTATACCCTGCCTGTGGCCCTTCCTGAAATATCTACTTGATCAGTGTTGAAAATAAGATAGCAGACTAAGTGGATTTTGTTTAATGAGGATCATACAGCTCTTGATTCTCTCAGGATCCGTTTTGCAGATACTTTTTACACTGGCTGCTATAAAACTTCCAAAGCCCAGTCATTTACTATTTCTGGATTTTGTCCCTCAGAAACCATGGGCAGCAGAGGGGAAGAGCAGGGAGACCGGAAGCAGGTGTTCCTTATCGTCAGCTAGTGTCTCTCTTACTTCCTCAACTGGGGTGGCCTCTGCCTGCTTAAATAAATTGGGAGGCAGAACACGTCACCACGCCTACTCTTAGCAAAGCAAAACACCTCCCCCATTCCTCAGTATGCTCAGGAGGCCCATTTCCACTTACGAATGGCCTTTCCAACCTCTAATAAGTTCATCCTGATGCCATGTATTGAGTACTTGTTCTTAAAGCAATTTACTGGATATCGCTACTGAGAAGTTTCAAGGCAACTTACAAGATTATATGCATCAGTTAATATAATTTATAGAAATCTAAACATACTGCCACAACAAAATGTGGCCGCATCCGCACATATTTTTAAGAAGCAGCTCAAAAGCAGCTTTGAGGTGATAGGGTGTGGATGTTAGGCTCCCCACCCCACTTTTAATACACAGGAAAAGGCAGTAAATCTATTTTGAAAGTTGCCTTTGATGTTGATGAAGGTGCTAACGTGTGGATGCTTCTTTCAAGTTACTTTTGAGCCACATTTTTTTAAAAAAAAGTTTGTGTGGATGCAGCCTCCATTAAAGTGATCCTATAATCTCTAACCAGCTATAAAATCATATCAAAGAATAAGAATTCTGCCACTGTGAAAAACAGAACTGTTGGAACTAACCACATTCTTCCCAGATATCCCAGTTTCTAAGTCCTTGAATGAATGGTGAGCCAAAATGTCAGCAACTATCTCTGGTGGGTTGTGCTACAGAGACAAAACAGCGTTAAATATCAGCCTGCTTGTTTATGTCGTGGAGAAGGTGGGGAATCATCTTTGCAGGATATTGGAAACAGGCTAATGGAGTTTGAGACCAGGTCTTCCATGTCTCCCTTTTGGGTGGAGGTGGCTTCATTTGGGTTGGGCAGAGGGCATTCTGTGGGGAAAAGGCACTCTCTTAGTCTCCATTTTGGAGGGAGGAGTTGTCATTTTCTTTGTTACCTGTCTGTAGGCATGAAAAAGTACCCTGCACAGAAGATGCATCTGCTAGCGTGAGCACTACGAAGTGTCTGTTGTTGTTAGGGATGTGCAGGAAGCCAATTTCCCCCATTAGATTCAATGTGAATTGAATGGCGGAATATTCAGCTTCAAGTGAATCTTGGATGGTGAAGGTGCACAAGCAGCTCCAGAGGCCTACCTGGCTCCTGGATGATTGTGGGAGTGACAGCTGAAGATGTGGAGGATGCACCCTGGCCACATTTGGGGTTAAGGGCGTGCAGCCAGGAGGGACAGGAGGTCAGGTCCTATTCTATCAGAATAGCCCACCAACCCTTCCAGGCCTGAGGTATAAGCAAGGAATTCACACAGAAACAGATTTACAAAAATGCATAGATGTCTAGTTTATTGACCAACAGCAGAAAATGAAGGAATGTGTGCCTGGCAGCACCTTCTAAAGGGACCTTATCAGCAAGGTCACACCTGTGAAAGCATGGACAACTAGAGTAGTTGCCAGAGGAATGCACTATTTAGCAGGAATGCGAGGGGGCAAGGGCTGCTCTTGGTGAGAGAATAAACTGGCAGGGGTGCAGCTCTCACAGTAGATCCGCCCTTCATCAAGGTTTCAATGAAGCTTTGACAAAGGCCGGATCCATTCAATTCATAGGCAAATGGGTTTGATTCACCCACAGATGTTGAAATTTTTACTAATTTGTACAAATTTCAAATGTGCCGAATATTAATGCACATCCCTAGTTACACAAGAACATAAGAACATAAGAGGAGATCTGCTGGATCAGGCCACAACACATCTAGTCTAGCATCCTGTTGCACACAGTGGCCCACCAATTGCCCATGGGCATCCCAAGGAGAGACAAGGGCAAACGTTCTCCTGCTTTCCAATCCCAGCAAATGGCCTTAAAAGCATCCTGCTTGTCCCCCCCCCAGCCTGAAAGATGCACTTAGGCACACATTCTAGTAGCCGTTGATACATCTGTTGTCCATAAACTTGTCTAACCCTTCCTAAAAGCCATCTAGGCTGGTAGCTGTTTCCACCTCTTCTGGCAGCAAATTCCATAGACAGATGACCCTCTGGGGGAAGAAATACCTCCCCTTGTCTGATCTAAATCTCCTACCCATCAGCTTCACAGAGTGCCCCCTCATTCTAGTGTTGTGTGATAGAGAAAAGAAATGTTCTCTCTCCACCTTTTCTATACCGTGCATGATTTTATAACTTCAAACAGGTCCTCTCATAAACACCGTCTTTCCAGTCTGATTTCATGAGGGAGTTGTTCCAGCACCTGTAGTTGCTGTAGTATATGGAGAAGGGGTGGCAGCAGTTGCTTTCTTGAACGGATGAAGATTCCCTGGCTTGCTAAGTGGATACACAACCTTAATCGAGTGTGGCATTTCACAACATGAGGTACTGCAAATATATTTTATGGTTATAAATTTTTCTAGGAGCGTTTTTATATATACTTATTGCCTTCTCATGCATGCATTCATTCATCTTACACCTCTGCCCACATTTCAATATTACACTTTCTGCATACAACTCCTCTGTTCCCCAAATGAGTATCTTGGTACAAATCCTAGGAGAGCAAACTGCTGAAGATGTTCTTTCTCCTCAAAGTGTTCTGGAAGAGAAAGTGATTTTGTTCTGTAGTTAATTGTTTCATTGCCAATGCAGTGAGGAAAGCAAAGCTCAAAACCATGAATCATAGTCCATACTTGGCCCTAGCTGTGGAATAGTGTATCCCCACTGGAGGATTCTCATTTCGGTTTTCTGGCTGCTCATTGGCCTCATCTATAGTGGAAATTGCCGGCCCACATATGTAGAAATAAAACTCTAATAATTGGCTTGTAGAATGGTTGTCAACAAGAAAGCAAAGTGTAACTGCAGATGTGTAACAACATACCCATTTCTTGAATAAGGAGCCCTACACTTTGTTTCCAAGGTACATCTTTTGTTGCTTATATTTATTCAATTTTGCTTACATTTGCACTGGTCCATTTAACCATCTCTTGGGGCCAATCAATTAATTATACATCACTTTTTTTTGTCTAGCTGCATTTCATAATGATTTGTAAGCAGTAGCATTGATTTTTATGCTTGTCCTCCTTGTGAATTTGTCTCCATTTGCTGTCATGCCCATCCACCTTTGTAAAAGACAAGAGCTAAAGGTGACTTATGCATCCATTTAATTTCTCAAGGATGGAAGATTATTTATGAGCATCATTTGGCTTGTGTGGCATGTTCCCACCGCTAAATGATTGCATCAGCATTTAAAGATTGCATACTGCAAAGATGACATTTGGCTTCCAGATGCATTGATACTGAAATGGTGGGAGGAATCTTAGAAAAACTAGCCAGATTGTTGTGTGTCTGTCTATCTGTCCATATTATTTATGCAGCTGCATGCTATTTGCATGCCATGCATTTATATTTAATTGTAAAATAGTCTACAGTATTGAATGGAATTCCATATAAGTGAATGGGTCTGTACAAAACGATGCCACCCATACAAACGGCCGATTTTTAGAGAATGTTAGTGGTTAGTAGTAGCAGTATGTTTATTTATAGCCACTGACAAAATATTAAGGAATTTTAAACATTTCTCCCCAAAGTTTATGAAAACCAATTTTTTTTTGTTGAAAACTTGTTAAAAAAAACCTCGATAGATTTATTGGAAGGCAGAACCCATCCCGTGGAGCTTTTTTCACCCCACAGCAGTGGGGCAACATTCAGCATCTTTTTACTTTTCATTTTCAAGGACATGCTGTGCCACTACTGCAGGCAATGGTGCATCCTGTGTGGTGGACAGGAAGCCATGTTGGAGGGATGGCACAGCTTCCAATCGGCCCACCAGGTGGACCGGAAGCAGCTGGGCCATCCCTGTGTGGCTTCCAACCATTCTGTCTGTCATCCAGGAAGTTGCAGCAGTGGAATGGCACAGTTTCCGGCAAGTCTGAAGGTAACCTTATTTATGAAAGCTCCAGCAGAATCAACAAATGAGACTTTAATGTATCAAAGCTAGAATGATTTGCTTCTCCAGCAAACTGAATAACTAACATTTCTTCTCCTCTGGAGGCATGGTACCAGAAACATAAAGATGGGCAGAAAGTCTTCTGCAGACCCACAGACTCTAGAGCTAGAAAGAGTGGGCACACACTGATGCTTTCTAGGTTCTTGTTGAATTCAAGGAAAACAGTGACAGTAAAGGTGTTAGTGCGTGGGTGTCTGATACTTTGTAGTGATGGCACATTATGCCACCGCTACTGTGGATTTACCTGCTGCAGAATGGGCAACACTCGCTCCACAGTATCAGGTAAATTCAAAGTTTCCTGCAGCTCAGCTCCCATTGGCTGCCCCATCCCACATGAAACATGCCTCAGCATGCGTGCCACGGAAATCTTGCAGGTGCTGAAGAGGAAGCTGTGGACCTCCATTTGGAGTGGGGACAATGAGTCATCACTTTGCACCGAGGTGAGCTGCAAATTTATTAACAACTGCAGATTTTTATTCGCTAGTCAGGAAGGGACCTAAGATTTGTATGACAGCAGAACAATCTACACAAGGAGGTGGGTTCACCATCTCTGAAGGTTGTCACGTGTGGTTTAATTTGCTTTCTCAAATCCTGCAAAAGGTTTGGACAAGATGACCTTTAGGCCTTTCTAGCTTGTTCTTATTCAGTAGGTTTGGACCAGCAAGGCCTTCTGATACAGAACATGGCAAGGTGTGATCCAGCACTGGTCCAGACCAGCTCCTACTCCTGTTCTGAGGCTTGCATGAGTTTCAGGGCCAGCTGATGTGGGTTCTGAAGGGCTAGGAATGAAAGTCCATAACTTCAGAGCCCATAGGGGACCCATGTCAATAATGTGCTTTTGTGTACCGCTGAACTGGGTCCCCTTTAGGAACATGGAGCTCTCCTAATACAGAAAGCGCAGAAAGGCCCTTTGTGTTCCCTTCTATCCCCATCCCTGTTTTGTGATATGATTTTTTAAAAAGAATTTTTATTTCATTTCATAACTCACATAACAAACAAAATAACAAAACCAACAAAATAACCAACAGGCTTCAACAGTCTAAACATAACAGCATGAGGTATTCAGCCATAGTGCTATAGGAATTGCAATGAACTCAAAACTTAAGTGCTGGAAATAAAGCTGAAAGTTTATATTTAATAACCGATAGTAAAAATGAAGGTGACAGATGTAGGACCGGATCAACTTGGGCTTGTGCGATAAAAGGTGACCATTTCTCAGTAAAACGGGGTTGCTGTTTCATGCCTTGCAGTTTATATTGTTGAGCTGTGATGAGTTCATTGAGGAGGATAGATCAAGTACAAGCAAACCATTTTTCCATTGTCAATTGACCTGGGGACATTCAGTGTAAAGCTATCTCAGCGGCTGCTTCCGCACAGGCCTCTTAACACCCATTAAGCACACATTTGGAAACCCGCGTCCACACACATGTACCTATTTAGCACACTTCCGGCGAGGCATGTCTGCACAGCAACACCCATTAAGCACACATTGGAAAACCCATGTCCACACCGGCAGACCTATTTAGCACACTTCCGGTGAGGCACGTCTGCACAGTAACACCCATTAAGCACACTTTGGGAAACCCGCGTCCGCACAGGCGGGCCTTTTTAGCACTCTTCCGGTGAGGCGCGTCCGCACATATCCGTCTCTAATGTGTGCTTAATGGGGTTTAACGGAACACTACATTGAAGGTGGTCTTAATGGGTGTTTTGCTCTAAATTCGCATTACTGGAGGATGCATCCGCACACGGACAGGAGAGAGAACACATGGGGCGGGACAGGAAGTCACCATGGGCCTTTCCGCATTTGCCGCCAAAACAGAGACAGATTCTTGGAGGCCCTGTGTGTACGCATACGCACGGGGCAGCAGCGGCAGGGCCGGATGGGAAAACGGATTGGGGTGGATGCTGTGCGAATGCACCAGCACCCATCCCAAACCAGCCCTGCTGGCGCATGCCTAGCTGTCAGAGAGGCAGAGCGCATGCTCTGCAACTCTGACAGGTGGGCGAGTCTGGCAGCCAGCTTCCCTGCCTTCCTCCTGGCCAGAGAACGGACGATCCTCCATTCTCTGGCCAGAGTAAGGCAGCTCCTACTCCTACTCCCACCCCCACCGCACCGAGAGTCCCTCCGACTTACTTGATTGTCTCCAGCTCAATTCTGAGGCTGGCAGGGCAGGCACCAATCGCGCACGCGTGCGCCGCGGCCCTGATGGTCCCAGCAGCCTAGAGATGCTGGGAAATGTAGTCCTGGGCTGCTGGGACTGGCAGGGCCACGGTGTGCGAGTGCGTGATTGGTGCCTGCCCTGCCAGCCTCGTGAGGCTTCCTGGGAAATGTAGGCTCCGGCGCGCCTAGGCTCAATGGACGCCGGCCCTGCTGCTCCCACAGTTGCCCCACCAGTGACCAGGTAATCACTCCAAATGCAGCCACGGGTGGGGTGCGGGGTGACAGCTGCAGCTTCCCCTGACAAGAGAAGGGGGCGTGGCCCTTTCTCTTGTGAGGGGAAAGCCAGGGAAGGCCCCGATCGGGCCCATGAAACCCTGGGCAGGGGCGGGAGGTTTCTGCTTCAGCTTCCCTGGCAAAGAGAAGGGGCCATGGCCCCTACTCTTGCCAGGGGAAAGCCAGGGAAGGCGGCAGCCGGATGTGCCATGGCCAGCTGTCAAACAGGGAGCATGCGCTCTCCCTGTTTGACAACTTCACATGTGCCGGCAATCTGGCTTCCCCCCCGGTGCAGAAGCGTTTGCTTCCAAACCGGTTTAAGGGGAAAAGCCAGATGTAAGACCTGATTTTTTCAGGTCTTACATCTGGGTAGGATTCAGCGGCAAAACCAGTCTAAGCAACCGGTTTTGCCTGCCGACATGCAGACGTGGTGTCCTTAAAGGGACCCTAATTGGGTTCCCTGTGCAGATGCCACGTCCTAATCCTTCCCGCATCTGGCTCTAATTCCGTTTTTAGAGCCTGTGAGGAAAGGCCCCTAGATACGTATCTACCTTAAACCAGATTTAGTAAACCGGGTGTAATAGATCTGAATTTAAAATGGTAAGTGCGGAAGCACCCAGCCTTAGGTTTAGTAATCAAGGCCCTAATCTGAGGCCTTTTTGCTGGTACACTAAGGCTGGTACACGCAGGGGACAGATCAACCTTTCACACTGGCTGGTAAGAGATGCATTCTCAACAGGTCCCTTACCAGCCAATGTGCAAATGGTTGAACTGTCCCCTGCATGTACCTGCCACAGGGGCCAAACGGCCTGGTCCGGGCTGCTGCCATTGGCTGATATCAGCCTGCTGGCTGGCAGCCCGGTTCTGGGGCCATCTTGGGATCTTGCTGGCTGCCACCGGCTGCCAGCAGGGGCCTCCTGGGTGCCCACCCCCAGGAATAAATGCAAATAGGCCTCAGGTCTCTGTTGTGTTTAGGAGCAGTGTTCTCTTTGAAATAGAATTTAAAAAACACCACAGCTGGGGATAGTAGAATGGACTGAGAGGTAATTTTACTTAGCGTAGCCTGAACAGTTCCCCCCCCCCAATTTTTTATCTTCGGACACTCCCGATTCTATGATTTTTGATGGATAAAAGGGTATCCTTTTCCTAAACACTATCTAGTGGGGCTTTAGATGACCCATATAAACAAATCTTGAAATCCTATTAAGATCCAGTTGAACTCTATTGACTTTACTCTTGCGTATGTATGCTTTGTAGGCTCAGGAAATCTCTCAGTGGGATTTCGGTGCATGGATGCCTTCCTCCTCCTCTTTGTTTAATATGTTAAAAATTGTTGAATCACATTTAAGTATGCAAATGCAAAGTGATAGATTATGTGGAGCTATGATCTGTTTAGAATTAAGTCTGCCCCACTATTAATTTAGCCTTTTGTTTCATTCCAGTAAAGCCCTTTTAATCTCTTTTATTTATGTAGATGGTTTGTCAAGGGGAATCTTCATAATAATGGCAAAACACACACACACACAAAAGCCACCCTTCTTCCAGAGAACATCACTCTCTCTCAGGACAGATGGTGAGGGCTGAACCTTCATGAATTTGTTATTGACCTAATTGGAATCACATTTGTGTATTGTTCTCATGGCAGAAAGAAAAGAAAAGAAAAGAAAACCAGAACTGTGCCAGTAGAAAAATGTGGAACTCTGGAAATCCTACAAAAGACGAAGGGGGATTCCAGAACCCCCTGGGTCACTTTTGCTGTCTGAGTAGACCACTGTTGACCCAGGGTCAGACATGGGGAGGCACCTCACAGCTGCTGCCATCCCCTTTCATTCCCCAGTGGAGGTTCTCGTAGGAAGTGCTTTCCCTTAAATATGATATCTAAAGCCTGAGAAAAGCCACACAGATTCTGAGCAATTTACAAGACAGTAATTAGGGAGGCTATATATCCTCACTAAGCAGAGTGAATAAAGGCTAGTGAAGTCTGGCCCCAGGTTCATTATAGTTATTTGAGGAGTGCCTCCAATGGAAAACACATTGAACGGCACAGAAGGCGGTTAAGAGCCAGTGTGGGACTCTGGGAAACTGGACTTTTGAAGAATGGAAAACAATATGTTACAGATTTCTCTGCATGCTTGGAGCGAAGGGCTGAATCAACTATGCATGTGCTATTTTAGATTTTCCAGTCAAACTGGCAATTTCAGAAGTCAAAATATTTCTTCTGAAAAAGATCCTAATCCTGTTTCTTTCAGCCTAGCTGCACAATTCACTTCCTGAGTGAACCACTGGAATGATCCCGCTTGATAAGCGTAAGAAACTGTTGGGCAGTTCGGTACTGAAGTGAATGCTTAAACAGGGAGTGACAACTTGAGAAAAGGCCGCTGGTCCTCCTTCCAACTGTAGACTCACCCCATACTCCAGGTGGAGCAAACATTTTAGTTCATTGAACAACTTCGTTTCAATGCAGGTTTATGTTCTATTGGAATTGCACTTGTAAGTATTTAGGCTTCAGTATCCTGCCTACAAATTACTTTCAAATTCACTTATGTTAGCTTTTTTCCCATTCCAGGGCTTTATATCCTGCCCCCCACTTTCTTCAGCTAAAACACACATGAAATGGTTTTGTACTGGAACACCACTTTAGAAAAGGTTAGCAGAAAGATTAAAAACAAAAATAAAGAATTTCTATAGAACAAGTCAAAGGAATCCATAACACATAAGAAAAATTTAAATTTTGATGACCTGCTCAAAACCTTAGGAAGGGTGGGATATAGATCTTGATAGCATCTTGAAGTAAAAAACAAAAAACTACTTTTGAAAACAAAAGTAGTTTTCAAACAATAAAGCCGGAAACCAAAACAGTACTTCCTCATTACACCTTCTTCCACTATAATTGTCCTGTTAAATCTATTTTGGAGTTTGTTATTACCAGTGTCAAAAAGAAAATCAAATCAAACTTCCTGTAATGAATTGGTCACAAGGTTTTGAGCCTATGATTGATTTTGATCAGAAAATTTAAGGCATGTTTAACTAGCGGTGCCTCCAGATGGCAATAGGCAATTATGAGATCTAAAGAAGATCCTACGAGGGATGTTTTTTGATATTAAATTCATAACGAATAGATGCTTTCAAAAGTGGTAAAATTCTATTCAATACAAATGCATTCATACAAATTTGTACAAATATCCGATATGAATGAATATGTATCCGATACGAATGAATACATATTGGATATGAATGAATATGTATCAGATACATATCCAAGATACATATCCAATACATATCCCATTCCAAATCCGCTCTCTAAGTGTCAAATTCAACCTGAACCCACTTTCAATATGTTCTCAATCCATTTCGAATGCACTCTAGATCCATTGCAGGTGTCTGGTGCAGCCGCTCTCCCATGTCCCCAGTTTAACAAATGTTTGAACTATTTGTACCAATGTCTGAAACATTCAAATTCATACGAATGTCAATGTATGAATATTGTAACATTTGATTCATGTATGAATGTCTGAATTCATACAAATTGATCCAAATAATGTATATTATGAATATTCGTGCACATTCCTACCTACAAGTGCCTCGTACTGTCAGATGCAGGAGGCAATCCTGGGATCTTACCTCCATCTGCCAGTTCTTTCTATGTTTGTTCCTCTTGCAAATACACAGATGTTGGCCAAGTGACTGCTCATTTCCTTTTTATTTATTTTATTTATATCCTGCCCCATACCCAAGGGTCTCTGGGTGGCTCACAATGTTTAAAAACAACATATCAAAAACTAAATCAATCCTAAAACCAGTACAAAGTCTAAAAATCCAGCATTAAAAGTTTTGTTGTTCTTTTCATACACTTGCCCAAAATCTGGGTATTTGCAGGAGGAACCGTCATGAAAGGGCCCAGCAGACCGTGGTGAGCAGCAGACACTATTATGGGAAGCCCGGCATTATTACTGGATTTCCGATATTAGTAATATTACGTGTGATCACCTCCGTATACTGGTACTATAATGCACAAGCCACAATTATGTGTGGCATTCCCAATATAATCCTGGAAGAACTGTGTGTTTTAGCCCACACCTGGAGGCATCCTGTGCATCTGTTTCAGCATCCCCCAAGACTGAATTTCTTAACCGGGGGTATCTTTCTTGAAGGAGTAGTTCCAAAGGGGAGAGCATCTTCTGGAGAGCAAACTGATCAAGAGGAAAGAAAAGGGAATAAAGGGTGTGTGATTGTGTTATCTTGGGATGGCTGCAAAACTGGGGGGAAAGAGGTGACAGGCCCTATAGAAAGGCGGCTGTTGATGAAGACCACATGCCTGTTCTTAGCGAGGAAACATTACACGGTGAGGTGTGGCAGCGATGGTGTCAGTTAAAGAAGACGGCCCTCCCCTTCGGCATGAGAGAAACTTGACCGTTGCTAGGGAGCTGAGCGCAGACCAGAATGGGTGTTCTAGCTAACCAGGAGCCAAGATGGGACATATGTGTTTGTGTTGAATTTAACCTGGCCTACCTCATTGCCAATTTTGTGTGGCCACGCTTAGTCCAACAGAAAACAACGGAAACTTTTTTTTTTCTTATCATGCTCCAGAAGAAATAGTCAGTGAGGTCACATTCAGTATTGTTAGAGCCTGTTTAAAACAGCTGCAACAACTGAATATTAGATTTTTAAATATACTCTGTGGAAGAATAAAGTTGCTGCTTTCATTCCCTGGCAGGCAGAGAAATATGCTTTCATTTCTTTAGGCGACACAGTTCACATGTCCTTTGGACAGGCATCTCAGTTCTGGGCTTGGAGGAGAAAAATGCTTGCCCCAAAGAGCTCTCCCTAGGGAGCCATTTATTTACATACCCTGCTGTGTAGCTTTATATTCAGAACTGTGGAATGCACACTAATGTGCTAAGAAATACAAAACCAGTTCTTAGCTGGAGTACGTTTAAGGATATTTCTGCTCCTATATGAAATCTTAAGGAGAGGGAGCAGCCAGCAAGCTTTCTATTTCTCCGCTGTTGGCTGGAATGAAAGGAACAATGTTTCTGCACTGAAAATCTAAATTGATCCTTTTGTGTGTGAAAGAGAGAGTTCATCTCTATAGAGAATCTGAGATACTCCGCTTGTAAAAGTGTAGAGAGATGCTTCAATTTTTATCTGCACCCTATGAGACAATCCTTTACAGGCTAGTGCCTTCTGTTGCTTAGGATGGCTTCCTTCAAAGGATAAAAATGTCCGTATCACCACTTTGAAATGGAGGCAGGTGCGAGGAGTCACAATCCCTGCTTGAAATGATGGTCCCTCATCTTCACTTTCATAGGAGGAGGAGGAAGAGGAAGGAGAAGGAGAAGAAAAGTTGGCTTTACTACCCCATATTTCTCACCCATTTAAGGAGACTCAAAGTGGCTGACAAGGTTTCTATTGTTCTCCTCACAACAGAACACCCTGTGAAGTAGGTGGGACTGTGAGAGCCCAGAAGAGAGCTGTGACTAGCCCAAGGTCACCCAGCTGGCTTCATGGAGCAGTGCAGAATCAAACCGGGTATTCACAGATAAGAGTCCAGCTAGTTAATCACTAGACCAAACTGGCTCACAGACCAAACAGAGGAGACACTATTCGAAGTGGCACTCCAAAGCCCATGGAAGCAAAATTGCTGTGACCTCACTAGGGATGAGACAATCTGAATAATCGAAAATTCAATTTGAATTATTTAAATTCAAAGTTAACAAAATTCAATTTGAATTAAGCAAATTTGAAACTATCTGTTAGAATTTTTTATTCAAATTTGCACTTACGAAGGTCGACAAGACGCGTAGATGTCCATACGCATCTTCCTGAGAACCGTACACATCTGTATGCATCCGTATGGATCCCATAATTATCCCACACGCAACCTATTTTCGTCTCGTACGTATCCGAACAAATGCGTATGGATGCGGGAAAGGTGCGGATCTTCAAATACGCACCGTGTACTAACCCATACAGATGTTCAAATAATTTGAATGAATAGTCCTCAAATTTGAAATTCGATTCGAATGTTTAAATTTGAATTCAGGGATATTCTATTTAAATTCAAATGTTGAAATTCAGCACATTTGATCAAATTTTGAGTACCTATGAATATTCGTGCACATCTCTACCTCATGCAGTAAAAGGAAAGCGTGATCACCACGAGGTGCTAGATGCTACTGCAAGTGGAAACACATGGTGCTTCCGCACTTACCTAAATAAATCCAGATCTACCCCAGGAGGCGTGCAGGATGCAGGCCCGCTGCAGCCTGGGTCCCTGCAGCCAGAATCGGGGTGACGCCAAAGAGGTAAGCAGGGGGTTCCGCACGTTTTCCCCTGGGTGGACTAGGGAGGGCTTCGGAGAAGCTCCCCCTGGCTCCAGAAGCGGTGACCCGCTGCTTCCGGGGAGAGGGCAAGCCGCGACAGCGGGGTCCCTTGGCTCCAAGGAGCCAAGCATGGCAGGCGCGGGGAAGACCCTGGCTAGGCACAGTTTTGCTGTGCGGATGCATCCTAAATGGATGCATTTTCACAGCAAAACACCCATTAACACCACATCATATGTGGTATCTTTTTAACACCCATTTAGCACACTTTAGACACAGATACGTGTGGACGTGCCTCACCGGAAGTGTGCTAAATAGGTCCTAATATGCGGATGCGGTCTCCCGAAAGTGTCCAAAACAGCAATGCATATGCGGCCACGGGATTCCCAATGTGTGCCTAATGGGTGTTAAAAGGCCTGTGTGGAAGCATCCATATTGGCAGAAGATCCTTTACTGGCTGACTTTTCAGGTACATGGAGACAATGCCCCTCTTCATGGATTCCACTTCATTTATAAGGAATTCCATTGCGAAAGATCTTCACTTTCTGTCATGACCATCTCTGGAAATACCTTCCAGTCAGGCTCATGATGAGACGCCTCCCTAGTATCCCCTATAGCAAATAAAACCTTTTGCCTAGTTTTGTATAAGAGATATACCAGCAGTGTACCCGTGTGTGTGTGGGCTGTAACAGAAAAATGGAAAGAAAACACACAGCAGGGTTCTTTTAAAAATAAACACGAGCTTTTCTATTTTCATATAGATGGAAAAAATGTACAGGAAAAATATGAATTCTGTTTCAGTAACAAACCATGTATTAAAATGGCACAAAGGGAAAAATAACAAGCTTCTAATAATTAAACTTCCTCTTCACTCGACCAGTTGGATTTCTGCCTGTCTTCCAGGCAAATTCCATGACTGTCCTTACTGCCTAAATCCTGGCAGCTTATTTCTTCTGATGCTATCTCTTTCTGACTCTTAGGCTGCGTTCCCATTGAAGTTTTAAAGCAAACTGAATCCGTTTCCAGAGCTGGACGTTCCCAAAGGATTAGAGGAATCCACAGCTGGCAGCTGCTGTTGCAATGTTATGAGAGATAGATTACATTGTAACAGCAGGGAGGTTCTGACAATCCCAGAGAAGAGGGACTCTTATCTTTCCCCTCCCATCCCCTTGCTGCTTTGTGCATGGAGAGTTTGATTTTAAAGAGACAGTGATCCAAAAACTTTGCCCTTTTGTGCTGACCTGATTCTGCATGAAGCTGGCACCTACTTCATCCCTTCTTCCTTGTAACATTGTTTACGAGGCTATACTTTGTCCTTTGTCTTCCTTGCTTCCTTCCCCATAGCTATCTCTATTCTATGATATTAATCCGGGGCAGGCTTACAGGGTTTGGATCCTTGCCCCATAAAGTCAGGGTATGATGCAAAAGGGAGGGGGTTGCCCCCCCCTAAATCTATAAATGGTGATGAGAAAAAATGGAGCTCAATGCAGATTAAATTAATCTGGATTTAACGCCAGACTAAATTATGCAGTGAGAATGCTGCCTTAATGATTAACTAACTCTTACCAGTCCCCAACAACAAAAACAGATTACTCTCTTCCCTTTAGATATCATCATATTTTTATAATTTCATCTAAAACACAAATATCAACCGTAACATTACAGTTCATCACATTTCTAAATCTGTTCAAACTCCAGGAACACATTTTGCTTGTCTGTGTCCAACTGCAATGTGCATTATTATGCAGCTGCTGCCTATTAGTCTGCTGAATACCTTGTATTTGGAGCAAATATATATTCATTCCCATTTCTTGGGGGCAAGCTGTGGCAAAAAGCAAAAATCTTCGTGAATGGGATTCCAAATAGAAGGAAAAATCTATTCCAATAGAAGCCGGCTTAGCAAACCTCTTAAAATTACCTTGAAATTTGGAATGAAATGTTTAGCCTACCCCCGACTTTAGGCTTGTTCCAAACCATCAAGCATGTTTGCAAGCTAGCACTTGCTTGAGTTTAATAGATCAAAACATCTGGAAGACACTAGTATGTGCATCCATCCTACAGGCTTAAATTGGCTTGACTTTTATTTCTCCTGGGGAGTTCAGGCACCGCTGATATTTTTCACATGAAGAATACAGATGGGTTATCCTTAAAATAGAATATTTGGCATTTTAGTAGTTCTTTGGGGGTTAACACTGGGCTACGGAGATTTAAATAATTCATTTGCTACCTTGCAATGGTTTTGATTCAACAGAGCTGTAAGTCACTCTAATACCTCATCCTGTGCGGAAATCAATGGATTTTATTATTGTTTGCAGCAGAAGGGCGGGTTCCGCAGCATCCTTGGGATGAATTCTTGCTGTTTCTTCTGCTTTTTATTAGTCTTTGAATATTTTTCATCTTCTGTTCTTGCTATTTGAGCCTAATAGTTTAGTGTTGATTGTGACTCTGCCAGAAACCGTGGAGATATATATATTCTTTTTTAAAAATCAGGGTAAATAGGTTCAAGAGTGTCCAACATTAAACTTTTAAATACACACTAGCCATAGTTATCCATGGTTATTGGAGTGCTGCCACCTTTGAGGTTGCCCCAGATACAAAATACAAAAGGAAAAAGAGAGTACATATATTTTCATAGCTTTATGGGGTAGTTTCTTTTATAAGCCAGTTCCACAATTCCATGAAATAGAATGCATCATTTTGACTGGAGCAGCTGGAGCAGTGTACCAACTGGAGTGGTCCAACTTTCTCAGAAAAAAAGTGTATTGTGATTATTGTTCTGATTCAGCCCTGCTAACTCTGAAGGTTCCATGGACAGGAACAAAGGTTCCTGGCTTCAGAGCTTTGAAGGGACCCATTTTGGTGCATCTCCCAAGGGAAACTGGAGTACCAGGGTGTGCTGTATTTGCATGGCTCTGGGACCCCATTTAATAGCCACTTGTCTGCTTGTAGACCTTTTTGGAAAGGTCTACTGGTGTCTCTGACTAGGCAACTGTATTGGGATGCCTAGCTTGGTCAATATGTACATCTTCATTTAGTTCAAAATGTGGTGAGGTACGATTTCTGCCTTTGAGGCTCTTCTTCCCAATTCTGTAAAATAGCCCCTGGACAGCTACATCCAGGTCTTGTTTGGGTGTTATGATTATATGACTTTGGGCCTTTTTCCACTAGGGCTTAAAACCCTTCTAAGACCCCATTAGGAACTTGATTAGTACCTGATTGGTATCAGTTGGGAAGGCCCTGTCTCACCTGGACCTCATTGAAGGCCCCTTCTGCAAAGCCCTGTCTCCATGAGGGCAAGGGAAATCTGGATTTAATGGGTCCTTCAAGCCCTTAAATCTGGATTTCATGTGGACTTGATTAAAGGTGTCCACAATGGGGTCTTCAGGCATCTTCAAGATCTGGATCTCCAGGAGGACCCCATCTGAAAGATCTGGATCTTGAAGATCCGGATCTTTGACTGTGTGTGAAAAAAGTGGGGTATATTAAAAAAGTGACTTTCCTTTCAGGTTATGTCTCCACTTCTAAATGTTGGTGCCCACAGCCACTTGAGAAGGCACCCACTGGCACAACATGTGATTTCATTCCCTGAACAAGGGCACTGTGATTGGCTACTGGAAATGGTGCCTCCACATTCAATATAGAAAGAGATAGCCACCCACAACAGAACCACCTCACTCCGTAAGTGAAGACCTCTGGTCTTAATCCCAGGAATCATCTATGATGTGTAAAAAGAGGCAGAAAAATAAGAGGAAAGCATGGAAATATGACAGCTGGTAAAAGAGAGCAGGAAAAGTTGTGCGTAGGAATGTGCACGAATATTCATAGCATTCATTATACAGGCAAATTCAGACAAATTTAGACATTCGTGTACAAACCGAATGTTACAACATTCGTACATCAATGAATGTTTCGGACATTTGTATTAATAGTTTGGACATCAGTTAAATGGGGAGGTGAGAAAGCAGCTGTGCCAGTCACACCTGCAATGGCTCTAGAGTGCATTCGACATGGATTGAGAGTGGATTAAAAGTGTATTCAGGTCAGATTTGATGCTTTCAGAACAGATTTGTTACGGGATATTTATCAGATACATAATGGATACGTATGTGTTCATGTTAGATATGTATCGGATACGTATGCATTCGTGTCGGATACATATCGGATACGTATCTGATACATATTCGTTCATATCAGATATTCGTAGAAATACATTTGTATTGAATAGAATCCTACCGCATTCGAAGGGGATCTATTTGTACAAATATGGATTTTCTTACATTGGATCCGTTACGAGTGTCGAAAAACCCATTCATTCACATCCCTAGTTGTGTGAGAGCAACCACACAACCTTTCCCTTGTATTGGCTTGCTGGAGTGATATTTTGCCAGCTTTTTGTCTCTATCTGTCATGCCCACAAATTATGCAAGCAAGTCCCTGCATTCCATATACTGATAAATGCCCAATCCTTGGGGCTAAAAGAAAATGGTGAACACCTCTGATGTTCTTCAGGTGCTAAGCCTGAATATATAACTAGCACCCAGAGCATAGATCATGTGCAAAGTTGGAAAATTTGTTCAAGGCGTACTTGTTCTATTTTTATAAGGGCCGGAAAGGGCACTCTGATTTGGCATTGCCACTTAACTGTCTCTGTGAAATATGTTAATCATCATGCCACGCGGTGCATATATCTCCAGCTCTACTTACCCTTGGACATGTGCTTTAGTGTTGATATATCTAACATGTTGAACTAATTAGAGAAGTATTTTAAAAGGAAAAGAGCCAAATTTTAGCCAACAGGTTGGATTCTTTTTTTATCTCCAGGAGCTAAATACTGAAGATTCCAGTTCTCATTTTCTTTCTGTCCACTTATCATTGTCTTACCATTTTGAAAGAGACATTTGATCCCCCGCGATAATAGTTTTCGCTAGGGATTTTAATAGGAGAGAGCAAATTATATATCTAAATGGCAGAGCCTGTAATTAGCAAGCGAAAATTTCCAGGTTCAATCCCATTGATCTCAAGCAGGGCTGGAAATAACCCTGGTACTTATATTTTGTAAGCCACGCTATGCATTGTAACATAGTAGATTGGGGCAAAAATAGCAATAAAATAAACAGCAGCTAGGTCAGAAGATAAATGATGCCATGCCAGGCATGCTGTTTCTCCTGTATAAAGCATTTTGTTCCTCTTTTGCACATACACATCTTTCCCGCTTCGGTATGGATTTGTACAGATCTGTGCGGGAAAAAAGTGGGATGCATGTGGGATAAATACTGGATGTGTACAGATGCATATGGATGTGTATGGGATGCGTAATGATGCGTCTGGGCACGTACAAATATTGTCGACATTTGTATGTGCAAATTTGATTCGGAAATTCAGACTAATAGAATTGAATCTATTCAAAGCAAATAGAATATGAATACAAATTTTAAAGATTCCAATTGATTAAAATTTTGGGGTATTTGATTTGAATCAAATCAAATCCCCAAAATTGCATTCATGCACACCCCTAGTTTTAAGTAGCATGTTATGATGGCAAGCCCTAGAGCAGTGATGATGAAACTTTTGAGCTCGGTGTGTCAAAATTCATAAGAAAACCTAGCTTAATTCGGGTGCTGTGTCACATCTAGAAATATCCATAATTTTGTGATATTTGTAGCTCTAGTATGTATAAAATATGTATTTTATTAAAAGCAAAAACAAATAATTCTTTACATTAGTGACTTTTGTTGCTAAATCTTCAATTGAAAGTTGCTATTTCGTACGCTTCAAGAACAAGCAAGCACTACATGCCCAGGTGCCAGAGTGACCATGTGTGTCACCCAAAAGGGCTTGGTGTGTCACCTGTGACACGCGTGTCATGGGTTGGCCATCACTGCCCTAGAGAATAAGTTCCCTTATTGTGTGAAACAGAAGATATGAGACAAAAATATGGTGAAAAGGTTGCAACTTTTATGAACCACATTGAAGAGGATCTGCAATCTAGGGTTTGATATTTGGAAATTAGCTGTCAGCCTTTTTGAGCTAAGGGAGTTGGTGGAACTCCAGCCCTTATGGTCAGCAGGCCAACATCAGCCAGGTGCTAAGACCAATAACCATTCATCCATGTTTCTGCCTCTCTTATAGTTGCAGTGTTCAAGATATGTCTTTTTGGGACACATTCAAATTATCTGTCTGTCTGTCTGTCTATCCATCCATCTATCCGTCATCGTCATCGTCGTCGCCATCATAATCAATCAATCAATCAATCAATCAATCAATCAATCAATCAATCAATCAATCAATCAATCAATCAATCAATCAATCAATCAATCAATCAATCAATCAATCAATCAATCAACTACCAGGCTGTGCAATGAAATCTTTGAATGTCTTTGGTCTCAGAAATTGTTTTTTTTTAATGTAACAATTTATTTTTAAAAGGTGATACAAAGAGATTGCCTGCATTTATACAATCAGGCATAAATGAGAATCATTCATAGGGCTATAGTTACAGGGGCAAGGTCAACATGCCACCTTCATGACAGCAACCTCAGTGGCCCCAAAGTTTATGCAAGCTTTTGAGCTGCTGGTCAGCCTATGAGGGCTAGAAACTTGATCCCTAGCTTTGGAGCTATTGGGGAACCTATTTTTCAGTAGCACACTTTCATGTGCTACCCAAATGGGTTCACTGAAGTATCAAACACAGAGGCATGCCTTCTGCAAACTTCCATGTTCTGGACCAGGGCCCACTGGTCTGGTTTGCTAGTAGACCTGTTTGTCTAGCAGGGATCTGGATCACACTCCATCCTTTGTGGATGGAGCATACCATCAATGGGCAGGGGCTCACAGATGTGAACTAACACAGGAGAACTGATGTTGAACAACGGTCTTCTTCTCTGTGAAACTGCATGAGCACAAATATTGTCCTCAGAGTTTGAGCACCCCCACCTCAGCTTTTAGAAGTTAAGCGTGGCAGAGCCACGTATGGGATCCCATCTTTGAAACTGCTTTACAGGGAACTTCATCTGGCACCAGATGACTTTTCAACACCAGATGAAAGGCTTTTTTTATTATTTGATAAAGGCTTTTTACTTTTGGATCTTCAGCCTTTTATCCTGGTCTCCACTAGCAATGATAATATTGTTGTGTTTAATATTATTGCCATCAGCTGTAATTATTTTTCAGCTGTTTGTCAAAATCTTCAGACTCATCGGCAAGGCATTGTGTGGTGAGGATCATTATTATTTCACACTTAAAACTGATTGTATACTGCATGGAGACCCCAGAGAACAGAAGATAGGATCAAACACCAAATCCCATGAGGGAAAGAAAAAAAAAGTTCAAATGTGGCACTTCCAAAAAATTATTATTGTGTTCTCTGGGAGATGGTCTCCTTTTGATGTAACCTTGGAATCTGAGAAGCTCTTCCTAGGGAAGAATTGTTCCATGTAAACAGATCTGGCCTTTGCTAGGTCTGACACAGGTCTGATCTTATTAGGTAATACATTCCACTGGTGATAGTCATGTGGGGAACCCCTCAGGGGATTTTATGAATGCACCTAGTGAAAACCCAAGGCCATGAGATGGGATGTATCTGCTCATTGATTTTAGAGTCAATATTTATGAGTTGGATGTTGGAACTCCCCATAGAGACGGTACTGATCAGTCTGGGTGTGGGGAGAAAGATTAAGTCATTCTGTATAAATGCTCAGAACAAAGGCAAACCTCAAATTCCAATCTACCCATGTACCAACCTATTCATCCTTTACTAAGTCTCATTTTGCCAATTTCAACAGATTTTTAATGATACTGGGTGAACAAGGCACCTTACTATATTGATTTTTGGAAGATTTACTGTGGCCTCTGTCTCAAATGTTTTACTGCTCACAAGTATAATTTCATCCTTCTCACCTACGAATACAAACCTATTACACAGAATCCTGTTCCATCTATATTGATCTGTCCTTCAGGCTGATCGAGTTCTGCACTTATTCTGTGTCTGTTTGCTACTGTTCATTTATGGTCCAATTTCCCAACACTGTACAGTTACTACATGTCTTAACCCTTTTCAGCTTCTTCATTTATCTTAGTGTGAAAATCGAATATGTTCAGATCTCAAAGATTAACTGAATCCTTATAAAGAGTTTTGGACAGCATTGAAAAATGTTCTCTTTTTACAATTCTTCAGCACTCTTTGCAAATATATCCACTTATAACACTGTGTTTTTCTGTTTATATTTCTTTTCTGTTTATGTTTCAAGGTGCAAATATTAAGAAAAAATAAGAAATTAAGAGAAGCCCTACTGGTCCAAGACACAGCTAAGGATGTGCACAAATATTCAAAATATTTGTTATTTGTATGAATCTGTACAAATTTGGCCATTTGTATATGAATAGAATGTCCAGACATTTGAATTTCCTAATTTAAACAAATATTAATATTTTGAGTTATTTGGACGAATAATTTGGACATTCGTATGTGTACAGATACGAATCACACATGTATCCCTGTGCATTCTGTGCATATCTGTACTCATCTGTACAGATATGTACGGGATGAAAACAGGATGCATGTGGATGCAGTCAACGGAATAGGTTGCCATGGGAGCTGATGGGCTCTCCTTTGCTGGAGGACCTACATCTGTTTGAGATGGTTTAGGAAATCCTGCACTGAGCAGGGGGTTGCACTTGATGACCCTAGAAGTCCCTTCCAAATCTATGATTCTATGATAAATGTTTAGTTAGTGCAGTAAACTTTGGAGAGAAACTTTGCAAACCAAGTTCAGCTGAGAAGGACAAGCTTATGGGTGTGGCCACCTTTTAGCATTTCCGTGGATTCCCACTGAGGCCAAGATCTTGAGTGCTGCCTTTCTCTATAGGCAACAAAGAAGAACAAGAGTTGGCTTTTCTACCCCACTTTTCTCACCCATTTAAGGGAACTCAAAGTGGCTGACAAAGCTTTCTGTTCTTCTCTCCACAACAGAACACCCTGTGAGGTAGGTGGTGCTGTGAGTGCTCAGAAGAGAGCTGTGACTAGCCTAAGGTCACCCAGCTGGCTTTCTGAACGAGAGCGGATTCAACCCAGTATGCCCAGATAAGAGTCCAGCTCCCTCACTACTAGACCAAACTGGCTCTCTCGATGGATGAATCAGAGCAAGGCAAAAACTTCAGCTCATTTCTACATTCCTTACTGGTTTTCTCTGACTGCATTCTCTCTGGATTTTTCTTTCTTCTTGCTGGTGTGCCCTGATGGAGATGATTGCTATAAAAATGTTGTAGGCCTTTGATGTTTCTCATAGAGGATGTAAATGCTTAACAGATGAAAATGATGCTGCTAATAGGAAAATAGCCATGAAATACAGAAATACAATTAGAAAAACTTGTAAGAATAGCTAAAATATTCAAGACACTGGATGATTAAAAAAGAAGCAGCAAACTGTTCTTTGAAGTATATAAACATTTTTTTGAAGAAGGCATTTCCAATGCCCTACAGTAAGATTCCTCCCCACTCCAAGGCCATATTTCAGTTCAGGTAGTGGAGATGAAAGACCTAATGTCATTCAGGAAATGTATGTATTCTTGAAAATATCTGAGCACTGAGAATATTTTTTTCTGCCCACCTCCCAAATTGTAAAACCTAGGGAAAGCCACCAAACATCTTCTAATGTGAGGTGACAAAATGAATGAAGAGCGAGGACAGACAAAAGAAAACTCATAATAAATGGATGGAATACTATGCCATGGTGATGACCATTCACTTAGACTGGAGTGGGCAAACTATGATTCTTTAAATGTTGCTGAACTGCAGCTTACGTTGTGTTTCCACATTTGATCCCAGATGCATCAGTTGACCATCTGAGCACTGATGACTCACATTTGGAGGATCAGATGCCCACTAAAGAGTGTGTTACTCACTTGAAGGACCTAGGAGGAAGGACTCAAAGACGTTAGCTCCATCTTTGTATTCCTCATGTGGAAATAGAGAAGTGACCTCTGATGTGGCAGGGAAGAGATTTCCACAGATGTAACTTTCCCCAGGTGTCCTCCACCATGGGCATGAGTTCACAGCCTTACATAAGTTCCGACTAGTCTCGTGGTAATAGCCCAGGCACTGGGAATGCAAGGTGACGGAGAAGTTTGGATCTTCTGATTGAAAACCTCTTTTTGACCTTCCTGAGCAAAATTTTGATCCGCTGAGGACCAAAATACAGTTTAAGGAGATCAAAAAGGGGCTTCCAAGAGGAAACATCCTTCTCCTGTCATCCTTGCAGAAGTGAATTGTGAGCTTTTGCAGCAGTCCAGTAGCAACGGATGGATGGGAACTGTAATTTAACGATCTCTAGGGAGTTGTGTTTTGTACATCTTTGGATTAGAAGGTTGAAAAAGTAAGAAGCCAGGTGAGTAAACTCTATATATTTAGAGGCAACATATTTATTTAAATATAACTTGCAGGAAGGCAGTAGAGAGATAGTGTAGTAGTAGTAGTAGTAGTAGTAGTAGTAGTAGTAGTAGTAGTAGTAGTAGTAGTAGTAGTAGTAGTAGTAGTAGTAGTAGTAGTAGTAGTAGTAGTACCCAGGTATGTAAATTTGGTCTGATATAGGCCTTCCTTCCTTCCTTCCTTCCTTCCTTCCTTCCTTCCTTCCTTCCTTCCTTCCTTCCTTCCTTCCTTCCTTCCTTCCTTCCTTCCTTCATTATAAGTACGATTCTCTTTATGACCAAAAATCTTTATTAGTATCTTAGTCTACTTGTGCTTTGAGCCTTATTCTGGATTATATCCTGGAGTAAGGGGTTGCTTTCTGTATTAGAACACAGATGACACCCCCTATTCCAGGATATATTCCTGAAAACACGGAAAACACATCAGGACCAGTACAGAAAGGACCTATGAATAAATAACATATTGAGTATACAGAAATGGGCATTATCTCTCCCTTTAAGCTAGCTTACTTAAGTACAGCCAGCTGACCCCAAAGACTGTGATGGTGTTGTGTAATTTTGTCTGGCTTCTGGTGCCCTTTATTAACTGCTCTCTTCATTCTTCTGTCTTCTTTAGTCTAGCTTTCTGTCTTTAGCCTCAACTGTTCCGGTCACTAACCCCCTCCTGTTTTGGACCATGTCGGCACTTCTGCTGGCCTGCTGTCAAATGTTGATCAGAACAAATGTTTCTTCTCAGAGCTTCTAAAAAGCAAGAAACCAAAAGGAAGAGACAAAGCTTTGTGTATGAGTGTGTTATTGCTTTTAGGAACCTTTACTCCTCCTCTATGCCAATAAGGTTAAGATTAGGAAAACAGCCTGATGTGTTTCCCACCATACATATATCTTAATTTGCTTCCAACTGTACCCCTCGCCCATCTCTTAGTGTATCCCACTAAAGCTGTGATTGGACACAGAAAAAAATATATCTGAGGGACCTCTGAGGCGGCTTAGAGAAGGACTTGAGGTGGGATTGTTCCCACACCAGTCTGCCCTTTCCCCCCTCTCATTAACATTCAGTATTAGAAAAGGTGGATTAGAGAAGGCTTGGAATTGTAAGGGCCACACACTACTGTTTCTGAGGAGCCTCTGAGACTCCTCTTTTGTTACATCTGAATGCAGTCTCAGTTGATGTTCTGAAACCTGATTTAGATTGTGTCTGCCATAGATTATGGCAGTGAGTAGGGATGGTGAGTAGGGATGTGCGCGAATATTCAAAATATTTGTTATTCATACGATTCGTATGAGTTCGGACATTTGTATGTGAATAGAATGTCTGGACATTCGAATTTCCAGATTTAAACAAATATGAATATTTAGATTTATTCATGTAAATAATTTGGACATTTGTATGTGTACAGATACGTACACATCAAGTATGTATCAGTACGCATCCATACAGATATATATGGGATGAAAATGGGATGCATACGGGTACGTACGAAATGTGTACGTACCCTTAGAGATATTAATGTCCCAATTATTCAAACAAATACATACAAATGTATTTGTATTTAATTGAATGTCCAGACATTAGTTTTTTCGTTATTCGGATACATTCAAATTGTTAAATATTTGATTCATTATGAATCGAATTCAAAAATTGCATTCCTGCACACCCCTGCTGGTGAGTCTCCATTTTAGGTGGCATTGGATGCTCTTTGGAGCATATAACATTGTCCCCTGAATACTGGAAGTATGGGCAGAAGGAACAGCCCTGAAAGTATACACCCTAGCTACAGTGCCTTCTACAGACTCAAACCAGAGCCTTGGAAATAGTTGGGGGCAGCAGACTTGTGGCAGCCCTACAAGTCTAAGTCAAGGCTGATGTTTTCTTTCCAGGACTCTACAGGGCATGGGGCTGTACTAAATATTTTGCCATCGTTATCTGAAGAAGCAGAAGAAGAAGCAGAAGCAGAAGCAGAAGCAGAAGAAGAAGAAGAAGAAGAAGAAGAGTTGGCTTTTCTACCCCACTTTTCTCACCCATTTAAGGGGACTCAAAGTGGCTGACAAAGCTTTCTATTCTTCTCCCCACAACAGACACCCTGTGAGGTAGGTGGGGCTGTGAGAACTCAGAAGAGAGCTGTGACTAGCCCAAGGTCACCCAGCTGGCTTCATGGGGGAGGGTGGAATTGAACCTGGTATTTCCAGATACGAGTCTGGCATCCTAACCACTAGGCCAAACTGGCTCACACTTCTTTACGGTAACCAAGAAGATCCACACTTCTTTATCGTAACTAGGATGACTATTCATGCAGTGTCAAAAGAGAGGTGACAGGTTAAGTATGGAAAAGTCTCATCAAGGCTGATATGCAAAAAGAAAGATAAACATTTCCCTCTATTTCAGGCTTTTAATTGTATTCCTCTTTATTTATTTGTTATTTATATTTCCATCCCACCCTATACCCGAAGGTCTCAGGGTGGGTAACAACCTTTAAAACAACAAAATTACAAAGCAGTACATGTTAAAACAATAACATACATAAAACAGTTTTAAAAAAAATCAGCATATTTAAAACAATATCCTACATATTAAAATAATAGTGTCTGCGGGGGGCGGGGGGCGGCGGATATAATCTCATCAGCCAAAGGCCAGGGCAAAGAGGTGCATCTTCACTGACTTCCTGAATATAGACAGAGAAGGGGGCATGATGCACCTTGAGGGAGAGACTATTTCACAACCTGGGGGCCATTACCGAAAAGGGCCTTTCCTGGGTGTCCACTCGTCTCACTACTATGGGGGGTGGGACAACCAGGACAGCCTCCCCACCAGATCTTAAGGCATGGGCAGGTTGCTATGGGAGAAGGTGTTCCCTTTGATATTTGGGACCCACATCATTTAGGGTCTTGTAAGTCAGAGTTAACACCTTGAATTGGTCTCAGTAGTGATTTGGCAGCCAACATAGATCCTAAAATATGTTAGGCCTTAGGAACTGGGCTTACAGTGCCTAATGGGAAATCTGTTCCTGCTCACCATAGCAGTGATGACTGCAGCCAGAAGACTGGTGTGTCTGCTGTAGGGTTGAAGCTTTAAAATAGTTTCTTTGTTCTTTCTGCTTGGAGTCATTCATTTCTCAGCTGCACAAGGAAGTTCCTCAAGATAGAAGGCCTCCCAACAAAGGTCTTCTCTAGTTCTCCTTCAAAACCATCTCCTTCTTCTTCTAACAGGCTGCCAGATGATTCTTGCTAAAAGAGGCCTAAGTCTCTCCTTCCTTGGTGAGGCAGCTGTGTTGAGGAACCCAACCTGAAAACATTTCTCTGTGGGTGCTTCTGCACAGGAGCTAAAAAAACTGGATCTCCGGCACCTGGATTTATTAAAACCGGACCCCAGGGGAACTGGTTTTAATAACTCTGGATCACTGGTAGATCCAGTTTAATGGGGTAGATCCAGATCTAAGAGATCCGGATCTACCCTGTGGCCCTGCCTCAGCACACACGGCGTAGATCCGGATTGGAGGCGGGTGCTGTGCGGACACACAACATCCAGCTCCGATACGGGATGGAGGGCCCTCCCCCCACCCGCCATGATTGGCTCGCCAGAGCCAAGCATGGCGAGCCGGGGGGCCTTGCTGCCGCGGCTCGCCCTGGCCCCAGAAGTGGTGGATCACCGCTTCTGGGGCCAGGGCAAGCTTGCCTAAAGCCCACCCTAGCCCACCCTGGTGGGATCGCGGCGAAACCCCTCCTTACCTTGTCAGCATCGGCGTCGTTCTGAGGGTCTTTGCCCAGGATGCAGTGCGCCTGTGTCCTGCGTGGTTCCTGAGTGCCTGGGGCTGCTACTGGCAGTCCTTGCCCTCAGGAGGTGTTCTGAACAGGCGCACTGGGGTGAGGGCGAGCCGCAGCAGCGAGCCCCCCCAGCTCGCCAGGCTTGGCTCCGGCGAGCCAATCATGGCTGGCGGGGGGAGGGCCCTTGTTAGTTACACTTGCGCCGTGTGGATGCATCCTAAAATGGATGCGTTTTCATGGCGCAAAACCACTTGAGATGTGGTGTGTAACTAACACCCTTTAGTCACACATTAAGTCCGGTTAGGTGCGGACGCACCCACCGGAAGTGTGCAACTTTAGCCCCTCTAATGCGGACGCGGCGAAACCAAACCGGTTTTGCCGCCGAAATCCACATTAGTAAGGGACGCGAAATGCGGACACGCGTGGCCGGAAGTGTGCTAAATAGGCACATAAATGCGGACGCGCGTTTCCCAATCCGTACTTAATGTGTGTTAAAGGGCCTGTGCGTAAGCACCCTGTGTTTCTATTTTAGAGCTTGGAGGTGTTAGTTTCAGTGGCCAGTCTTGGTGCCTCCATTTAAGGCATGAAATTGTGCCCTGCAAATATGGCACCTCCAGAAATGCACCCAGAAATGGGGTGGCACAATTACTTTGAGGTCCTTGATGCTGCTGTAAAATGGAGATACAGCAGCAGCATGTGACTTCTAGGGTGGTAGCAAATTCTTCATTTTGTAAGCAGAGATGTGGCCACAGTTAAACTGAGTCCTTGCAAGGGGGTCCCATGAAACCAGCTTCCTCAGTGCCAAAGGTAGGAGCATGTGTATCTGTAGCATCCCAGTAACTATATTAAGAATATGCACAAATATTCAAACTATTCATTATTTGGATGAAGTCAGACAAATTTGGACATTCGTATACGAATCAAATGTCTGTTATAAGCCACATATTATACATCACAATGGGAAATAAAAGGAAATGCCCAAGGTCATTTTAATAAATGTCAAGAGTTTGAAGCGATCCAAACCAACAGAAGATTGGTTCCATTTTAGCTAAAAACAATAACAAAGCCACAACAGAATCAAGTGGAATGTACCTGGGACATTTCCACACTCCCTCCACCCCCTGTTCTGGAACAGGATGGGATGCCTTGTCCTGGAACAAGCAACCTATCCCATGATGGTATGAATTGCTATTGGAGTGGGACAGGTCTATCTCCATTTGGATGCCCCATCTTGCTTCATGCCCAGCCACTACCTCCAGAAAGCCCTCAGAGGCAACGTTGATGTCTTCTGTTTTGGATGCTGCTGGAATCTCTACTAAAAATGAAGGCTTTTTTGTAAGGTAGCTAAGTGGGTAGTGCAGAAGGAAGTGCATCCATTTATATTGATTGTGTGAGGACAGGAAGGAGGATTATTTGAAAACAGATTGGCCTTTAATGGTCATTCCCACATTGACCCTGAAGACCTCATTAGGAACCTGAGAAGACCTCATTAGGAATGGAACTGCGACTAACCTTCTGCACAGAAGACCCCATGAGGACCTCATCCATATGAGCAGCTCTGGAGTTCATTCCTAATGGGGTTGGAGGACCCCTTTAATGGTGTCTTCAATCTGGTCTTCCCCCATGAAGACCAGATTGCAGAGCACGCTTCCTCATGTCTACCAGCTGGATGGGGTCCAGGGGCAGATCTAGTGGAAGCGACCCCTGAGTGACACATACGTGGGCCAATCGCGCCATGCCACTAGGCCGGAACGTCCTCCTCAGACCTAATTGAGGCCTCAGAAGGCATGTTGCAGCATCTGCACCGTGGCCCTATTTAGTACCCATTACCATCAAGTGCTAAACACCCTGCGTGGACTCACAGGGTCTCCATTGCAATCTATAACTTCATGGACCCGATTCAGTGAGGACCCGATTCCAAAGTTCCAGATCACCTTAATCTGGATTTAAGGAAGTAAGTGCTGAAGCAGCCTTTGTTTCATAAGGTCCAAGACTGCATTGAAACACAGCAAAAGAAACATCTCAGAAGCATCTCTCGTATCCCCTCTAATCCACCTTTTCTTGCCTAGGATGTTCATGACAGGGGGAGGAACAGATTGGCTTGTGAATGATCCCACCAGCATGCAAATGCAGCCCAGGTCTGTAAGGCTTTACGAGTTAATTGTTATTATAAAAGGCAAGATGTCTAACTTGGAGCCTAAAAATTATGACAATGGCATACCCCACATATTGGAAATTTGCGAACCAGAAAACCGATTTAGTGCACTCAGGAACTCCTCTCATGTTTGGAGTGCCAGAAGGAGAATCCATCTATAAATGCAGCCAATTTATAAATATAAATTATACACATATGCTGGTTTAATCAGAATGGAACAGATTGCTTCTTGCTGCTGCAGCCTTGCAAAATGGAAATGAACGCTTGATAGATACGATGGTTAATAATATAAAGTGTGTAGTAATATTTCAATATTTCCCTAGCACTGAAAGTACTTTTCATGCTGCACTTGGGAATTTTTATGACGTATGGTTAAACTGTGTTATTGAGACACTTATGACTCAATTATATACATATTTACTCAGAAGAAGGTCCCATTAAGGGCTATTGGAATTACTTCCAGGCATATGTACTTACGACCGAAGCCTGAAAAGTAAACAGACACATATCTAGAACATTTAGATGAATTTACGTCTGAATAGTGAATTTCAATTAAATTCTTGTTTAATTTGGTATTTCCTTTGATTACCTTGTGTCACGGGGTAACATCATAGTTTCCTATATGTCAAATGGAGGGTGGGTGTAGGGTGAGAAACACAACCTTGCGGTAAGGCCACCTGCTGAGCTGAGATTGAAACCACTGGGTTTCCTGGATCACAGTTGGATGCTCTTAAGTATTTTGTGTTCTCATGGCTGTTTTGGGAGCCAAACCTTAATCTAAAGGCATGCAGGTCTATGAGATGCAGAAGCCATATGATGTCAAAGATTATGTTCTTTTCTGCCAACTGAAATGCAACTTTCGGTTTCTCTCTGTGTATGTGTATTTGTGTGCGTGCTTGTGTGTGTGTGTGTGTGAGAGAGAGAGAGAGAGAAAAGTGAGAACCAGCAAGAATGAGAGAAAGAGAAAGACTTTTTGCACTTACCTTTGTGCTAAAGATGTGGGGAAACTCCCATGTGTTGCATCTGCATGTTGCTGAGCTGCTCCTTTGCTAGAAATGGCTCCATGCCTGCAGGACCATCTCCCCATGTGCATAGGTGGGGGGGGGAAAGGTAAAAGTATTCCACACCTCTACTAGAGGCACGGCTGGGATAGTTAGGCATGCCGCATCTGCACCTCTGCCTGGTGGAAGAGCTGCAGGGTAAGCATGTGACCAGTGGTGCAGGTGTGATTGTGCCCTGCGGTGCCCAATTGCCACAGCAAAGCAATGGTGGTGATTTGTACTTAGCTGGCACCTAGTAAAATACTAAATTTTGAATGCTCTCAGTATACCTGAGTACAGATACCCAAAGCATTTCAGAACTTCACCTCCCTGGCGTAGGTGGCTAGGTGTGAAAACTCCCAGAGAATGCCTCCAGACAGAGAGAGGAAATGGCGGGATCTTGTTTAGATCCTGCAATCACTTCCCACCCCTCCTATCAAATGACAGAAGGAAATCCTGGGCTCCTTTCGTAACTGTTATTTCTTTGAAGGATTGGCGCTCTTGCATAGGGATGTGCATGAATATTCCAAATATTTGTTATTCGTCCGAATTCATACAAATTCGGACGTTCTTATACAAATCAAATGTCCAAACATTTCTACTTTAGTATTCATACAAATACAAATATTTTGGGTTATTTGCACGAATAATTTGGACATTCATACTGTATAGATATGAATGTATTCGTATTGGTTCGAATGTCTAGACATTTGTTTTTCTTTATTTGTACAAACCCAGGTTTTTGAATATTGGATTCGTTATGGATCGAATGTCAAAAATTGCATTCATGCACACCCCTAATCTTGCATAATAGCTGGATGCAAGCAAGCAAGCAGCCATCCCTCCTCCTCCTCCTCCTCCTCCTCCTCCTCCTCCTCCTCCTCCTTCTTTTTGCACACTTCCTGCATATGGGCATGTTTGTAAGAAAAGTCACCCTGTGCTCAAGTGGCAGGCAAGGTAAGCAATCCAGCATGACCCAAACCCCACAATTGGAGCTGGATTTTCTGCAATGCCTATATAGAACATTTTAAATGGACTATCACAGGAGTGTATTGGGATTGCCCCAGGAGATCCCATTATAGTCCTGGGAAAATTGCAGTTTTTAAGCCATGTCTGGAGGCACACAGACAAACAGAGAGATAGAAATAGAGAGATTATTTTTATCCATGGACAATCATACACCAGAGCTCCATTCTGCTTCATGTTGACAATTATCACTACCCCCAACCAAGTTGTTTCGTCTAATGGTCTCTTTTATTTTCACAGTAAATGAAGCATGTTATTCAGATTGGATCATCCTGAACATGTGCCAGGGAAGCTGTGCTGGCTGTCTTTCCATGTATCTCTTAGCATGGTGTGTCTTCACTTCTGTCTTTGAGGAGATGGGAGAAGCCCAGACCTGAGATGGTTTTGACTTCACTGAAGATCTGTGTTTGAGCTTGCCTCTGTTTGTGAGAGAGGGAGACAGCAGTATAAAAAAAATGGATGGCACATAACCTTTCCATAAGGAACATTTCGCTGCTTTGTTGTCTTAATAACTAGATATTGCATATGCATGGTGTGATCTTTGGCTTCCATCAAAACTGCGTATTCCTGGCATGTTTGTAATAGTTTGTTTATAGAACAATACGATGCATTTGACTGACCACTGGTTTGATTGAAACACACAAGCGGGATCCTCTCTTCTATTAGTTCCATGCATGCAAGAGTTGCATATATAATATGGCGCCTGTGGTATTCAGGTCTGGGATAGCAGGCGGCAGTCCTTAAGCTATTCTCCCTCAAATGCCACATAAGCATAGCTGAAGCTGCAGGAGGGCGATCTCAGTACAGTCTGTAATGTATTCCCATTTACTTCCCAAAAACTGAAAAGAAAGTGAAGTGTTCAAAAATATGGCCACGTCTTCTCTTCCATGGGAACCGAGCTTGCATGAAGTACCTAGCAAGCCTGGCCATAGAGTAAGATCACCATTTACTTACCTTCATGTTATTTTGCTCCTATCAGCCCCCCCATCCTTTCTGATGCCAAAAGGGATTTGGGTTGGGGGCACCTACAACTATGTTGGATCACAAGATGACCCACTGCAATTTCAGTGCTTTCCCTTGATCCAGACCACACTTAAATGACAATTGAGGACCCAAATCACAGGCTCTGGTTGCACAAGTCTAAGACATGATGGCCTATTCATTAATTCAATCTGAGGTCCTAGCAGCGCCGGTCACTCCTAGATTGTTATAGATTGCCCTGAGGCTGTCCTCACCTTGGGCCACATCAGTCATACGTTTCTCTGAGATCGACCTGAGCCTCCTCTTGGCTCCGTTCCTTTCCTGTGTCAAATCTATCCCCTTTCTGATTGGATGCCATTCTGTCACTCAAAGGAGGTGAGGGTGTGTGTTTGCTGTTCTTTTTAAAGCCTGCTCCCCCCCCTCCATGCCCCTTTTCCTTTTTTATGTGCTTTTCTTCTCTGTGCAATTAATTTTAATAATAATAATAATAAATTTGTAAAAAAAAATGCTAGATCATATGCTAGGAATCATACACAGAAACTGAGGAGAGAAGGGGAGGTGCCTCACGAACTCCATGTGTGCCGATTGGCTGAAGAAAGACTGGACCCCACCCATCACAGCACATTTCAGTCTCCTGTAGCCCATCCTCCCACTCACACTTGAGGAAGCGAAGATGTCCTGAGATGCCCGGATGGGCTGAGTCCTCCTCAGTTCTGTAAAAATGAGGATTACGGTTGAGATGGTCAATGGGGGTAGGTCGGCTTGGAAAATGAATTTAATTAAAATAATGTGAATAACACAAGACAACCTGAGGTTATCCTAAACTACTTGTGTGACCAGGGCCATAGTGGGGTTACCATGGCTGCACCTCCTGAAGTCTCCAAGAAGACCAGGAAGGGCAGACAAGGTCAATGTGAAGCAAGGTAAGTTCTTGCCTTGCTGAATGGGTGACTCTGCGAGGCATTTCATTTATCAAACAGTTTCCATGTCAGTGAGCTGTTGTTGCCATTTCAAATGTTTCAAATAGCATTCAAAATGGCACTATGAACACCTCTAAAAGTAAGAAAATTTTAAGATAAAAAGCTTTCACCCGTAAGCTTCCTTAAGAAGAAGGGAGGGGGAAAAGATAGTTTTGTGTATTTTCTTTGACCTTGAATATTTATTTTCATAGTGTTTGCTTTTCTTTAGCGGGGGTGAGGGGGAAGTACATGCTTGGTGAGCAAAAGAGAAGTAAATTGATTTCAGATCCCTTTGGATAAGATATTTATTTTGTTTCATTATCCATCCAATTAGAGTGTTGACAGAAGAAAACAGTTTGTCATTTTCTCCTCCTGAATTTAGAGCAAAGTTTAGAGGCTAAAGAGACTTGGCTCTAATGAGAGGGGAAATCACAAATGAGAATTTCATTAGTCTCATGCTATCCTCTACTCCCACAGGCCTAACAGGTGCACAATCAATCAGAACTACTGGCCATGTCCTTGGAAACTCAGAGAGAGCTCCAACTCTCTGACTGCTCCGTTCAGGGTCAATAATCAAGGGCCCAGGAAATCTCACTTCCGGAAACATTTCTTGCCTTTGAACACTTGAGACCTCATGCAGACAACTTCAAAAAAAGGGCCAGTTATGTGATGCATAGGCTGCATTCACACATAGATAAAAAAGCACCTCGAAGGGGACTGACAGGTGGTTCAGGGTGGCACTGCTACACATCACTGGGCCCAATATGCTGTTAAAGACCAGAAAGTTCATTTTCAAAGTGCATTAGAGATGGATTAGAGGTGGGATGAGAATATTAGTGCCACAAGTTAGCAACACTAAAATGTCCTTCCTCCTTTCTTCTCTCCTTCCTTCCTCCCCTCCCTTCCTCCCCTCCCTTCCTCCTTCCCTCCCTTCGTCTTTGCTTCATTTAGAACACAGTCATAGAGCTTACATTTGCATTGATTCCACCTGAGACTTTTCCCTGCTGTGCAAGTAAAGCCTGCAGCAAAATGTTGCAACATGAAATATGCCTGATCTTAACCTCTCCAAGGGCCATTTCCACACCATGTGCACTGTTCTGGCCCACTTAGCGTGGCCTACTGAGCCTGGCTCACATTGTGCTGGATGAATGGTAGCCCGTCCCAAGGGCTGTCTACACTCAGGCATCTTTTTCTGGTGCAGGGCTGAGCACAAGCTCTGAAGTCTGCAGCCAGCCTTTGAATCTTGTGACCAGCTTTTGAAGCTAGAGCCCAGTCTTTGAAGTTTCCAGACAGTGCTACTTTTATGGCATGCCAGCTACCAATGGTGGTTCCTGGTACACCAATGAACCAGGCCCTCCATTGCATTGTAGACTATAAGCTATACTTTCTGCACACTTTTTGGGTGTGTGTGTGTGTCAGGAATACAACCTGGATACAACACCATTTTGGCACCTATCCTGATTCAAAGCATTTTCTAAAGTGGACGAAGCATACAAAATGAGTGGTACGGCATGGTTCCACACTAATCTGTAGACAGCAGGCCCCTGAACTCCATTGTAGACAGGATTACAGGTAAGTGCAGAAAAGTCAAGGATGTGCCCTGTGAGGTGGGTGGAGCTGTGAGAGCTCAAAAGAGAGCTGTGACTAGCCCATGGCTACCCAGCTGGCTTTGTGTAGGAGTGCGGAATCAAACCTGCTATTCCCAGTTTGGTCTAGTGGTATTCCTTAATCACTAGACCAAACTGGGAAGAACCTGATGTGTTATGAAGACCAACTCCAACTGTTGTTTTGTGTATTGTATAATGATGATGATGATAAATAAAAGAGCTTTCCCACCTTATTATTTCTATCCCTACTTGCAAGCCTGGAGCCTGCAGGCAAATGGGTAGCAACAGGAAGAAGGAGGGACTGCATGGCCAGGAAATGGTGAGAAACAGCACAGCTCCTTGAGAGCTGAAGGGGCCCAATGAAGTGGGGCCCTTAATCCAAAGAGGCACTACGCATGCATGGACCTGCTCATGGGAACCCATGCTCTCACCATTATTATGTTTCCCACTCAAGGGTATTGTGAATGAAGCTGATCATATACGTGGAAGGGACAGGCTTCAGCTGTGAAGAAGAAGAAGAAGAGAAAATATTATTGTGGCTCAGTTTCAAAAGAGAAGCCTGGGAGTAATAGCTTTGCCCCAAGCGCAGACTTTATTGGGGGTGGTGTTCTGCATACATTTTTCCTCTCCTTTCTTCTTCCATTGCTCTTGTGCTCTTATGTGTAATAACACAATGGGTGGTCTTTCCTTGCTCAGCCTCCCCGTCTTGAGTGTTGGCTGCTTCTTTAGCTGGCTTGCTCTAATTCAAGCACCTGCCTGCCAGACATGGTTTGCTCAATATGTACAGAACCTCAGCAAATCTGACTTTCAGAAGGCAAACCTTCTCTCTCTTGAGATGGATCTACTACAACCCGGTTGCCCATACACTGGGAAGCTGAGATAGGAACTCTCTTGTGCTATTGATATTGATGTTTCATCACAGAACTTTTTAGTTTTCCAGTCATTTTCTGTTGCAAATATATATATATATTTGCAGAGGTCTTGTCATTCTGACAACTGCTTCTGGACATAAAAGACCACGACAATGGACAGAATGAAGCCACATGGCAGAGCTGGCTTGAAGACACACAATACACTCTGGGATGCACCTAATCACGTTCGGGTGTACAGAGCACAAAATTGTACCCTCTCAGGGCAGTTTGAAATTGTGCTCTATACCTGTCCCAACCAGTCCTCGGGCTTACCTGATCCATCTGGAAGGGAGACAATACACATTGCTTCCTCCCGACGTCTCGGGGCTTCCGCCCTCCAGCTGCTGCTATTGGCTGCTGCCGGCATGTCATCCTGTGACATATTGGCAAGCAGTCCGAAGCTGTGTGGTGGGAGGGAGAGGGTTTGATAGTCCTGTTGTGTCAGCCAGAGGGGTCCTGCCCGCCACATGCCATGTCCCGGGGAGGAGCTTCCGTCCGTCCCCAATGTGCTCAGACCCAGATGCCCTTCCCCTCCCCAAGCATTGAACTTGGGATGCAGGGCTTGGCCAGTAGCCCCCTACCAGGTGCCTCCCACTGGGACAGGGCCCTACGGGGGTTGTGGGGTGGCCCGAGGGCCAGGACATGGGGACCCATGTGGGGCCACCCAATTGCCACCTGCCACTCCTCTCCCAGCCCCTCTCCCAGCCCACAGTTTGAACTGCTGGGAGGTGGGGTGCGATCAGAGTGCCCCCCGCCCCTTCCTGCCAGTCCAGGGTCTTGGGTGGTGTGGTGGCTGGCAGGAGGGGCACCCCCACATCCCTCCAGCGTGTGGGAGCCCATCCTGGGGCCATCCAATTATCCTTGGGCTGCCATCCCTCACCGCTGGTTTGGAATGGCATGGGCGGAGTGCAAAAAGACCTCTGGTTAGTCCAAGAAGGAATCCTGCTGCCATCCATCCTTGGTGGCAGCTGGGGCTGTGCAGTGCCTTTACCAGCCTTTTTGCTTGTTAGAATTTTCAGTGGAAGCACCTTCTCTGCAGCATGCTTTCTCGGGCCCTGCATGAAGGCCATGTGGAAAATTGTGCCTCCTTGCTCCAAAATGGAGATGGAGATGGAGGAGAAGAAGAAGAGTTGGCTTTTCTTACCCACTTTTCTCACCCATTTAAGGGGACTCAAAGTGGCTGAAAAAGCTTTTCTATTCTTCTCCCCACAACAGAACACCCTCTGAGGTGGGTGGGGCTGTGAGAGCTCAGAAGAGAGCTGTTACTAGCCCAAGACCACCCAACTGGAGGAGTGCGGAATCGAACCCAGCATTCCCAGATAAGAGTCCAGCTTCTTAACCACTAGACCAAACTGGCACCTTTTTCCATGGCACTTTCCCCACTTCCACGTGGAAGTAAAGATGAGTCTGTTGCAAGTACCTCCCATTTTATGCAGGAAAACCAGTTTTTCAGACTACTGTAGATCTATTGGAGAACTCCTTTTTTTAACCCCTGTGTAAGTAGTTATTTATGTGAGGAGTGGGGCATGCTGCCAACTTCATTTAATAAGTTCCAGTTTTAGAATTAATTTAGAGCCTGCCACCTTTTAGCAAAGGAAAACCCCGAATGATTCAGTTTGTAAGCCTTTCTTTGCCAGCATCCTACAGTGCTGGCTCTCCCATCCCCCTCCACCTTTTGGACTCTGTGAGTGTGGCTGCTTCTGAGATGGGCTTTCCCAAATTCTCACAGTTCTAATCTGGATACCATTTAGTGTGACAAGCTCCTTCCCGGGTTCCCACAGCTGGTTAGTGTTTTGAATTCCTGGCTCATGAACTCATATCAAGCTGCATGGGCTAATGCTCAGAGCACAGCTAAGGGCTGATATCTCTGATGACAGAGTAATGAAGGAAGCCGCGACGCTTTCCCTGTGTTTATAAATGTGCTGCCATTTGTGCAGTGGTGTTATTCTTCAAATTTTAGAGGAGAAACCATAGATTGTCTATAATATTTCACTGGGACCGTTAAAGCATTAATGGAGGTGGAAATAAAGCAATTAGATGTGATGGATGAAAGGCCAATAAAAAATCTGTCAGAAGGTGTGCGTGTCTATGCGCGTAAAGGTGCAAATAAATTATGACAAAAGTTGCAGTGAACTTCGACTCATTGTTTTCAGTATAATATCAGCTTCCTAGTCACTCAGTCCCTTTAATGACTAAAGGATCTCATATACAAATCAAAAAGTCCAGCAAATTCACATTGCATTTACCTTTGATTTTATTCCTACCTTCTCCATCTGCATTATGCTGATATGCTTTACAAGGGATGTGTTCTGGAATATTGGAAAGCAGAATGCACAGCCATGTTGGAGGCGTCACACATGATGATTGCTGGATTGTAGTAGCAATGAATTACACCAACGCTACTGCCAATTAATGCTGATGTATCAGCACTCTCTGCACAGTATTAAGAAAATTCAAATTTTCCCACCAAGAACAGCCAATGAGAGCTAGGAGGGCAGTTCAACTCCCATTGGCTGCCCCATGGTTGATATGCTTTACAAGCTTGTTGTAAATACTGCAGCTAAGTAACAAATGTGAGCAGGATGAAATGAACACATCACTCATATTTCTGTTTCTCCTTTTCACTCCCTTTGTGAGGCAGCAATACTAGGTGTGCATCATTGCAGGGTTGCCAGGTTTTGCTAAAATAAGCCAGTCTATAAGAGACACCTGGCTTCTTTTAGGTAAGGTTGTATGTAGGAATAATTAGTCTGGCTAATTACCTGGGCAGTCTGGCATTGTGCAGAGCTGCAAGGACAGAGTCAGGCTCCACACACCATAGGCTGCCTCCAGATGGTGAAAAAAAATATATGGTGTGTTTTTTTTTTAATCCCACAATTGCCTGTCTCCATCCTGGCCAAGTTGGCAGGGCAAAATCACAAGACATGAATTGGCTCAGAATACCTGGACGTGCATGATTGCTGGCCCTGCCAGCAATCCATGCCAAAAGTAAGTGTCCAGACAAGGTAAGTTATTGGAAAATTCAGGTGGAGAGTTGATTTTCTAGGAATAACCATACCTTGCCATATCACCTTATTGTTCTAGGTCTGTACTGGGACTGGCATGGATACATGTGGCATTCCCAACATAGATTCAGGATTATCCTACGATTTAGTCCCTGGCTGCATGGGGCCAAACAGTGGCAAACCCCTGTGGTTTCAGCAAGTAGCATATGGCCATCCATATCATATTACCTGCTATTTACTGAATCTTCACAAAAACAGGCGGCTTTCACAGAGTTGTGTGTTTGTTGCATAACTGTCTACATGATGCATGATGACCTTGTTCTGTGGTTGCCTCCTATGTAAGCTACAATTTTCAGTAGGAAAAGGGGAACCAGAAGAATCACATGAATTAGAGGTGAACTGGGTGTAGGGCCTTGGTAAAGATATCTACATTGATTAAAATACGGTCTGGACAGTTTGAACTACACTCATTTCTTCAACTATGAATTAGGGATGGGCACGAATGCATTTTTTGCATTCGAATTTGAGTCTATTTGAATATTCAATTCAATTCAAAATTCAAAAATCTGAATTTTCAAAAATCTGTTTCGAATCCAGGTTATCTGAATCTGTATTTTTGAAAATCCAATACAGATTGAATGATATGAATGTCAGGAGCATTCTTATCTGATTTTTGAATTTGCACGCATCCCATTTTCATCCTGTTTGCATCCCGTTCTCATCCCGTGTTATATGTGCAAATAGACTCAATATTCAGATGCAATATAAACAGATCTATTCAGTTGAATTACTTGAAAATCTGCATTGAATTCAAATTCATTTGAATTCGGAAATTCGGATTTTTGAAAATCCGATTCGAATGTCAGTATTCATTGAATTTGAATTGGATTTTCAAATTTTTGAATATATGGGCACATCACTACTATGAATACACGTAATTGTTTGATGCAAAGTAAGAAAAACATAATACAGTCACATGGAAACCAAATAGCATCAATCTCAGCCTCTTGTACACATGTATATCCATGTTTATATAAAAACTTGTTCCATATTTATATACAAACTGCATTTGGTACTTCCAGGGGACTTATTTAGGTAGCACACCGTGATGTTCTGCTGAATTGGATCATAGCCTTCAGAGTCTGCCCTGAAGTTCACACTACTTGGACTCCTAAGCATGCACTGGAATGGGTTTCCCCTGGGTATTCCAAAGCTATAAACTTTCACCCCAGTCCTTTGGAATCCTTGGAAGCCAGTCCTGAAGCTCATCTTGCCACAGTCTGACTCAGTGGATGTCACTGGTCCAAACCTACTGGTTTGGATCATGGACTTTTAGAGCACAATGGCTCTGTGTTGAAACATTTTTTTCATATGTGTTCATAATGTATGAGGGGTATTCATGAGTGGTCATATAATGCCCTGATAACCTAGATGCTGATGTTTTTGAGTTGTTTTGCACTAAAAGGCTAGGGGCCTTTCTGCACTTGTCCTTACTCTGAAACATATCTCAGAACAGGGGCCTGCTATCCACATGCCAGTGCAGACTACGACAGATCCCAGATGAGGTCTGCCATAGTCTGCATTAGCCACGCGCACAACAAATCCCTATCCCAAGATATATTCTGGAATAAGGCCATGTGCAGAAAGGGTCCTGGTTCTGAACCAATGGATGAGGACCAGCAAGGTCTACTGGTTTGTACAATTGCAAGGTGAAGTCTGAAACAGAACCATCTGCATGATGGTACAGACCAGTGGCCATACCAGTCCCCAAAGAAAACTCTAGCTTTGGCTCAGAAGGGCTAGAAATGTAGGTTCCTAGTCTTGGAGCCCTCAGGGAACTCATTTTGGTGGCATCAGAGGCTTGTCAAGAAAATTCCCAGTGATCCTGGTCAAGGGCACCTTGATCTGAATTACACTCTATCTTATGTGGACAGAGCACACCAGCTATGGACAGAGCCTCCAGGAATCTGAATGAATATGCGGAAGGAAGATCCTCTATGCACTTGTTGGAAAGGAATATCAGCTAGTGCAGAAAGCTTCTTCTAGAGAATATGGGCTTACAGAATTCCTGGGCATCTAGAACCTGTGGCTGCTCAGTTTCTGGCGGCATATGGCTCCCAACATCCCTTGCCACTGGCCATGCTATTTGGGATGGAAGGAAGTTTTAATTCAGTAATATCAGGAAGGCCACAAGTTAGTCATTGCTTCTATAGGCTTTCAAAATTCTACTCCCCCTTCACACTGCTGTGCTTCTGTTGAGGAGCCGCTTCATTGCAATCCATCTTCCAGGATGGTTACGTTTAACCAGAGCTGTTTCTACTGCTAAATTCCTGCAGGAAACATAGAGGCTTTTAGGAAACATGGGAGAGCAAATGTTTACTGACCGTGTAATTAAGATGACGATTTGCTCTGTCTATTGGCCCTTAGCACTGCATTTCCTGAGAAAGTGGTAGAAAACGTTTTCTTTCTAAACTGGAAGTTGTTCTTTTACTTTGAGGAGCAAGTCATCTTCCAAGTGAACAAATGATCTATTAGAAGCTGAACAGAGTATTCCCATGGGAATAAGCATTTTCGTCCCTTTTACAGCTAATTTCTTTCATACGGCAGGTTCCCAGACACACCAAATACCTCACATGTTAAGCCGTTAGTCAAGATTTATAGGCTCTGTGAGTGTAAGTCAATGTTAAATCGTTTTGATAACACGAGGGCTGGCAGGCGAACTTCTTCTCAGGCATTTTCCTTTAAAAAAATATGAAAAAAGAAAAAGATGGAGAGATGAAGTCTTGTAGTGTTTCCTTGCCATAAGAAATGCCCTTCTTTGGGTCTGCTATTTCCAAGAATCTTCCCTCCCTGATGATTTGCGCATGAGAAGTTCTGGGACAAGAAGATATAAATCACCAATCATATTGCACTTTGAAAACTTCCTGGTAGAAAATTGCTAGCTGTAGCAATAACTGTGGAATGTCAATATTCAGTAAGCACCTTAGACACTGCATAATATACAAGAGGCAGACCAAAGCGTTCTCCTGCCTGAGACAGAGAACAAGATGACAACTCTCATGATCTTTGTGCAAAAGTCAGGGAAGCTTCTACATGAATATTATTCATTTAGAACATTCCTCATTAAAAAAAGAAATCCCAATATTCATTAAAAAACCCATTAAGAACAATGTTTCTGAGTTGGGCAAGGGATCGGTCGGTTGTAGCAACCAGCAAATATTTGTGTACACACATGCATTAAGGAAGCATTGAATGTTCAGCCCAGAAAGATCAATCTCTTCTTAGGTCAAATTGTACTTGGCCTGCTAGTGCATGCTGGGAAGGCTTCTAGGAAGTGTCACCTGCACTTGCAGGAGGCATTTCCACACCAGGAAACTTTCATTTCATGTCAGGTGAGCAGAAACATGATTGCGCATGCGTGGTGCGTCACTGTTGTTCTGGTGACCGTTCTGGCACACATGCTGTTGCACTGGCCACCAAGGAGAAGGTGGCAATGTATGCACACTGACAGCACCCGGGCATGTGCCCAGAACCAGGTGAAGGGCGGGGTGTGTGGGAGGTTAGTTTGATATCCACTAGCAAAAGTGCTGAAAGGCTGACTTGTTTCTTCTGTGCTCACATCTAATTCTTGTTAGGAGCCTTTGTGGCTGGTTTCTGGGCTTCAACAGGTGGCTTTTTAATGGGGACCTGTGAGATTTCTCCCTCTGCAGGAACATGCACTGGATGCAACATAATCCTGATGAGGGAGGATCCAACTGGAATCACCAGTATACCTTCAGATTGAGATCTACTGGTGGACCAGCACAAACTAGTCTAAAACATGGGAGGTGTGCAGAAAGTACACGTCTGACTTTCAGATAAGTGGGGGACTCATTTTGGTAGTGCACAGTTCATTCCTAGCCCTTGAGAATGCTCAAATCCTGACCCTGAAGTTCACACAGACTTTGGAGTTGGGGGCTGGTCTGGAGTGTAGTCATGCGCACAGTGGTGTTCCATGGTCTGAAACGGTGGGTCTGGCTGGTCCAGAGCCACTGATTCAGACCAAAGGGAGGTGAGTGAGGAAGCATCCACCCTCTCTGTGTGTGACTTGCTCTACAACTTGGATGTTGTAGTAGAAAAGGCTGTTCTCCTGGCTGACTCCAGATGGATCTCCTCTACAGAAAAGCCTTGTCTCAGTTAGTGGTTAAAGATAACAATATATTAGTAAAGATAAGTAAATAAATACCTGCAGATCTCAAGGTTGCAGGCAAGTCAATGTGGAAGAAAATGTCCCCACAGAGAGGTGGATCCAAGTTGTTTGGGCAACAGCAAAATTGCAAGTATGGTCCGGCAGTAAATATGGAGTTTCTTGAGCACTGGTGTAACATGGTCACTGTTGTCAGCTCTACTTAACAGCCTAATCTATCCTAGTCTGTCCTAACCAACAGAGGAGGGATGCAGAGGAATATTCGTAGGCATTCAATATTTGATCAAATGTGCCAAATTTTGACATTCGAATTCAAATAGAATTTCCAGAAATTCAAATTTAAACATTCAGATTGAATTTTGAATTTCAGGACTATATGTTTGAATTATTCAAACATTTGTATGTGTACGTGTTAGTACATGATCCGTACTTGAAGATCCGCACCTTTCCCACATCCGTACGCATTTGTACGGATCCGTATGGGACAAAAACGGGTTTCGTACGGGATAATTATGGGATGCATATGCACGTGTACGGATGTGTATGGGTGTGTACGGATGTTGGGAAAATGCATACAGGCATATACACATCTTGGGTATTTTTCCACTGGTAGAAAGTACCCATTTTTGCACCCATTAAGGACCCTTTTGGGTGTGAGCCAGATGATCCCATTTCCACCACGGCACCCATTTGGGACCCGATTGTTTCAACTGCCGCTGGGGAAATCCAGATCAAATGGGTACTTTCTGGCCTTTAATACAGATCTTTAATGGGGTCTACAATGGGGTCTTCAGGCAGAAAATCTGGATTAAAGGGAGCCTGTTTCCACGCTTGTGTGGCAATGGGGTCTAGAGGAGGCTAGGGGGAGGGGCCACCCATGGAGGGGAGCCCCAAAACCTAAGCTTCGAAGTCATTTTGAAGTCATTTCAAAGTCACTTCGAAGTCTGTGCAAAATAGCTCCGGAGTGTCTTTGAAGTCTGTGCTGATTTTCAGAGTGAACTTCGAAGTCACTCCAAAGTGACTCCGAAGTCACTTCGAAGTTCACTCGGAAGATCAGCACAGACTTCAATGGAGCTGTTTTGCACAGACTTCAAAGTGACTTCGAAGTGACTTCGAAGCCACTTCGGAGATTGCACCCCTGCCCCCACAAACACCCTGGGTGACAAGCAGACCCCTCATGCGTAGATCCAGATTTCCAAATGGGAGCCATCACCAAGAAGGCCTTGTCACATATATCCACATTTTAACTGCTGAGGGTGATGGCACAGCCAAGAAGCTTCATGGCTGTTCATCGAGTACTAGCAAGATCCACATGGGAAGATGCGTTCCTTTAGAAATTTGGGTCCCAAGCCATTTGGAGCCTTTTAGGTTAATGTTAAAGCCTTGAATTGAGCTCAGTAGTGAATTGGCAGAAATTGCTTTATAAATGCTAAACATTTTTTTATTGAAATTCAGATAAGCACTAATGAGCATGAATGAGATATTATTGTTACACAGAAGATATTGAAATCTACTCGCAGTGCCATTTTGGAATGCTAAATTTATTAGCTTACTGTCTTTTTGTTGACACATAGCCAAAGGTTATCAAATGAAAATGAGGATAAGGTTCTTGCTCCTTTATTTTTGTTGCACAGAAAAAGAAATATCACATCTGACTTGTCATGTATGCAACATCCGCTGAAATCCCTTCTTTTATGAAAATATTAAAAGAGCAAGCACTCCACTTTTTCATGTAGTAACTCTAGTATAGTGAGGAAGAAATTGCTAGGGAAAGCAGATGAAGGAGGTAGAAAATTGGGTAATATTGAAAAATGTCAGCTTGATGACAGATAAAATGAAATTACTGTTCAGAAGACATCAGCTGTGAACTTGCAGAAGTAACATCTTATTGGAATCGTAGGTTAGCTAGATCCTGTTTAGGTCATTTAGGTCAGAAGTGCTTAAATTATGGTTTTCCAGATGTTGCTGAAATACAACCGCCATCATTCCTTGCCATTGGTCAGACTGACTGGAATGAATTTGTTGAAGTTCAGGCACTGTATGAGCACTTCTGATTTAGACCAGCCCCTTCCATGACACGGAAATCCAACGCTGGAGCATCTGCAATAAATGGTTGTGTAGGTTCTTCTCAAAGACCTCCTGTAAGGGACAGCCCATACCCCTTTGAGAAATTGGTTTCAGCTATAAGCATTTGCTACCCAAGACAATCACAAAACATATCACTCTTGTCACTATACTGGATTCTGCTGACTAGGAGCTGTAAGATCTGTGCATGTGAACCCTGGTTCAGGTCAAGGGTCTAAGCACCTTGGTGAGATGCCTGAAAAATTCCTCCAAGTAGAAGCACAGGAGACTTCATACATTATTAATCTGCCCACACATGTATCCAACTGATTGTGTGATATATCTGAGCACACTACTGCATATTCTGAAGGACATCTTGCATCCATTGCTATCAAAGCTGTTCACACACAGCTCAACCTGACTGATGTGGTAAGGACCTAAAGAAATGTTACAACTCAAGCATGGAATCCTGCCATGTGGAAATATTTTTGTGAGGGTGTCTACTGGGAGGCCAAAAGAGACATGCTAATAAATCCTTTGCCTTAAGAATACCGTATAGGTTGAAGAGAAAGAAGCAAAGCTGTCTGGAAAGAGGGCTCATTGTATTTAATGCAAAACAACATTGCTTCTCCAGGAATGCTCTCTTGGAGCTATCTATAGTAGGTACTAACTGGCTGATGCCTGTGATGTTAACAGTGACACAACCCTCAATCTTTGGAGCAGTCTGTATTTGTTTTTTTAACATGTTTTCTCTTTAATATACACTATATGGAATAGGGGTGTGCACGAATACAATTTTTGGGATTTGATTCAATTCAAATAGAATATCTAAAAATTCAAACTGATTTGAATCTTTAAAATTTGAATGTATTCACATTCAATTTGAATCAAATACATTCGAATCTATTCATTCAAATTTTCTATTTGAATTTGCGCATACAAAATTCTTATGTGCCCATACGCATCTGTACACATCCGTACATAGCTTGTATTTATTCTGTTTTTGTCCCGTACTGATCCGTACAAATGCATACAGATGAGGGAAAGATGCATACAGGCCAGCATGCATCAAGGATGTATCCATAAACATACGAATGTCCGAATAAAGTGAACAAATAGATTCAAAAATTCAAAATTTGTTCGAATGTTTAAATTTGAATTTATAGACATTTGATTTGAATTCGAATGTCCAAATCCAAATGAATTCTATCGAATTTTGAATGTTTTAAATATTCTTGCACATCCCTAATATGAAAGGATGAATGACAGGGCTAAGAAGTGCATATATGTGGCCATTAGAGGCATCCTGCCTGTCTTCACCATTTATGAATTGTTTGAAAATATCATTGAAAGTTAGACAGCACAACTCTATCACAGACGTAATGTTTTATAACCAAACACATGGAAGGACCGTGGTTAATGTCTGAATCAGCACTCAGTTTGCTGGTATATCTCCATGTCATAGACACTGCAAAGCTGGGAGGAAGCCAGACTTTTATTTAATCCTTACCCAAGTCTCCAACTATCGTTGATCCTTGGTTTGAAGGAATATTCTGTCATTTTGTCTATCCAATTTACTCAAGACCACAAATGCTTCTCTCCCCCATGTACCTCCAGAAGAAACAGTCAACATTTCTTCCATTTCCAAGTTCAACATTCTATATGCAGAACCTTGCCATTATTTAATGAGTTTTACATCTTGCTATCGGTTTAATTAGAATAAGAAAGTTTTCCGTGGTTATGTAAAATCTTCCAAATTGTAGAGCAATTACTCTGTGTGTTAACTCCCAACAGCTATTACATTTGGTTTTACTGCAAGCAATAATAGCTCACATTTTCTTACAAGTATGTAATCAACACATTAGAAAAGGAATTGCTTCTTATGGAGCTGAAAATGAACTTGTTTTCATTATATCATTAAGGTTAAAATGCGAATGATGTCGCTTTTCATGGCTTTTAAAAGAACACTTTCCCTCTTCTAAAGGGGGCAAAAAAAGAAGAAGCATAAAGCTAATAAAGGGCTTTCCCACACTTTCTTTTGGTGTGGAAAATGGTGAACTGGAATGGACCAAATAGGGATAAGCACGAATGAATTTTTTGACATTCTATTCAAAATGAATCAAATGTTAGAAAATCTGTATTCGTTCAAACAGCCCCCCTTCGAATGTGGTAGGATTCTATTTGGTATAAATGTATTGGTACGAATTTGAACAAATATCCAATACATATCTGAATCAAATGGATAAGTATATGATACTAACAGGTACATATCCCATAGGTATCTGATACAAACGCATACATATCCAATAGGTATCCATAACATATCCGCACTCTGAAAGCGTCAAATCCGACCTGAATCCACTTTTACTCTGCTCTCTATCCATGCTCAATGCAATCTGGATCCATTGCAGGTGTGACTAGCAAAGCCACTTTCCCGCCTCCCCAGTTTAATGAATGTTCAAACTATTCATATGAATGTCTAAACATTCATATTCATACAAATATTAATGTATCAATGTCATAACATTGAATTTGTGTATGAATGTCTGAATTCACACGTCCATAATCCCAAACTTACTTGGTGAGAAGGATGTTGCCAGGCTGTACTAGTCTTCCCATCCCAGATGCAGCTAGTATAGCTGTGGAGCACTAGTGTCTGGCTTGGGGATGGTCTGGCATGTGTGGAACTATTTCTGGAATGGTAGAAGAAGAAGAAGAAGAAGAAGAAGAAGAAGAAGAAGAAGAAGAAGAAGAAGAAGAAGAAGAAAGAAGAAGAGTTGGCTTTTCTATCCTGCTTTTCTCACCCATTTAAGGGGACTCGAAGTTTCTGACAAAGCTTTTTATTCTTCTCCCCACAATAGAACTCCCTGTGAGGTGGGTGGAGCTGTGAGAGCTCAGAAGAGAGCTGTGACTAGCCCAAGGTCACCCAACTGGCTTCATGGAGGAAAGCGGAATCAAACCCAGTATTCCCAGATAAGAGTCCATCTTTCTAACCACTAGACCAAACTGGAAATGGCTCTACTCTGTGCAGATGCTCTGTGTGGGAGTATCCCCAGGTTATTCCAATAGACTGAGTTCAAAAAAGCCCCAAATTTAAGGTTCCTTTCACATTTTGATATCTGATCCTGCTTTATGCAAAATGGTAAATTAGCACCAAATTCACAAAACTTAGTCTTAGGGTCCAGCACCATGTGGGCAGAATGTAACCCAGAGCCCTGGCACTAGATATCATATGGTAGCCCCTTGCCCTAGAACCATTGCTGCTGTGGAGAGCCTTTCTCCAAGCTACACATTTTCTGCTTTGTCTGCATTTACATCTAGACAGAAATGGAGGTTGAGTCCCCCTCCTCCTTCTCCTTCACATAGCTGAGGGGAAGCAAATTAAGTGCGAAAAAATGTCATGAGAATCATTCACAAGCCTTAGCAGTAAGTCGGTGGGATGGATCAGTAGCTGGTTGGGAGCAAATTGGTGTAAATAGACTAGCCCAAGGTCATCCAAATGTTTAGGTGCCCCACTTTTGGGTCAACTAGAAGGTATCCTAAGGCACTTATGTGGACACATCCTTAAATTCTTCAGTTTTAGCAATGTATGCCAGTCTGTGGCCTTTTTTGCACTTTTCCAGATCAGTGGGTCCAGACATCAAGAAGGCCTTGTCTGGATCAGCACCATCTGCACTGAAGATGCTGATCCAGATTAGCCCGTACCATGACTACAAAGCTTGTGAGAGCTTCACAGATACACTCCTATACCTCTGAGGGCTAGGAATAAAAGTTCCTAGCCTTGGGGGTTCTGGGGTGTTTTTTAGTGGCACACTATGTAAACCAATGAAGGGTTCCCTCCAGTAGCCCCAAACACAAAAGGTATGCTAGTTGCACACCTCCTGTGTTCTGGATCAGGGCTAGGGTTGTACACAAATGGTTATTTTTGCAATCGAATTCAAGTTGAATCAAATGTCAAAACAGATTCGATTCAAATATTTAAAATCCAAATGCAACAAAAACCAATTTGAATCTATACACTCAAATCTATTTGTTCAAATGTTAGATACAAATTTGAAGATATGAATGTTGACATTTGTTATGTGTTAAACGTATCTGTATGCATTTCCTATGCATCTTGTTTTATCCCATATGCATCCCATTTTCGTTCCATATTATAAGCACAAATGTGTACAGATACTCATACAGGTACATATTCGAATGATTTGATTTGAATGATTCAAATGACTGTTTCGGAACATTCAAAATTCATTCGAATGTTTAAATTCAATTGCGAAGACATTCTATTCAAATTCAAATGTCCACATTCAATCAAATTCAATCAGATTTCAAATGTTTAGAACATTTGTGCACATCCCTAATCAGGGCTCCACTCGTCCATTGGTAGATCTAATTAAACAGGTCTACCAGTAATCCAGATTAAGGCTTCCCTTAATCTGAATCATACTCTGTCTAAGGTAGACAGACCAGACCAGGAGAAGTAATGGCCTCATAGATCCACATTCATGTGCAGACCCTTAATACAGATTAAGGATATGTTCAGAAAAGCCCTCTGTGCCCTATGAACATTGTTGGAGAGCAGCAAGAAAACCTCCCAATATAAATATTAATGAAAGAGCAACCTAATGATCCACGTATAAGAGACCATGGGGGTTTCTGCACCTGCTTTCCCATCCATTGGACAGGAAAGGTGCAGAAGAGACTCAAGTTGACTAGCGCTCACGCTCGCTGCTGGATGCCTCAGGTAAGCTTCTGGGTAATGTTAGTTTGTGTGTGATGCATGATTTTGTGCACCACTGCTAGTTTATGATTAGACAACATCTGGAAAGTCAGGGGGAGCTTGTAGGCTGTAAGTGCCTCCTGCCAGTGCAGATGCATGTGCCCAGATGT